>CM052663.1:85344769-85395238 GCA_028533165.1 Leontopithecus rosalia
TCCATCAGACACAGGACAGCAGTGCACATGACTCTGCCTCCTCCATCAGACACAGGACAGCAGTGCACATGACTCTGCCTCCTCCATCAGACACAGGACAGCAGTGCACATGACTCTGCCTCCTCCATCAGACACAGGACAGCAGTGCACATGACTGCCTCCTCCATCAGACACAGGACAGCAGTGCACATGACTCCGCCTCCTCCATCAAGAGACACAGGACAGCAGTGCACATGACTCCGCCGCCTCCATCAAGAGACACAGGACAGCAGTGCACATGACTCCACCTCCTCCATCAAGAGACACAGGACAGCAGTGCACATGACTCTGCCTCCATCAAGAGACACAGAACAGCAGTGCGCATGACTCTGCCTCCATCAGACACAAGACAGCAGTGCACATGACTCTGCCTCCTCCAAGAGACACAGGACAGCCGTGCGCATGACTCTGCCTCCTCCATCAAAGGTCATCTTGAGCTGCCTATGTTCAACTGGAGGCAGATGCAGTGCCAAGGTGTGATTGTCCCTTAGTGTCCCGAAATCCATCTCCAAGCTTCTACCCTCTGACACCCCAAGTCTGGGAATAGCTCCTATTCTTTGTCCTGGGATTGCTAACCTATACCAGCATCCTCAGTCTTTCCTGGACCATCAATTACCTGGAAACATTGGAAATACAAGTTTTTGTTTCTCCTCCCCACCGACTACAACAGCAGAAATTCCAGGGGTGACCTAGCAACTGGTGCCTGGGAAAAACCTCCTCCAAAAGATTGATGCCCACTAAAGTCTGAGCTCTCCTGCTCAGGATCACAAAGCCCCGGGCTGCGTTCCCTTATGGACCTGACAGGCCCATATCCTATGTGGATTCCTGCTCTGCGTGATCCCACCTTGAACTACCGAGTTCAAGGAGCCACATGTTTCCTGTCAGATCTCCTCTGACCGCTCAGTGCGGTATTGTGTATTGTGACACCTGTATTGTGACTATTGATCACTCTGCAATGATGTGGCTGCCAGGAAGGACAGATGCCTTAGGTTTCTGGGTAATCCTTAGGGTAGTGTTTCCAGGATGAGTGTCTTATTTTCCTCCCAAAGAAGCTTGGCCAGCTCAGCCCAAGTTACCATGCCGGGGAGATGCCATCAAACAGCCTCACTGTCAGAGGCCCTGTTTGGAATAATGAAGGCAGAACCTGTGCTTTCTCTGGAACTATGTAGCTTCTTGCTGATGTCTACACAGTTACCATCCCCTAATAAACTATAGATGTCATGGGGCGGGGGCACGGCTGACTCTGTTCTGTCACAGCAGAGGTTGACCTCTCAACTTGGAATTCGCAGTAGGATCCCAGTATGGACACTTGCTTTACGTATAGATATTTGGGTGGGAACAAGCCCCAGGTGCCTGTGACATTGGGCACATGTTACTGGTAAGATATCACTGAGTTACAAAATTACCTTTCCTGGCCTCTTATGTGAGGCTATAAACCTATCTTGAGCCTTAAGTAGTGGTTCACAAGCAAACTGGGTACATGGAAGAAATGCCTAACAGTGACTTCTCACTAGAAAATGAAGATTATGCTCTGTCATTCCCCGAAACAGATCAGACTTACAGCCACCCCAAGGCACAAAGTATGTGAATATGAAATGAATAAACTTCAGGCAATGTTATCTTGCAGGATACTCCCTCTACATCAGAGCTGCATGTGGCGTGAGTTGAGGGTGGGGTGAAGCTCGGTGTTGGAGCAGGTACCATGGATGCCTGAACTTGCAGCCGAAGTCTCGTTGAGCCTGCTAGACCTGAGCCAGCTCTGTACCGTATCAGCATTTTACTGTGCAATACAACTTTTTGGTGTGTCAGGTGACATCCTGCTCATGGGTCAAAGTTCAGCCACTGGGACTCTTCCGCATCTGTAAAGAGTCTTTAGGTGTTTATTGCTTCCAAGACCCTGAAAGAAACCAGGAGTTAATTTTTTAATGTAGAGCATTTACTGGCAGAAGTAAGCTCAGCTCACATGTTTCCTGGATCCTATGTTGTCATTTAATCTGGGCTTCCCAGTAGCTGCATGTAGCATCTACCACATGAGACTCCCACTAGTATAGCTAAGACACAAGGCTTGAGGCATGGCAGCTCACAGCTTGGTCTGGACATAACTAAGTTTTTCTCTTGCTGTGTCCAAACCATAATGGAAGTTGTAAGAAAGACCTGGTTTGTGTATTTGAATGGACTCCCCAAATGTTACATGCCCTCTGATTCTTGGAGTCTACTGAGAAATGTCTCAACATTTAGTGCAAAAGCAGCAGCTCATCTCCTTGTTCTAATAGGCTGTTCCGACAAGGTCCAGATCCATACTGCTACAGTATGTAGCAGTGACCCTGGGCATGCTCCTACTTCAGAATCCTTTGCATGTGTCCAAAGCACGTGCCCAGTACTAATGGCAGGATGCTTTGTCCATGTTGAGAAGCCAGCAGAACACAGCTCTGACCAGCAAGAACGACACGTCCTACCAATGTTGTGTTCTGGCCTGGGGTAAAAACAATTATTACCCGGGGGAATTGGCTCCATGAGCAGGAGCTGCTTGGAACAAGCACTTGCCTGGGGATGTTAGTGATCAGACTGAATTCTGGAGGCCTCCCCTGACTCCCTCAGAGCCTCCAAGAAGGTGGCTGTTCTGCCTGGTACTGCTCCAATTTCCCTCAGTAAAGGCAGGACCATGTGCTCGGTGGTCCATCTACTTCAAGGCTTTGGCGCTACAAGCTGCCTCAGGATGCCAGAGCTCCTTGCAGACACCGTGTCCCAAGATTTTTTCCCTGACCTTGACCAGGATCTGACTATCCTGAAAGTCATCTAGGTGGCCTGCTCCCCAAATATCGCTGGGAGACCTGAATTTGTTGTGGAAATAGTACAGAAAACAGACTAGAAGCTCAAGGCTGACCCGATTTCCTGTTTCTGGAGTTAGGAAATCACCTTCCTGCTACGTTGTGCATCTAGCAAGTTTTAAACCTTACATGTACAACTCCATCCTGAAATTGCTGTTTTCTTCATCTATTTCCTAATATCCCACTTGTTTCCAGTGTTCACAATTGCTTGTTGGATTGTTTTCCGAATATTTGAATCCTGATGTTAGTATCTTCTTGGTGCTTACGTGTGATTGCCTCTTCTCATTCAAACAAATATTTTCTGGATCTTGGTACAGTGAGTAAACGTAGGCTGAATATGATTAAAACTTTGAGTTTTACTAATAGCTTCTGTCTGCATGCAGTCCACCTGTTGATTTAATCAACATTTGACTTAATGACCCATGAAAGTGCTGTGCATCTGAACATAAACTCCTGTGACACTGCTCTGACCAATGGCATCCTCACCCAGATGAGGAGACACCACCCCAGGGTCTCCTTGGCCCCGCAGTGTACTGGGGCTGGTGGGTGCCTCATTACCGCAGGAGGGAAGTATGGTGGAAATCGATGCCCTTCTTACGGGAGTGGGTGAGAGGTAGGCAGCCCCTCATTCCTGCCGGGGGTGAGAGAGGAGGTTCTTTCCAGAAGTTCTGCTGCATCACGCCCTTCTCAATCCATGCCTCCATGCTTGGCAACAGCACACATCCTAATCTTCTGAGGCTGGTTGGTGTCTTTTTTTTTTGGGGGGGGGTTAATAGAGAAAGGGGATTGATGTTGCAAAACTGGACAACACAAAGAAGCCAAAACTGGCACATCCACCACTCAAGTCTTAAAAAACCCTGTGGCAGTGAAGGGAGAAGCAAGGTCAACCACGTCCCTGTTACAACAGCCTGGGACTCAGTCCTTCCAAAGTGTGCTGACCCCATCTCTGCACAATTGGAATGGCTTTTTGCCCTCTCAGAATGGAGGACTATCCCAATCTGAAATGGTCAAACTCCAGGAGTGTGGAGGAATGAGCCTCCCATGGGTGACCTCTGTGCAGCGAGGTTTGGGGTAAATTGGTGGCAGAAGGTGGTTGCCTTGTACCCATGCCTTGAGTCCTAGGTTCCCTTTCCTTTACACCAAAAGTGACCATGTCTGTCTGCACGAGCTCTCATGACCCTCACCAGAGACAACACTGAAGTGAGTCCCTGCTAAATACAGGCATGGGATCCTCAAGGCTTTGAAGTCAGAGGCTCTAGGGTCCTAAGTGACTCCCAGAGGAGCCATGGTTTGTCCCCAGTCGAGGAGAAACAGGTCATGCAGCCTGAAATGCTGGGGGCCCCTAGAGGTCTCCACTCAAGACCAGGCTTTTCTGCCCCTCTCCTTCATGGATCTGGCTCAGATTCTCCACCCTTAGCCTGGCCTCCATGCTCCTTTCAGATTTACAGCCTCCTTGTGCCTGTGGGAGTTCTGCCTTTCAGCTTATGATATGCCTGGGATCTTGGAGCTGGGACCTGAAGGGCTGGCTCTCTGGGTCAGATGAACACATAGCCGCAGGACACTCAGGAGCTCCGGGAATCCTGCCAGGCAACACCGTCTCTATTCTCACCAGCATCTGTTGCACTTTCCTCCTGTCCATCAAGGGTGGATTCTCTTTTGTAGAAAGCATGTTAGGGTCCACACTGCTCCCTGGGGTGATCTCTGCAACAGATGCTGGTATGAGCGTGTGGAGACCATGTGGCCGTGACACTCTAAGGATCCTAAGTCTTGGGGAATGAAGCGGCCGGTCCTCAAAGGTAGAAGTTAGGGGTAGGATAAAGTCACAAGAGTAGAGATAAGGCCAGGCTTTGCAAACCTTTGTAAGGACTTTAGCTTTGCTTTGAGTGAAATAGGAATGGATTCCTGAGCTTTGAGTGGTAGGCCTTATGTTTTCAGAATCTCACTGGCTCTGTGTTGGAAAATAGATTGTAGGGGGGAAAAAAGACAAGTTAGAAGCACCAAGTTCAAATCCAGCTGTGCATGGGTGTGGAGGTGAGAATTGGTCAGATATGAGCCCATGTGGCAGGAAGAAAAAACACTTCTGGATACTTGAGGTAGGAATACTACATGGAAAAGGTTCTGAGAAAGTCAGAAGTTTGATATGCATAAAACTAATTTCTTAACTGTTTCCAACTTGCTTTATTGAATTTCATTGGCAAACAACTGCATATCCAGGGGTGCATAGCCAGGTTTTAACACATAATTATAGTGATCATATTAGGGTAATCAGCACATAATCTCAAATTTGAGGTTGGAATTATAAAACCTCGTAAATCACAACCAGATTTCTACAAAACACCGATATCCCCTGATCCCAATAGATGTGGCAGTTTTCTTTAATGACTTTGAACCATTAAATGGCTCATATATCTTCTGTATCAGGATTATTCAATATCCTCCTCCTGGCTATTTAAAACTATGTAACTAACTTACAGCATCCTACATTGCTATAGAGCATGAGAACCTCATTCCTATCTATCTGTAACTCCATTCCCTTTAACAAGTCTCTCCTGCCTCAGCTGCTAGTATTGGCCTACTTGTCAGATGAACTATTTTAGCTTTCACATATAAGCGAGAACATGTGGTGTTAACTTTGTTCCTGACATATTTCACTGAATCCCTCCATTTCCATCCGTGTTGCTGTGGACTGCAGGATTTCATTCTTTCTATGGCTGAAGAGTAATATATATACCACACTTTCCTTACCCATTTACCTGTTGGACAATTAGGTTGATTCCATATCTTGGCTATTGTGAATGAATGAATTGTTCTGCAGTAAACATGGAGGGCGGCTGTCTCTTTAATGTGTTGATTTCCTTTCCTCGGGATAAGTTTCTGGGAGCAGAATTGCGTGATCACATGGTAGTTCTACTTGCTTTTGGAAGCGACCGCAATACCATTTCCCATTGTCGGTACTAGCTTATATTCCCACCAGCAGTGTATAAGTTCTCTTCTGCATCCTTGCCAGTGCTTTCTGTCTTTTGATAATAGCCATCTTCACTGAGGTGAGATGATACTTTATTGTAGCTTTGACTTCCATTTCCCAAGGATGTTAAATATTTTTCATACTTGGCCATTTGCATGTCTTCCTTTGAGGAACGTCCACTCGGATCATTTGGCCTTCTAGAAAATTGGATTTTTCTCTTGATATTTGAGCTCATCGTATATTCTGGATATAGATCCCCTGACAAGTAATTTGCAAGTATATTTCTCCCATTCTGTAAATTGTTTCTTCAGTCCTTCCTATGCTGTAAAGAAGCCTTAGTTTGGTATAATCCTTATTTTTCCTTTAGCTCTCTGTACTTTTTGATGTCTTGCTCATAACCTTTTCCCAGACTCATAGTCCTGAAGTATTTCCCCTATGTTTTCTAGTTCTGGTTTGGATCTAATATTTAGGTGTCTGATTCATTTGAGTTAATCTTTATATAGGGTGAGAGAAAGGGGAGGGTTGGGGTCTAGTTGCATTCTTTGGCATATGGATATCTAGTTCTCCCAGAACCATTTATTGAAGAGACTATACTTTCCCCAATGAGTGTTCTGGAACCTTTGTCAAAAGTGACTTGGCTTATAGCTACGTGGATTTCGGTTTTGTTTCATTGGTCTGTATATCTGGCTTTTATGCTATTACCATGACATTCTGGCTACTACAGCTTTGTAGTACATGTCGATGTCTGGTACTATACCTTAAGTGTTCTTTTTGCTCAGAATTGATTTGGCTATCCTGGGGTCTTTGGTTCCACAAAAACTTTAGGAAATTTTCTATTTTTATGGAAAAAAAAGTCATTAGTACTTGGATAGGGACCGCTTTAGGTAGTGAGGACACTTGAGATCTCCCAAAGTAAGTGTGGGATGCCTTTTCATCAATTTGTATTTCATTTTCTCATTTATAGTTTTCCTTGTAGAGGTTTTATACCTTCTTGGCTAAGGTTATTTCTAGATATTTTTTGGTAGCTACTTGAGATTGTCGGACTTTCAGCTAGTTTGTTGTTCACATGTAGAAATGCTACTGCCTTTGTATACTTCGTATACTGAATCTTTATCGGTGAAGTTCTTTGGGTAGCATCTTTAAGTTTTCATGTAAGATGCCACCTGCAAATGCTGACAATTGGACTTCCTCCTTTTCAATTTGGATGTCCTATATTTCTTTCGCGTAATTTCTCTGGCTGGGACTTCCAGTACTATGTTGAATAAGAGTGGTGACAATAGGCACCCTTGTCTTGTTCCATTTCTTAGAGGAAAAGATCTTAGCTTTTGCCCATTCAGTAGGATGTTAACTGTAGGGTTATCACATGCACAATAGGTTCTTCTTGCCTACTGCCCAGGTAGAGCCAATCTAACAAGATAGGGGAATTGCAGTGGGGTTTTACACACATAGAGCCAGCTAAATGAGAGACTAGAATTTGATTGCTCATGTTGGCCTCCCCAAGAATTGAGGCTAGAATTTTTCAAAGACAGTTTGGGGAATGGGAGTGGCTAAACAATGGATGCTGCTGATTGGTTGGGAGTTCAGTCATAGGGGTGTGGGAAATGGTCCTTGTCCATGCTAAGTTGCTTCTAGGTAGGGCCACGAGTCATTGGCAGGTGTGGGTGGAATCCTCAGTTGTCAGAAATGCGTGCCAAAAAAAAATCCTCTTGGGTTCTCTTTAGTAGTGATATTATCTGCAGGAATAACTGGAAGTTGAAATCTTGGGACCTCTAGAATAATGGCTGGTAATTGTTTTCATCTTATACTTAAGCAGAATTTAGCCTCCTCTTATCCGTCTAACCTGGTGATCTCTCACTAGCAGTACAAAGGTGGTTGAGTTTGGGGAAAAGCATTTAGACTATAAACTAAACATCTTCCAAAGTAAGCTTGGCCATGTCCCAGGAATGATTGAGGGCAGTTTTGGAGGATAAAGACAAAATAGCAGTTGGTTAAACCATATCTTTCATTTTCATAATTTTCTCACTGTTATATTGAAACTGTCTGTGTAAAAACATATGGCCTTTATTATATTAAGCTGTACTGTTTTCTATAAGGGTTTTTATGATGGGGCAACCAATTTTTATCAAGCTTTTTCTACATCTATTCAGATCATGGTCTTCTGTGGGAGCACATCTATTGATTTGTGTATGTTGAACAAACTTTGCATCCCTGGGATAAATCCCACTTGATCATGGTGTATTCTTTTTGATACATTTTATGGATTTGATTTCTTGGGTACTTTGAAGAGTTTTGTGTCTGTTAATTATGGATATTGGGTTTTAGTTGGCTTTTTTTTTCCCCCGCCTCATGTCTTTGCTTTTAGTGTCAGGGTTATGCTGGCTTTTTTAGAATGAGTTAGGAAGAATTCCCTCCGATTCAAATTTCTTGGAATAGTTCGAGAAGATTCAGTGTCCTATTCCTTAAATACAATTCAGTAAACGCTTCCAGTCCTGGACTCTTCATTGTTGGAGACTTATGGATTCAAACTTGTTACTTGTCTGTTCAGATTTTCTTTGTGGTCTTAGTTTAATCTTGGTAGGTTGTACATGTCTAGGAATTTATCCATTACGTTTAGACTTTTGAATTGGGGCATAGTTATTCATAGTAGTCTCTAATGATCATTTGTATTTCTGTAATATCTGTTGTGACAGCTCCCTCTTTGATTTTATTCATTTGGGGCTTAATACAGCTAATGGTTTAACTTTTAAATCTTTTTGAAAAAAACCTTTTTGATTTCATCTTAGTCTCAATTTCATGTCTACTCTGATCTACTTTCCTTGTAATTTTTTGTTGGTTGGTTCTTGCTTCTGTAGATCCTACAGGTGCATCAGTAAGTTCATTATTTCAAGTCTCTAGTTTTTTTGACTGTGGGTATCTATCACTATAAACTTGCCTCTCAATACTGCTTTGGCTGTGACCCACAGGTTTTTGTATGTTTCCAGTTTCACTACTTTGAAGGAATTTAACTTCTTTAAATTCTAGTCTTCACCCATGGATCATTCAGGAGCATGTTACCTAACTTCAATGTATCTGTATAGTTTCAAATGTTCTTGTTATGACCTTTTAGAATAAAACTAAAATACTTTTTATAAAATATTCGTTTTATAAAATCATGATTTGAGTCCTAACATGTCGCTTCTAAAGAATGCTTTATATGCTGATAAAAATATGTTCTACAGCTATTGAGTAAAATGTTCTGTAAATGTCTGATAGGTCCATCTGTCTGTGGTGCAGTTCAAATCTTTTTTTCTTTCTAGATGGTGTTTCCAATGCTGAGTAGGGTGCTGAGGTCTCCAACTCTTGAGTTCAGCTCTCCTTTTAGATATAATGTTCGATATACATACCTGGATGCTCCTGTGGGAGTTCGCATATGGATTTACAATTGTTACATATTTTATTGCTGAATTGGTGTTTGTTTCTTTACAGCTTTTAAAGTCTGTTTCATCAGACACAAGTATAGTTACTATTGTCTACCTTTCTGGTTTCCATTTGCATGAAACATCTTTCGGGCTTTGCAGTTCTTTCTGATAAGGTGAGTTTCTCTTAGGCAGCATATAACTGGGTCTCTAATAGACTGGCTGAATGTTTTAAATGGGGAATTTGTTGATATTCAAATCTATTGATAAGAACTTCTGCCATGATAGTGTTTTCTGCGGGCTTTATGTATCCATTATGAATTTGTTTTCTGTGGTGGAATGGCTTTCTACAGTAACAAGATTTGACTCCCTTCTCTTTGTGTTTTGACTCTACCAGTGAGTTTTACAGTTTCACATATTTTCATGATGATTGTTACTGTATATTCACTTCTAGATAGACTCTTGGGCATTTTATGTAAGGCTAGTATAATGGTGACGAATTCCATTATTCTTTGTCTCTGTGGAAATATTTCTCCATTTCTGAAGAACAGCTTTCCTGGGGATAATATTCTAACAGTTTTATTCTTTCAGTACTTTCAACACAACATTCCATTTTTGACTGGCCTGGAAAGCTGCTGCTGAAAAGTCTGCTCATAGTCTAATAGGGATTCCCTTAAATATGACTTGATGCTTTTCTCTTGCTGCTTTTAGAATTCTTTCACTTCTGATAACTTAGTCTAACTCAGACCTATTTAGTTTAATATACTTGGGATTCCTTGAGCTTTCTCAGACACTGACACATTCTATTGATAGAGATCACTGGGGTGACAAAGGTGACCTTTCCTGGCCCCTTATTTCAGAACACAAACCCAGCCATCTTAAGGCATAATTGGTTTTCAAACCAAGTACATGTGAAAAGGGACAATATTTAACAAAGAAATATCAGTAGAAAAAATCAAGTTAGATTTTGCCATTCCACAAAATTGTGGGATCATAGTTACAGCTACCCTAGACAGAGTTCAGGAGTTTTGAAATAAGCAAGGTAAAAACTTAGGGGAAATCTGTCTCAGGATACCACCCTCCATCATGAAACCATGGGTATGAGTTGAGGGCAATGAAACTCAATGCTGGGAGCAAGTACCATGAATGCCTGGACTTCCTACTGTTGGTTTCCTTCAGCTTTCTGGCTCCATATTCTAAATATTCCCACATTGCATTGGCATTCTGCTGTGCAGTACAACTTTATCATCCAGTACATCAGATGGAACCCAGTTTGTGGGTCAAAGTTCAGCCTCTAGGAATTTTCAGGCCTTTGCTAACATGTCTTTAGGAATTTATTGCTACCAGGACCCAGAAATGGGCCAGAAATTAGTTTTTTCAAATGCAGAATATTTACTGGTAGAAAGCAGCATAGCTCTTCTCTTCCTGAAGGTGTTACATCATCCACTTCGGCTCTCTAAGGGCTCCATGTGGTCATTCTCTCTGCCATAGGCACTTCCACTATTCAGAGACAAAGTCCATGTGGCATGGCAGCTTATCTTAGTCTGTGCACGAAACAAAACCTTCTCTTGCTCTGCAACTAATTCAATAATTGTAACTATAGGAATAACCTGTCTAGTGGATCTGAGAGGTATCCTAAATATCATATTCTCTTCAATTTCTGAGAGGCCTATCAAGCATTGTCTTAATGTTATCAGAAATGCAGCAACTTGCCCTATTGAGAAATGTTAAGTTTATGAATGTTGAGAAATGCTGAGTGTGTGATAGAATATTTTTTCTAGGAAAGATGATGGCAAGGAAAACCTAGCAGCCACCCAACCAAAGTAGAAACCTACTTGGGGCATTCTAAAGTGGCAGGATGATAGATAAGTAACATACACTGGTTAAAACAATTCTTCAAGCTATCTGACCCTGCCCCCATGGCTCCCTCATGGAGAATACTTTTTAGTCTGTCTGTGATCAGTAAGTGGGCACCAGCTGCCTACCTGGCATATTTTGTGTTAGGAGAAAATACCGAACATCTGTTAATAGTAATCACCTGTTCAGAGAATAGATGTGTGGGTCAGTCTGCTTGAGGCCTTCAGTCTGAAATGCTGTCAGTCCTCTGAGGCTCTTGGCTCAGAAGGCTGCTGGCCCCTCAGATACTCCCACTTTGTTGTTCTGAGTGTCTGCCTCTCAATTCCTTCAACACTTCCTGGGTGTGGGTCTTTATGGCCAAGTTGGTTCTCAAGGTTGCCCCTCATTTTTACAAGGACATCCTGTCAAGTTGCAGACTGCAGTACCCAGCAATAACTCTGGGGCTCACCTCATCCTAGAGAAGACTCATTGCCTGTGTTTGATGCACAGACATTCTTGCTTTTTGACCTCTAGAAGCAGGGTATGTTGTCCATATTGAGAAGCCGTAACAGAGCTTTGACTGGGAAAGACAACCTGCTCCCCAAATGGGGTGTTCTGGTCTGCTCAGCCGTGGTCTTACCTGGGGCCAGAGTTGTTCTCAGTACTGGAAGCACCAGCTCCACAAGCAGGAACTGCCTTAGAAAAAGCACCTGCCTAGAGGTGTTAATGATAGACTTTAGTTTTGCTTCTTTAGGGGGAAGGGTATTAGTATTGATGTCAAATGATGTTAGGTGACCCAAAGAAGCCATTATCTATTAGTCATATGATAGCTTTAAAACTCTATGGCGGCGTATGAGGGGGGAGGCCTCAAATATCCCTATCCTAACCATGTGGTTTAGTCCTTTTCCAAGGAACATCAGCCCTTATATACATGTTGAATGTATCTCTTTTCACTCTTGAAATGGAGGGTTTTATATCTTCACTTAAAGTAATCAAGACCCAGGAATACAGAGAAATGATCCTCTCATGGTAAGTCTGCCTGTAGTGAGGGTTTGGATAAAACTGGCAGAACAGAGCTGTCGACTTGTTCCCAGGGCTCAAGTCCTACATTCCATTTCCCTTACCCAAAAGGGGGACACTTCTTCCTGCATGGGCTTTGTCACCCTCTCCAGAGATGAAACTTGGCTGAGGCTCTGCTAAGTGCAACAAAGATTCTAAGGCTTTGAGGTTGCTAGGCACTGTGGTCCTGGATGACTCTCAAATGGGGGAGCCATGGCTTCTCCCCTCCTCCTGCTCCCCAGCACTAGGAAATGAGGAGAAATGGTGCAGCTTGAAGTCCCAGGGACCCATGTAGATCTCCATTCTATTCCAGGATTTTCTGCCTCTTATCTGGTACTTGCCTGGATTCTCATTCCTCAGTCCAGGGAGATGCTGGCCTCAGTGGCCTTTATGCTTTGCAACCTCCTTATATGTATGGAACTTCTGATCTTTTGGGTCATGGGGTACTGGGAAATCTTCCGTAGTGAGGCCCTTAAGACCGTGCTCTGGGTTGGATCACACTGAGGTCCACATCACCCACTGGAGTGTTTTTGGCCCTAGATAAATATCCTACATGTTCTACAGGATCCTCTGCCTCTTTCTTGGGAATACTTTTCCTCCTAACAGGTCCTGATCTTTTAAGACTAGGGCCTCGACTTCAATTGTTTCCTTAATAGTAGGGGTGACATGTCTTGTATGGAGAACTGCACCAGACATATGGGGCTAAACTCATGCAGTCAGTCTGCATGTCCTCTTTAAGTGAATCCCACGTCACTCTTCCAGCCCTGCCATGTGAATTTGGTCTGAGAGGATTTAGTTCAATGCTGCTTGGTCCAATGGTCCACATGTGTCTGGTTATCTTACCTCCTTTGTGAGCTGTTCTTTGGCTGGTCCTCATCACCCCAGCTGGGGCTGTGTTTTGGTGACACCTGTTCCATGGGGCTTCACCTAACATTAGTGTTCCTGTTCCCCCGCTTCCCATCTATACCTCTGGTGGAGCTCTTCAACATCCTCCACTACCTACTGCCTGTCTCTACTGGGGTCTCTTGTAGTTCCTCAAAGGCAGGTGGTCCTAAGTGATGTTCATCAACTCTACTGTACCAACTGCATCTCTGCAACTCACCAGCTCACTGCCATTTGTAAATACAGAATATTCTTAGTTTCCAATTATTCCATTGACTTTTATTGTTGGTCTCAGGAACTTAAGCAGATATGCAAGGCCAAAAGGAAGGGGGGTTGGTTAGAGAGATGGCAATCCCTTCAAGGTGGGTTTTAATCTGGCAATGCCGCCACTGCCCTGGGGTCCCTCTTAGGTGCAGCGGCTGTTCCTGCAGGGCACTTATATATGTTATATGGTTGGCAGGGGCTGGGTCTGCATGGTCTGGGAGCAAGGGCAGCTACAGTGGGCTCATCGCAAAAGGAACAGCAGGAGCTGATCCAAAGGGTATCTCAGCCACGAAGGATCACAGCCGCTGTTAGGAGATGGGAAATAGTCATGCCATGTAGCACTAAGAAGACTTCAAGAATTTGAACATAAGGCAACTTAGCTCTTCCTGAGCTACAGCTTGCAAGAATGCCTCATAACACCAAATCATATGCTGAATATCTCCTCGAGGGCTGATCAGACCCACAGGTCTTCATTTATTCCCACTCCTGTGTGCAGTTTGGATGCCCAAGGCAGATCGAGCCCAAGAGACACTTCTGTTGAGGTAGCTGGCTGCTATGTGGGTGGTTATAAGAGAAGTGTCTTATTTCAACAGGCAACAACTTGAGCACACAAAACTTCCAAAAAACTGCATTAAGTTTGGAGCAAAAATAGTCAGTGGAGAAGACTAGTTCCCAGAAGACTGAGATCCTAGAGTTACTTTAAGCGCCCTCCCCTCCAAAAAAAAAACTGAGCATGTTTCACTTAACTCTAATCTGGAAGATTTTAGGAAGACTACCTCACTTTCACCAGGTCAGGCGAGCCCAGGTCATGACCTGAGTGACCAAGAAATTCCTTGGGGCAATCTGGGTTATAGCTGTGCTCTACAGGACCAGCCTTAAAGACCTTGGTTTGCTGAAGATGGAGCAGACTTGCAAACTTCATACTGTTTGAAAGCTGAGCAGCCTGTGAACCTGCCTGTCCTTCTTAATGTGTATTTCACTAGAAGTGAAGTTAGACTGGGGGGAATGTTAATGTGAACACAAAACTACATTCCAAGAAGATACAGAAACTTCCCACAAACTGTCTTTCCACACCTCTGCTAGTCACTATCGCTGAAGATGATAAACTAGTCCACAGTGATGGACATGGCCAAATCGTTGCATTTTGAGCTGGCGTCTTCATGATCTCATCTGAGAGTTACGTACACTGCTTACAGATGTTAGCTCACTTGTTGCTGTCTAGTAGTCCATGAGCATACTCCAGCACATCCATCCTACCATCTAAGTGGTGGCTTGGGAAGTCTCACACCTCGTGTTCTCACAAATTTGAATGTAAAACCATAACTATGTATGCTTTTTGGTTGTGTACCCTGCTTGAAATCTGTGGGTAATAGGCTTTGTATGGTTGGCTTTCTGGGGACACCCCCGTCTCCCAATGTGCCCATATTACATTGTCACTGTGTGAGATTAGCAGTTGCTGTACATACTTGCCAGTGTCAGGGATGTTTAACTTCAGCACTTCCGCCAGTTGCCTCTTATGGTAGCTTCTGAATTCTTATTCAGATGTAATTACATCTCCTGTTCATAGAAGATATTCTTGCCAATACAACACACATGTTGACTTCATGATCAGATTTATGATCTGTTACTTTGCCAGAATAGGTCGAAGAGTTGTCACTATGGCAACAACTTACGTATGTCTATCAGGGAAAGGGTGAATGGGGAATGGTGGCACATCAGATCATCTGAAACCTGTTCCCGTAACTTCATTCTAGGATATGGATGAGTAAACAGGTTGAGTATTTCAGTCTTCCTGCAAGATGAAAGGGGAGAATCTTTATCCCCAACCCAAAGACTTCTGTGGTCTTTCTCCTCCCTTCCTGTGGGCCACAGTCCTACAAACACAGGTTTAAGTCAAGGGTTTTCCACTCGCTCAAATAAGTTCTGCCTGTCCCAAGAAGTCATAGCTGGTTGCCTGGTCATTGAGTGCCTCTCCTTTCTAGCCTCTGTATGGGTCCAGGTGCTCAGTGTGGTCTTGATGGCCTTGAGCAGCTTAAGATTAGTGGCAAACCTGGGGTGAAAGTCTTCCTCCATCTGGAGCATTTAGCCAACTGGGCTTCCTTCCAAAGTGGGCTCCAAGTTATTTTTAAATGGTAGAAAATTCCCCAGAGAATCCTAGTTCCGTGTCATAAGGCGATGCTTGAGGGACCTCAGCAGGAATTATGTGGGTTCTACCCATCTCCTTGACAGGGCCACTGCTGATCCTGGCTGTTCCCTATTTCCAGGGTCACTGCTGCTGGGGTGGGGAACAGGGCAAGGTAGTCCCCCTGCACAGACCTGACTCCGAGAAACGAGACGGTGCTAATCGGCTTACCACCTGGTCTACTCTTTTACTGACTTTTTTTCTTAAGATTTACTCTGAACTTAATGCCTGGTGAACCTGCTACCCTCCCTATCAATACCTTGCCTAAAACTAAAGTGAAATAGAATTAGTAGCACATTCCATGATGCTTGTCTCCTGGCTTTTTTCCTGGGAAATTCTCCACTAAGTTGCCTGGAGTCCACTCACTGACTTGGAGAAATAACTCAAGCCCAGAGTGGTGGAGGGCGGCGGAGGGAGGGGGAGAGGCTGCTTTGCTTGCTGCCTGCTTTATTATACTTTGAGTTATGGGTTAGTTTCTAACAGGTCACTTAAAAAGATTGCTTTGAGGTTAGAAGGAGAGCCTGAATCCCCTAGTGTCTCATTCTGTAGGCAGCCCAAAAGTGCTCTGCTCAGTCCTCGACCCTGTGAAGTTGGAAAGAACTTCTGGTGTATTGGTCCTTCGCTTACATGCCAGTTGCTATGCTCAGAAACTTGGGTGACAAACCGGGGGCCATAGGTTTCCATGAGCTAGTTGAATACTTGGGGCATTGGCATTTGATTAAATCAGCCATAGCAGATAAACAAGTGGGGACAGGGGAGTTCCCATTCCTTCCAAGATGCAAAAACATAACGAGTTGGTGAGGTGGAGGCTTTCTATGGAAACATCACACTAAGAAATGGGCGGCGGGGGCATCCCAGGATGCTGAGAGGAAGCCAGCCTTCCTTCACAGCCTAGCATGTCCCCCAGTCCTCTAAGGGACAGGATGAATGTCAAATTGTTGACGGGAGTGGCAGTCATTCACTACGGTGGCAGGGTTTAGAACAATACTTGATTGAGCTATGTAGAACAAGAGCAGGGCAAGTTCATGTCACCCTAGTAGAACAGGTACAAAGTGTTGAAACTGAAGGAAAAAGGCTCGCTGGTGATGTCCTAACATGTGCAGTGGAGAACATGGTTGCAGTGTGACTCTGTTCCTATTGAAGGAACTCGAGCTTATCTTCCCTGTCTAATAAGCAGTACTCTGCTATCTTCATGTACCACATTAACGAGGAAAATACGGCATTGGCTCTCTGAGTATATTTGGAGCTGGATAAAGTTTCAGAGAACTTTTGTAGTGCTCTGTCTTAGCTAACTTCAGCCTCCTAGAGCTGATGGCAATTTGGGCAGCTGTAGATATCCCTGGGAAATGGGCTGGAAGTGCACAGGGATAGGTACAACCAACACATCTGAGGAGCTCAACCTGGTGAGTAAAACAGGAAGATGGGGAAAGACCGTCTCCAACCCCATCAGCACCTGCCCAAGCCTGGATCGTGGGTGACTCACAGAAGATGCCACACACTGGAAGACTGTTTCTAAGCTGGGCAGCCAGCCTCTGAGCTAAGTGATCTCAACTCCTATCCTTGGTGACAGCCATGGAACTCTAGGAATCCTGACAAGGAGGTTGAATCTTCCCTAGGCTTGTCACTGGGTAGCAGGGCCTTGGGCTCCTGCTGATTCCAATAGGAGTCTATGACTCCACTTGCCCACACAAAGCCAGCTTGCTGTCCCCACAGTCACACTGGGGTGGTTACTTTCCAGATTTGATGTCAAGCTATGAAGGCATGCTGTTCTGTAACCTAGCAAGTGAAAGCCACCAATATCTTTCAGCTGGACCTGAACCCAGACCAGCTGGCCTCCAAGCTGGAGGAGACACTGCCTGTCATTCGCTCCATCTGCAAACAGCTCAAGGACCCTGAGCAGACAACTTTCATCTGTGTATGCATTGCTGAGTTCCTGTCCCTATATGAGACAGAGGCTGATCCAGGAGCTGGCCAAATGCAAGATCGACACACACAATATCATTGTCAACCAGCTCATCTTTCCCGACCCTGAGATGCGTTCATGTCCTGCAGGCCCAGCATGTTGCACATCTGAGATGAATGGGCTGATCTGATTCTTGATCTGCATAAGCTGGCCCAGGCCCCTCTCCATGGTGGTGGGGAAGTTGAGCAGCCTCGGTGTGTGGCCCGTGGGTGCTGTGTCAAACTTTCATCCTTCTATTTCCCCTTATCTGAACAGAGTTTATTCACTGAAATGAACTCTAATAGAATCTTACAGTGCATACTCTTGAGTGACAATGTGACCTATAGCAAATGGACACAAAAATATTGAATACCTACAACATGAAGTGCTGCTGAGGAACAAGCATGCCCTTACCAGACAGCAAGTTACACCCTAGTGACCAGGGTAGAACAGCTACAGTGACGAATTGCTTAACGATGGGGACACTCTGAGAATTGTTAGGTAATATTTTTGTCACTGTACGAACTTCATACTGCACTTAGAGACCTAGGTGGCCTAACCCACTGTGCACCTAAGTTATATGGAATGGCCTATTGTCCTCACTCCTGCTCTACCAGCAGTCCATGGTTGACTGAAATGTCATGGAGGTATGTGATCATGCACACATGTAACAACCAAGAGATACAAGCAAGGCCTTGGCGGCCTTTCTAAAGGGGTCGGCTTTTGCTGTGGGTGAAATGGGAATGGATTCATGAGCTTTGACTAGCCAGCCTTAAGTTTCAAGGATCTCATTGGCTCTGCAGATCATATAAGTTGCAGAGAAAAAGAGACCAGTTAGAAGCATCATGTAGAAGTCCAGATGTACGGTGGCAGCTTTGTTGAAGTGGGTGGGTGTGGAGGCATGAATTGGTCAGATAGGAGCCTGCGCTGCAGGAAGAACTGACAACTTCTGGATACTTGAGGTAAGAAGGCTGCATGGGGAACGTTTTGCAGGAAAGGCAAAACTTGGGCGTGGTAAGTCTGATATACATAAAGCAAAGCTGTTGAAAGCAAACTCTACTAATTCTTTTGTCATTTCAAACTCTCTCATGTTCTATCCTGACAATAGCAAGCAATGAATGTTTTCATGTTAAACTAAGAGGGAGACGGAGAAAGGAGGTGAGAGTCTGCAATGAAATGCTGATGAGGGATGGGCTATCAATGCTAAACTGGGAAGGGAGGGAAGCTGGGTTGGTACATGATTACTAGCTGTAGAAGAGGGTAGGATTCACAGCTGAATCCGCCTCCACTACAACAGTCGTCATGAGGACAAAAGAATAAGTGGTATATAACGACAAAATGCCATTATAGAATGTTACAATATAAAGAGACTTCCTCTAAAGATCAACACGGCGTCTACAGGTAACCATGGGAATCAACTTTCTTGATGGAGAAAGTCTGAAAGTGAGATCAGAACAATAAGGCGTCCTCACTGTTTCCTTCACACATGAAGATGACTTGAGCATGACAGGTGGCACTGTGGAGTTGGGACAGCAAGGGAGGAACACAGCCAAGGAATGAGAGAGCTGTCGGGGCATGCCTCTAGCCAGTTGGCAGAGGATAGAAAACTCCATTGCTTGGACTTAGAAAGTGCTGTGGAGTTGGATTGGGGAATGTTAGAAGTTAGGAAGACATTCTCCTGCTCTATTCCCTGTAATGTCAGAAGCACGGGAAGAACAGTCTTCTCTGTAGCCCTCATGAGCAGATGTAGTGCCCTCAAGGAGCAGTCAAGTAGTGGTTTCACCACACCAAGGAGCCGCCAAAAGTTTGGGACTCCGGTCTTTGGCAGAGTTGCCAATATCCTCAAAGAATTCCATGAAATGTCCCAAACCATCTCAAAAGAGTATGTCTTATTACAGAATGACAGCTCAGACGATAATCAAAATCCGGCGTCTTAGCCTTTTCCCTTTTCATTCTCTTGACCGCATTTGGAAAGAGTTTTCTGATGTTCACTGTTTGCTACCTCTGCGGCCTTCTGACTCTGCTTACCTGATGCTTTTAGCTTTTATTATCTTGACTTGAACTTTCTGATTTCCGAGTTCATGGGTGGGTAATGGCTACTGTGAATGTGAATCTAGGAATCTGTATCTCTTCCAGAAAAGATGACTTTTTACCAGAACCCCTAACCTGAGTTGGTCCATGCCTTGGAGGCAGAGTTTCTCCTTTCTTTCCTTCTTATCCTTGGGTAGTGAAGGCTTGAACTACCAACACTGTAGTCCAAAAAGCAGAAGTTCATATCCAAGATAAATTAAGACTAATTTCCAGTTGAGAACAAATTCTGGACCCAAACGTTGATTGGGTTTTTATGCCAGAATCAAGTATAACAAGACAGGAAATCCAGGGAGCTGAGCTTGGGGCCATCTCCTGTTCACAAGTCTGATGGAGAAAACCCCCCTGTGGGTCTATCATATCCTACCTGGTCCTTGGGTCATCCTCTCTGCCAATACCAAGGAGACTCTTCTATTAACTTTGTCCCTTCGATTCTAGCTTCCTACTTGGAGAGGTCCTATCTTCCTATAGTGTCCTTAGCAAGAACAAAGGGATTGTACCTCTCGGCTCTAAGCTGTCTTTAAGGGGCTAACGGCATGACAGAGTCCTTGGAGTTTCTCAGATGTTTGATCTGAGTTTGGGGAGTAAAGGCAGTCTAAGGTACAGCATACCAAAACTCACATGTTCTTCAGGGAACTGGAAAAAGAAAGTGACGCAGGAGGCCAGGCTTGTAATCCCAGCACTTTGGGAGGCCAAGGTGGGTGGATGGCGAGGTCAGGAGATCGAGACCATCCTGGATAACATGGTAAAACCCCATCTCTACTAAAAATACAAAAAATAAATTAGCCAGGCATGGTGGTGCACACCTGTAGTCCCAGCTACTGGGATGCTGGGGCAGGAGAATCGCTTGAACCTGGAAAACGGAAGTTGCAGTAAGCTGGGATAGCACCACTGCACTCCAGTATGGTGATACTGAGACACCATCTTTAAAAAAAAAAAAAAAAAACCACGGGAACTGGGTTTTTATGGTGAGAGGTGGTGGTGGGTAGGAGTTGGAGGCTGAGCTGATGGGGTTAATAACAGTGGCCCTGCTGGCTCATGGTTGGAGACTGCTCCCATAGCCCTGGCAGGAGGAAAGGGAACAGGCTGCCTGGGAGACAGGTGGGACTTGCCATATCAGAGAAACTTAGAAATATGGAGGCAGGAAAGCTCAGGGTCAGAAGTAAGAGGGGAACCCTTTAACGAGGACTGAGATCACCCCCTCCAGGGTTATGGCCAGGCTGACCTCAGGACCAGGGGCTTAAAGCACCAACACTGGGCAGGCTGATATCAAACCAGAGAGAACAAAGCATTTCAGTTGAATATAAAGCTAATCCTGGTTTAGAGTGAAGCAGAACTCCAGCTGTGCCCCAAGATGGAGCTAAAGCTGCCTACACTCCAAACCAACACTCAAAGGACAAACGTGTGTCAGATTGACAGGAAGGCATCTTTGAGAAGCCCCTCACTTCAGCTTGGACAGCGGTGGGGCCTCTCTAGCCAGCTCTTCCCAACCTATATGCTCGAAGAACTACAAGCCCAGCAGGTTTTTGTTCCTGCCAGGTTCTTGTTGGCTTAGTCCTGATGCCTGTGCACAGATACACCAGAGAGGTCTTGCTACCCACGTAATGAGCGTTCAAGTCATTCTAGGTCACTGAATAGGCAGGAGAAGTTTGAAACCAGGAAACTGAGTTTAGATCCTCAGGCTCAAGAAAATAGCATACCTAGAGGCAGTATATGAGGGTTCCCTTGCAGTTTCTTATAGCTAATTCTATACATCTACTGAGATTTGAAAGAACTTGGACAAATCTGCATGAATATTCCAAAGGTCTCGAGTGTCAGGAATTAATGTGGTTGTATATCGAAGCGCACTTGGAGATACTGAGTTGAGGGGCTAGGGAGTCGGATCAAAGGTGGTGTTATCCTGAACTTCAGTTTAGCGACTAACAGACACTAAGAGCAGGAGATGCCTTTTCTTGCCCCCCTGTCAATTGTTACCTAAGCAGGTGCAGGTGTAAGCAAAGCCTTTATAGCAATGCCCCCTCCCCCAAAGGTCATCTTGAGCAGCCTGTGTCCCTCAACTGAAGGTGACTGCTATGCCAAAGTGGTTCCATTACTTTGCCTGTCCTCCAATGCTCCAGTTTTAGTGACCCAGCCTTAGCCTGACAAAAGCCAGAATGTGAGTGGAAGGGGGAATCTGGGCTCAGGCCTCCTGGATGAGAAATGGGGCCTGTCCAGCCAACATGACCTAAGACCTGCTGGGGGTTTGGGTGGGAGACTCATGTCTTACTGTCAAAGGTGAGGGTGTAAAGAACACAGCATGGCTTTAAGGACTTTCAAGGTTCCACCATAAAATTGTTCATGGTAGAGCTGGTGGAGTAGTCCAAGCTTCCACAGCAATGCCCATGCTTCCGGTGGCTCTCTAAGCAATGGAGCCGGGTGTCTGGGAGTGCAGGCATTTCAGTGGTGGTTCACACCACAGAGGCATCTCTGTTATACATGAGAGCAGACTGGACTGTGGGTCCTATAGTAGCTGGAGGGCCTCAGCTGCTAGAACCCCTAAGGTGGGCAGGGGAGAAACACCCTAGAGTGACTCAGGCCTGCCATGGGTTACATCAGGTATGAGGACTCTCCTACTTAATCCCCCCTTGTAAGAAGGGCAGCCACTGGATGGGACCTTGACAATAAGTATCCAAAGCCCAGACTCGTCTCTAGCTCTATTTCCTGAGCCACTTCTACCACTAAGATCCACACAGACCAATGGGGAAGAGGAAAGAGGGACTTAGGTTTCAACGCTGTCTATTTGGCCCCTGTCTACCTGGCTCAAACTGGCTTCACCTGGTGCCTCCAGGCTTGTCACTTCAGTAGCTTAAATGACAGGAAATGAGAGATTCTCCAAACTCTTGCTGGCTTTCTAGATTGAGAACTATGATATCTCTATCTGATAATTTAATATCTACTCAGAGATCAGGTGTGAAGATGCAAGACTATTAAAATAAGTATGGCCACCTCTAATGTATTAGAAAGCAGCGTGAACCTTTTCCTAACTATTCTTGGGTTGGTTGAGCTGTTTTGAAACTGCAAATTTTTCACCAATTAAAGGAGCAATAAGACTTAAAACTGGCAGCTGGAAAGTCCCTCTAGGACCAGTCTCCTTGGGAGCAGGCATCTCCTGGCTCCCAGATCTCTCCATCACACCTCCATACATACACCTGTAGTCCCTGGAGCCTGACATCAAAACCATCCCATAGTCCCTGGCCTCTTGGGTTTCCACAGTGAGATGCTCCACATGAGACTGGTGGGAAGGACATGGTGACATCAGTAGTATGACTTTGCCCCTCCCTCAGAGGTCACCTTGAGTGGCCTGTGTCCCTTCACTGAAGGTGGCTGCAATGCCAAGGTGGTCCAGTCACTTTGCCTGTCCTCCGATGCTTCAGTTTTGGTAACAGCTCACATTCCTTAATTCCCTGACCCGATAGTTAAGCAATTCCTAGATGACCGCTTACATGGGAACTCAGAAATGTGAATTTTCACATATGGAGCCCAACCTGCCAGAGCAGAAGCCCCGGGGGGTGAGGGGATCCAGCAATCTATTTTAGCAAGCACTCTAGGAAGTCCCATGACACTAGATTGCCCCTGCTCTGGGTGACAAAGCCCCCCAGGGTTGCATTCCCTTGTGGTTCTAATGTTCTCCTTTCACCCTGCATCTTTTCTCCTTGAGTTCAGGGTGCCATCAGTTTCCTGTCTGATTCCCTCTGCCTCGATAAAGCCAGGAAGCTTTACTTACAGTGAGTACTATTATGGCTATTGATCATTGTTTTATGCTCTGGGTGGCAGGGAAGGACAAATACTTCAAGCTTTGGAGACAATTTTTGAAGGCAGTATTTTCAGAAGGGGTATCCTATTTCTGCATGCCTGGCAAAGCAGTTTAGGCAGTTTAACCCAAGTTACAGTATTAGTGAGGAGATAATGGGGTCAGAAGACAGCCTCACTGACAAGAAGGCCCTGGTTACAATTATGGAGTCAGTATCTTCTATTGTCTTTAGGGCTGGGTAGCTTCATACTGGAAAGTTGTCATCCCCAAGTGCCAAACTGTGGTCTAGAGAGAAAAGCTATAGCTTGCTTCCAGCTTCTTTACTTTGAGATCACTTAGAATGAAAAGCCTATGAGATCCCAACTTGGAATTCCAAGTAAAATTTCAGTCTGGATGCTTAAGCCCAAGGCTCACTGCATACAGACACTTGGAAGCCTGTGACATTTGGCATCTTTACTGCTACATCATTGCAGTTACGAAAGTTACCTCTGGCCTTGCCCAACATGTTCCTGGCAACATGGCCACCCCCACATATCCCCACGTGTGGAGAATATCATGGCGCCCTGCATTTGCATATTAAAAGCTAGGGTGGATTGCTTTTGGGCCTTTTGACTAGGATCAAGTGTAAAAGCTAGGGTGGGAGGGCTAGCTTTTTCATGGGGTACGTGAATGACATGCCTAGTCAAACCAACCCCTGAGCCCTATGTAAATGAGACATCACCTTCTCCAGCCTCTGCATATATACCTGGCTGGTATCTATGGCAGGTTGGGGTTCTGTGTCTTGGCTTCAGAGTGTACTCTCCTGCCCCTCACCCACCCATCTCAATGCAGGGGAGCTGCTGCTTTTTTTCCTCCCCCTTCTTTCTGGCCTATTAAACTCCCTTCTGCTTAAAACTACAAAAAAAATTACCTCTGGCCTCAAGGTTGAAGCTATAAATCTATCCATCTTAGTTACCTTGGCCTGAACTTAGAAGGGAGAAGACACTGAGTGTGACCTCACATCAGAAAACACAAGAAGTTTAGCTTTATCATTCCTTAAACTTATGGGATCAAAGTTACTGGTCTTCTGGACTTTTTTTAAAAAAGCTAAACTTAAAACTGTCTCTCAGGCTACGCCCTCCCACCATAGAGCCATGGATGAGTTGAGGCAGATGAGATCAGTGCCAGGAGCAGGCACCATGGACATATGAACTTCCTGCTAGTGAAATGTCCCTGAGCCTTCAGATCTGAGCGAGTAGTCTTTTAAATGATCTTTCTACACTATACTGGCATTCTATAAAGTGCAATTTTGATCCAGTACATGGGACCTAGTTCACAGTACAAAGTTCAGCCACTGGGAATTCTCAAGTGTTTAGTGAACCACCTTCTCGGTATATGGTGTTACCAGGACCCAGGAACAAGCCAGGGTTGGTTTTCAAATGTAGAATAATTGCTAGCAGAAGTCAGCCTAATGACTTTTTTCCCTAGAATCTGTCATTCTGTTTGGGCTTTCCAGTTGTGTCAGGCAGCAATTCTGCCACAGGAACTCATGCTACTATATCCATCGAGACAAAGGCCAGTAAGGCGTGGCAGCTTGTGTCTTAGTCTGGACATGAAGCAATGCCTTCTCTTGCTGTGTCCAACTCCACAGCAGCCTTAAGAGTGACCTGGTTAGTACATCTGAGCAACAGCCCCATATGTGCTATAGGCCCTCCAAGTTTCGAGAGGCCTGCTAGGCATTGTCGCTAAAGTTAATTACTGTAGATGAAGCAACTCCTACTTCTTGAGGCTATCCTGATTCATTCTAGGTTACTATAGCAGTGACTCGGGGGCATGCGTCTCCCTGGAGAATCTTCATTACATGTGTTTGAAACATTACCAGCTTCTTGGCCTTTCTGATCTGTAGAATCAGGATGTTCTCCTGGCTTTTCAACATGGACAAAGCAGAGCTCTGAGCAGAGAAGGCAACCTGTGCCCAGCAATAGTGTTTCTGGCATGCTCAGCTGTGGGTTAACAGATATTCTCACTACCCAGAGAAATTGGCCCCATGAGCAGGAGCTGCTTTAGAACAAGTGCCTTCCTGGAGATACGTGATCAGGTTGCCTTCTGGCCACCTCTGCCTCCCTCAGAGCACCTGAGGAGGTGGCTATTCTACCTGGCACTGCTCCATGGTCCTCTGAGAGTAGAGGGGGGACTGTTGGGGGCTAGGAAGGAGTCCAGCTACTTAGGGCTTTGACCAAAACTGACATGGGATGCCAGAGCTCTGTGCAGATATCATGCCCAATGAGATCTTTCTCCCTACCCTGACCAGACTTTTCTTGAGAGATGGTCTCACAGTGTCCTGAAGGAAGTTATCTAGCTCACCCGCTTCATAAATACTTTGTTAATAAGACCAGAATCTAGATACTCAAGGCTGATCCAACCTCTTATATCTTCCTAAACTAGGAGCACATCAATCATTTTAAGGTGGGCTCTGGTTCCACAGACCAAATTGTTATTTCTCTGTTCAGACTCTATCATTTCTATTGCCCTGTCTCCAAGTTCAGGATACTTGTTACTTCTAGTCTGCTACTGAGTCCATCAGTGAGTTTTTACCGTTATGTTTTATGTTTCAGTTCTAAAACTTGTTTTCTCTTTGAGGCTTTCTATTTCACTTGTTTGAAGAATGTTGAACTGCTCATTGGAGTCTCAAACGTTTTTCTGATAATTCTGATGTTTTTTTCAGTGTTCATATCTGATTCTCTTGTCTGTTTTGGCTTAAAATAACACATTTATCACCTCAGTTTCCTTGGGTCAGGATCTGGTCTCTTGTTTGAGCTGAAATGTTTCTGGCTCTTGGTAATAACATGGAAGAGTTGAGACAGGGTGATCCCTGATGTATATTTCGGGGAGCCATTGCTGAGAACAAAACCAGTCTGAAGGAAGACATCTAGAACTCAGGATGTTCATCAGTAAGTCACTCCTTAGGCTTGCGTGAGTGCTTCAAGCACATGAGAGTGTGGGTATTAGGTATCCAAGATTAGCAGGCCATGTGGCATTACCCAGGAGCAGGGGTGGGTTTTGCTTGCTTTGGAGCAGCAGTAAGTGACTAAGGTTCATAAAACTCGATCCCTACTACCGTTCCAGCTAAATAAAGCGACTAGTGGATCAGCCCACTTATGGAAGACTTAAAAACTGATTTAGTTGGCTATACATTTTTATTTATCTGATAAAAATAACCTAATAAGATTATAAAACTAAATGTCCCCACTGTCCTGCTAGAGGATCAAGCTAAGAGTTACATCCAAAGTAACATGGAGCACCTAGACCCATATTTCTCCCATTCTGAGTGTCATGTTACCAGCCAAAACATGTCCATATTTTAGCCTCCTGGAATACTTCCACATGTACAGGTTCTGATAAAAGGGACTTCATTGAAGCGCCGCCTGGAGCCATGGTTTAAGGCGCATGACTAGCTCTGACAAGTCTGTTGTCCTCACAGAGATGCTTTGCTCCCTGAAAGTTTTGACTCTGTAGCTCGTGACTGTAGCAAATCTCCCAAGTTCCATGCTCGGATGCAGTTCTCTCTTCCCTTCATAACAGCTGACTGTCCTAAGGATGTGTGCTGCCTCTACTGTTACCTGGAGAGCTAGATGAAAGAACTTTTTTGATGAAATAGCAAAAGAAGTCTCAATGAGCTTACCTGGATATCCATTAATAAGCTTTTCTTTTAAATCATTACTTTGGAAATTCTCTGAGAATTGTGAATACTCACATGTGGGTTTGTTGATGGTGTGGAAGGTTCTTCCTAACCCTGCTGCTGAGTTCTTTCTGCACAGAGCCCCCTATGTTGCTGTAACAAACATGAGAGGATTGGTGGGGGCTAGGCAAACTACTTCATGGCATGAAAAAATCAAAGGGCTTTTAAATGGAATTAGATTATGTGCTACATTGCAGTAGTGCTTATTAGTACTAAATATCAAGTATATAAAACTTACAATCCATACAATCTGCATATTCTGCAAGGATAATACTGGTCTTAACAAAGGAAATGCCTTTTCTGACTCAGGAAGTTTGGTTCTCAAAAGCAGTTCCTTTCTGTTGCCTGTTATAGCAGGAATATGGAAGCATGAAATAACCTATGCTCTCTCCTCCTTGTCATGCACGTTTTGAAAACAATAGAACTGAGAGAAAGATGTTTAGAGATACAAGAAGGGATTGCTTCCAGCTTTAGATCAAGTGCAGTGAGATACAGAAAGGAATACATGGAGGCAATTGCGAGAAGCTGAGAATTAAAATTAGGGACTTACCCAGGAAGACAGCCTTTTCTTGAGCTCTTCTCTTCCCAATGTTTCCCAAGTGTTCCTCCCATTGAGATTGTTAAAATGCCAGGTATCGATGTCCAGTAGTACATCTGTTGCCTGCCCAGTGCAAGAACTGCCCCAAGACTCTCATTAGCCACACATCTTGCCTTATGCCAGCCTCATGCCTTGGACACACAAAATATGTCTTAAACAGATTTGGCCAAATAGGGTGCTGATCACTTTCCTCCATGGAAAATGGGACATTTTCTAATCAATGACTCTCAATGATCTATATGGCTAACGTGTTTTGGGATGATTCCAGTCATAGTGAGCTCAATAGTACCACTGAGGCTGGGAAAAGGAAGCTTGGTTTTTAGCAGCTCATTTTCCTCCTCCACAATGAGGTCCTGCTTGTATCGGCTGGAAATGAAGCTGGTATAGAATACATTGTGGAGACTGGCTGTATCCTCAGTGCCCTCGAGAAGGCTGAGGCACCGTCACACAATGAGCAGAACAGGTCATCCTTACCCCTTCTAATACCCCGAGGTTGGTCACAGCTGATCCTCTATCTGCTTACGGGTCTTGGTGGTCAACGTCATCTTTGGTATAATGAAGGGACTGGTAACCACACTTCACATCAAGGAGGCAGTAAACAAGGTGTAAAGGCATCTGCCGAGTATCTTGGTATATTGAAAACGGGCTGTCTTTGCTGGGGTGAAAAAACTAGATGCACGTGTATGTGTTTCTGGAAAATGTATATGTCCTGTTCAAAGTTCACAAATTGTCAACCCAAGTGACAAGTTAATTTCTATGTAAGTTGCTCAACCAGTCTTAATCTTGAGAGTCTGGTCAACTCTTTAAATTCTAAAAGCTTAGTTGAGGTAGACATTGAGAATTATGTCCTACAACATGCTGAGCAATAGATGTGGGCACCCTAACACCCCCATCCTGTCATCTCCATCTTGGTGTGCACCTTTGAACTGGCTTATACAGACCTGTAACCTGATAAACAGCCGGGGGTATCTTTCTTTCCTCAATGCAGAGGTTACAAACTTGAATATCTCTGAAGCCAGGCATGGGGTTTAGATCAGGCCAGAGCACCTGGGCAGCCTGTGGTGAACTGAGCAGATCAGGACCTTCTGGGCGGGGGCGGGAAATGCTTCTCAGTTCAAAGTTATTTTTACCGCATGTGAATTCAGGCCTGGTGTTGTCAGATCATTCTCTTTAAAAAAAAATTGGATTTTTCTATGAAATCTCTAGGTTTATAAACAAAGCAAAAGCTGTAGGAAACTTTTTTCTACAAAATGAATATATTACATAATTAACATGAAGTTCTACAATACGTAAAGCCAATCTCTACCAGGGAGCAGGGTGGGAGGTGGGAAGTCCAAACTAGTGGTTGTCTTGAAGGAAATGAAAAGGAGGGTTTATGGGAAAAGGTCTTCAGGGAAGCTTCTGGAATAGAGGTAACTTTGTGTTGTGGTAGGGGTTGGGTTACTGGTATATGTATTTGCCAAAACCCATTGAAGTATCTGTGCACTTCCTGTGATTTCTTAAAAGTAACAAATGTCGAACTTTAGCCTAAGTATTGAATAACAAGTATTTAGGGGCGAGAGCTGATGCCTATAACTCATTTGGAAACGTATCAAACATGAAACGTTTTGATAAACACATTGAAGCAAACATTACAAAACCTAAACTGTGGGAATTAAACAGTAGATGACTATAAAATTATTTCAACGTTTCTGTTTTGGCTCCTTAAAGGAGGAAACAAATTGCAATCAAAGAAAAGTGCCTGGAGTCAAAGCTAACAGCTTACCACTGCAGCATTTACTCACTTGGAGGAAAAAGCATAATGTTGGAAGGAATTCCATGGCTCCTCTCTTCTGGCTGATTGTATGAAGCCATAAATCACTACTCTATTGCTGAAATAAGGATTTGCAGTTTGCATAGGGATAGATTATAATCATCATCAATCACCGTAGACATCATGGGTAACAGTAAAATGAAAATGGGAGCCATTTAATTAGTAAGTACTCTGCAAACATTCTTTTAATTCTCACAAAAGACCTCCGAGGTGGACTCTCAAACTCCACTTTACTCATGTGGAAACTTAAGCTTAAAATTAAGAAAGAGAAATCAAGCTAAAATCAGTCTGTCAGACTCATCTAGTGGGGAAGGTCTGGAGCCAGGTGTAATCTCATCTTGGTATAAGTTTATCAAGTGCTTTTTGCTCAGAAAACTAACATCACAATATTCAGTGAACTGAAGTTCAAACTATTGTGGTGGGCTATCGTAACGTGTTAATCTTATAGGTACATTATAGCTGGAATACGGGAAGTTCCTGTAGCTTTACATTGGTGTAACATGACTTTTCTGTAAATAAGCACATATAACCATGCTAGCTTGTAGCAAAAGAAAAATCTCAGTACAAAGCAAATAGAGCCGTATACATTCCAGTGCAAATCGGTACACACCATGACAAAGGAAATTCTAAGTTGCCAAGAAAACAGCAGTAAAGTGGCATGGAGGTGGAAGCCAGGGGCCAGCAGCTGTGGCAGGACTGTGCCAAGGCAGGGCAATGGGAGCAGACCCAGGGCAGAGGGCTCTGGTTGCCTGAGGACCTCTCTGTGGCTGTGGTCACTGCCACCAGACTTACACCCCATTCTAGATCTTAATGGGGCCTCTCTGCCTGTGGGAATTTTTCCTGTTCTCAGTAGTGTTGAGGAAACTAGGCCACATGCAGAAGTGAATTGTGTGAGAGGTACAGTTGAACCTCTGGGACCTGCTTTTTCATTGTACATTTATGGGGAACAATGTGACGTCTTGATCTATGTATACATTACAGAAAGAGTCACGCTATATCTGTCGCCTCACTAACTCATTTTTGCAACAAAGATTATGAACAATTTTGAAATACACAAATTGAGTTGTCCCTCCTGCCTAACAAAAACCTTGTTCCTCTTAACATCTTCCTTTTCCTCATGTCTCACCCTTCCCTCCTACCACCCACCACCCTCCCAGTCCCCGTTCCCATCCCCCAGGCTCTGGGTGCCTGTCCCCCAACTGCTGGCAGGGAGAGATGTCCATGGGGACTCCGGAGGGTTTGAGAGCCACAGAGCCAGTGAAAGGAGGAAGCGGATCAAAGACAGCCCCATCTCCCAAGTTCATGTTCAGTCCTAATTAAATGGTTCTATTAGGGCTTCTGAAATGCCCACTGTGTAATTCCATATTCCTGGTGAGGGCTGAGTCTGGGAAACACAAGATGAAGGGTCTCTGGTTCTGTAGCCTGTGCTGGGACTGAGTGGTTGGATGTTAACCCAAGAACAGGAAGTGGGCTTCTAGGTAGAGTCAAGGCCCACTCCTACCACCCACACAGCCAGGATTAGACTAAACGCAAAGCTCAGTTGCAGGAAGAGATGAACCTGTATCAGCCCCTGGACCAGGTGGGAAGGAGGAGCCAGTGGGAAGGTCCAGCCTGACTTGGGGGTTCCAAGGTCCGAGGCTCCTGAACCCTCCTTTCTGTCCACACTCGTTGTCAACTGACCACCTCTCCCTGCGGCTACAAAGGCCAAGTCCCTCCTGAATCCAGAGGAACCCTGAAGTTCCCCATTAGCCACATCTAGTGCTCCTCCCAAGAGATGGCCTCTTTCCTGATAGAGCAGACCCCTAGGTCTTTAATTCTGAGAATCATTTAGCCTTGATATGCAACTGGGCTCAGAGGCCAGTATCTCCTGGAAGATTCTCCACGGGCATCCCTGGGACACAACACTGTCTCACCTGTGAATCAGGACAGAGTAGTCTCCTCTGGCTTCACAACAGAAGCCAGGGAGCTCTCATCATGCAGCCTGTGCTTCTGATGCAGTGGTCAGGTTACCACCATGTGGGCCCAGAAGCAGGTGAGGCAAGGGAACCAGAGTTGGTTGCAGCAAAAATTGGCCAGTGTCTGCCACAGATGCCAGGGAAGTACACAAAGATGCTGGATCAGCTGGAATTAATAAGATGAGTTAGTCTACTTGAAGGCACTTTCTTGAGATACAGAATCTAACACTCTGATAAGCACACCACGGGATGGTGCGATCTCACTGCTAGGTGGCACCTAGAAGCCTGGGGAAGCCCATTCTGAGCAAAGTTGAAGTGCCAGAGTCCCCATGGCGGACAACAGAAAAATGGTACTTAGGATAGTGGGTGTGCCAGGGTAGGTACCCAATGTAGGTTCAGAAGACAAGTAGGAGATTATGCAAAGGCCCAGAGGATGTGTTTCATGAAGACCACCAGCAATACACTGGTGAGGGGCACAGCATCACTGACAAGTGCAGTGGCAGCACCCACAGACTAGGGCTTTTGGTAGAAGAGGAGTCCATGGAATTTGTCCCACTGTTAGCAATGGGGACTGTTCCATACCCCACTCCCACCTAAGCAACAGAGGTCAGGCAGCAGCACCTAGACATCTCATGGCTGGCAATGGGCCATGACATGGGAAGAACAAAGACAACTTATTAGAAAATGTCGGCTGGGCACGGTGGCTCACACCTATAATCCCAGCACTTTGGGAGGCCGAGGTGGGTGGATCACGAGGTCGAGAAATCAAGACCATCTGGTCAACATGGTGCAACCCTGTCTCTACTTAAAAAAAGTTAGCTGGGCATGGTGGTGCATGCCTGTAATCCCAGCTACTCAGGAGGCTGAGACAGGAGAATTGCCTGAACCCAGGAGGCAGAGGTTGCAGTGAACCTAGATCATGACATTGCATGCCAGCCTGGGTAACAAAGAGTGAAACTCCATCTCAAAACAAACAAAAAAGAATGTCATACTAAGGAGTAGTACTTGGCTAATGTGTTTTTCTCCAAGGATGTAATCAGAAAGCAAGAACAGAACAGGAAGTCGAGAGGAATGCTATGAGTCTGGATTCCATACCCAGTTCCTGGACTTAAGATAACTTTTAAGACACAACCCATTGACTGAAGAAGTAACGGACATCCAAGGAAAGAATCTGCAACACCAAAATCATATTCTGATTTTACTAGTTCTTCTCCAAAGAAACATGTGACCATTTATGAGGCTATGCCCCAAGGAAACGGAAAACCCAGCCATTTCAAGGATTATTTAAACATGAGAGATGTGGTATTGCCCAAAATTGCTACAATCATCATGACTCTTTGTTAAATGGAAACGTCTGGAGGCCAGTTCCCAAGTGGTCACTTGGATAAGATCCAGCTTCCACTGGGTCTATTGCATCTTCAGACACAACTAGGAGTCCCTTCTCCAGTCCCTGTATACATGACCGCGGATGATATCCTTGAGTCAGAGAGACCCTCACATTGGGTCCTTGGCCTGTAGAGTAAGAGCTGTCATTGTAGTCAAGGTCAAGTAGAAGCTGCTTAAACTGCTCCCTTGCTCAACAGGATAACAAAAAGTAGATTGCATGCTGGGGTGAGAGCAAAGATTCATACCCCTCTTGAAGGTGTGGGTGTGGCTACCCCTTCCACACCTCCATTTTTGCTACCTGTCTCACCACTACAGAAACTGGAAAGAGCCTGCAAGATGGCTGTAGGCCACCTTGAGCTCAACAAAGTAGAAATGCTTCTAGCTGCTGTGCCAGACACAACACTGTTGCCAGCATAGATTGGTGCTGTGCGGTATCGGGTACAAGCTATGCACCTGCTGATTTGGCAAATGTGCTACTTCAAAGACTCAGTGTGGAGGAAAATGAAATTGCTTGTATTGACATACATTCCACAATATGCATTGTTTTGTTCCAGAACTGTGTAAGCATCCCTGCTCTGTCATAGTTCAAGAAGACTGAACTGTCTGAGCATCCTATAGAATGTCGCACTCATCCATTACTTTAACATCATGCTGATTGTACAAGATGAGTAAGAGGAGGTCAGCATGGGGGAGGGCCTTGGCATAAGGAACATGGACCTCAGAGGGTGAGAGAAAACCTGAAAATTCAGGAGAGGATCCTAGGAACCTGATGCTGCCCTTGGTCTTTGTTGTTGTTGTTGTTCAGGGGAGGCTAATTACTGGAGCAAGCAATCCCCAAATCTTAGGCATGCTGAAAGGGAAAGAGAAATTGTGGCATCTTACGTCTATGACCACAAAGAATTGCAATGCTTAATCAGTCTCTAAATTTCCAACAGACCTTACTCCAAAGCTAGATGAACTGCTGCAGCCCAGATCCTGGGTGGCACACAAGTCTGCTGGCTTTGTGTGAGTCCTGCAAGCAGGCAAGGGCTCTGCAGCAATCCAGGCTGGCCCTGGTCTTCAGACTATATGATAAAAGTAGACCCTAAGTTGGTAATATCAATTGTGGGGAAAAAGTGTATTGTAGTTTGTGGCAAATCCCCATGGGGAAAAAAAAAACACTGAAGGTCCACAGGTTCTAGATCAAGGCATGTATGTCTGTAGCACCAAACAGAAATGTCCTGGCAAAGCGAAGTAATGGCCTGCCATACATGCAACTGAAGCGCTTGCTCGGAGGCACTGCTGCAGGCGGGTACTGTTGGCCAGGATGCATGCATGCTCAGCTTAGGGAACTCTTTATGGCCTTCTATCCCAATAGAAAGCACATGAGTCTGGAAACAGGTAGAAATAGGTGTAGCCCCATTTGATGTCATTCACTATGACTCATGGCAAACTTTGTGCTTACCTTGTCTAACTTTGGGATCTGCAGGATTGGAGATCTCAATCCCAATGGGACAGTTAATTCCTGCCAAGGGAGACAGTAAGAGTCCCATTGAAGTATAAGCTATGACAACAGCCCAGGTACTTTGGACTCCTATATCCAGGGACCATCAGGCAAGAATAGGTGTCACCAGGATGGAGGGAGGTGACTGCTCTCATCAGGTATAGTTCAAGTTGCATTATAAGGAGGATAGGGAGGGAGGCATGTGTTTCTCAGGTGATCTACTTGGAGACTTTTTTGTATCGCCCATCCCTCTTGTGCTGGTGAATGGAAAAGTGCAATAACCCAGGCTGAGAAAGGTATGAGCACTAGAGTCTCAGGTCCTTCAAAGGGTGAGGGTGAAGCTCACACCACCTAAGCCAGTGAGTCCAGTAGAAACTGTGGCTGAGGGTCAGGGAAAGCTCAAAGTGGAGGAGGGAGACCGTGGGTACCAGTATGGCTTTGAGACCAATTGCTGTGACATGGGCTGTAGCCTGGCCACCAGAGCCCAGGAAAAGTTGATTCCCCTTTAACAGACTGGGGGTGCCACTCTTTCGGCTTGATTTGCACTAGACTGGCCAACCTGATTCAGATTTCCTGGAAGAACTTCTGCTGATGGTACACAAGAACTCTGGGAATGATGTTCTTCGATCTTCCTTGGAAGGATGTCGGGATACTTACAGGTCTAAATGCCCCTGGCTCCACTCCAGTAGCCAAATGTCTACCCTACCCATTCTACAGAAAGAATGCTAATCTGTCTGTATTAGTTTTTGTACTGCTATAAATAATTGCCTGAGACTGAGTAACTTAATAAAGAGGTTTCATTGACTCGCAGTTCAGCAAGGCTGGTGAGGCCTCAGGAAACCTACGATCCTGGCAGAAGGTGAAGGAGAAGTGAGGCACCCTCTTCGTAAGACAACAGGAAGCAGTGTCCAGCAAAGGAAGGAAGAGCCACTTATAAAACCATCAGATCTCAGAACTCACGATCACAAGAACAGCATGGGGAAGCCACCCCCGTGATTCAATTGTCTTTACCTGGTCTCTCCCTTGCCACATATGGATTATGGGGATTACAATTCAGGACACAATTCTGGGTGGGAACACAGCCAAACCATATCGCCATCCCATAAAATGAGTCTTATCCATCTTTTGGAAGGATGTATGTTTTTGGTGAGGCTCAGAAAAGATGCATCCCTGAAAAGAACTCATGGCTCTGTAAATGAATGGATGTAATTGAAGGGTTTAAGTACTTAGAGCAAAAGCCAGAGAGAACCCTTTTCCTGACTAAGCGGATTTCCTTAGGCATCCTGGAATTCGGAATGAGATGCTTTTCTATGGCATGGATGCATCTTTTCCGGGCCACATCTTTAAGAGTCAAATGTGAAAGCTACTGATGCATAGATTAGAAGAATGTGTTCACATGATGACCTTACCCAATGACATCAGGCTGCTTCTAGGTTAGCTTCATTTTTCTATATCTCACTCACGCTACTCACAGTAGCAGAGCCCATAGAAAAAGACAAGTGCCTCAGACATAACATACGTTCAGTTCTTACAATGGAGAAAAAGTCCTCACTGATTCTTGGAAAGACCCCCCCCCCCGCTTCATGGAAGCTGCTCTTCACTGACTCTCCTGCCACCAGTGCGGGGGTGGGGGGCTTCTTCATGACACACCACCATATCTCCATGTCCTGGGATAATCTCACATAACAAGCATCACTGGACACAGACCAGAGGGGACTTCAGAAGGCACAAGAAATAAAGAATTCCTGGAGTCAAAAGCCTTCAGGCAGAGAAGGGCCAGTAGACGTTGCTGCGATGCTGGCATGAGATAGTACTCAGAAGGAATGAAGCTGGAGCCTTGGCCTGAATACTCCCCTATTCCAAGCAGGTAATGGGATTCTCTATCCCACGTCCACGTCTTGCCATTCTATGCTCTTCTCCTCCCAGCTCTGGCTTGGACATCTCTCCTGAAGCTAGTCTCCATGTGACGCTTATTGACCACACCATGAGCTGTCTAGAATCCACACCAGGGAATGTTGCCTGTGTGGCTAAACCCGTGGCTGCAGGTGTGCTAGGCACATCAGCAGGGATAAGACATCCCTTTTGAAGGGAAGGCTTCCTGATCAGTTGCTTGCTTCTGACATGGACTTGTTCAACTTATGAGATTTCACAGGATGTCTTATTTATGGTGGCAGAGGATGTTGGTCACAACCTTAACATCTAAGATTTCTTTGACCATCTGTCTTTGGGTGACAAGCTGGTCTGTTGCATGTTGCCCTTTGGCATTCAGACCTAGTTGACACATAACATGGAGTATATCTGGGTTCCTAGGAAGATGCTGAAGGGGCTAGAGTGCATGGTGCAGCTCTTCACAGGATAAGCCTTGACCCGAGGGGAGGAAGCTGAGGTCCAGGCGGAGGCACTTATTTCTCTTCTATGAGTGACTCGAAAGTGCAGTTGCTCACTGTGACCATTCTAGGCCCAGTGACTGTACCTGCTGAGCAATGTGGATGTCAACTTACACCGCCTCGAGTAGCCAGAGTGGGACCGCACCACATTGCTTCTCACCTTTCCTTACATCACCTACTTCCTCATCCTCCCCAACTTCACCCTTCTAGCCAGGCCCAGAACACAAAGCCAATGACAGGCAACTCCAGAGCACAAGTTGCCCTACAAAAGCCCTACACTGGGCAGAGATGGCAAAGCCCTAGTGCCCACCATGCTCACTCGTCAGCAGGGCCTGCCCAGGAAGAATATATCCCCACTTGGAAGCTAAGGAAAAACCCTGAAGTTAGAGCTAGAGGCTGACAGCCTGTGGGAACCCAGATCTCATACTCCATGTCATGTTTCACCTTCCAGGTGAACACATACCTTCTTAAAGGGTGATCCAAGGTGTACACTTCTGTGGCTGCCACAACCCATCACTTTGTGCCACATGGGTCCACATTTCCATGTGTGCAGAGCATCAGTTTCTGCAGCTAGTGGGCCTTTCTTCAGGAGGATGGTGAGGGTGGAAACTTAGAATTTAGGAAGGACAATGGAGAAAGGAGGAAGGTGATCACCTCTTGTGGCTCAAAATCAATAGCTGCAATCAGGGTATAGTTAATTCCTCCAAACTCACTTTTGACACCTGTATTGCTCTCTGGCTTACCTAGACTCTCGTTCCTGAGGGGCCCAAGCCCTACTGGCTCTTCTCTCTCAAGTCTGGTGTTGCTGTTCTTTATTCAGTTACAGCCAAACAACCAAGAAGTGTCCCAGAGGGCCACATGAGTGCACAGGATCTCTACTCTTACACCTTGTGTCACAGCAAGACTATCTCATTTCAACAGTCGGGGCCAATGTCCCTCCAAGGTGGTGTCCCCTCTTCTTGCCTGGTGTAACATTCTGGCTTCCAAAGTGTAATTACTTTTATCTTTTTTAAAATTACAATTATTCTCTTAAGAGCATCTATATAGAGGGGAAAAAGGAACATTAACCAACCAAACATAAGTTTTCCATTGAATTTTTTAAAAAGTGCAATGACTATTCACTTTATAGAAGCAAAATCTTACTGTGTCTGAAACACTGAGATACACTGAGCCCCAAGGTATCCAAGCAGCAGCCAAGGCTCGAGGTCCTATGGGACCCTTGCCAAGTTCCCTGGCAAGAATGTGCTGCCTTTGAGGGACTCTAACCCTGCAGAGCCAAGAGCTGCAAGAACAAGGAAGTACATGGTCCTGCAGTGGGTCGTTAGAAGTTAACGGCAAGCAGGGCCTCTCCTGTTTCCATCTGTTGACTCCCAGACCCATTAGCCCTCTTCTGGGGGGGATGCAGCCCCTCAAAGACATGTGTTTCAGTTCCTATTCTGCATCCAGGAGGATGGCACGATCTTTGCCTAAGGATTGCTCTGAGCTGGTGCCTTAGCTGCACCTCCAGGAGGCTGTTGTGATGCTGTGAGGCCAACAGCACCCAGTTGGTTCAGCGTGTGATGCCACCAGCCAGTCCCAGAGTCTCTCACACATCCCTCACTACAAAGTGACTCTACTCGTCAGATACAATATTAGCTCATGCCATGGGTCAGGCCATTCAGTAAGTCCCTCCACAAAAGCGGTTCCTGCTTGGATGTTCTGATGATAGAAAAGGCACATCCATGCCCACAATGTGTATCCGCTGAAATGAGAATGAACTGGTCCCTTGAAAGGATCCACCTGAGAATGTGATGCCAGGCAGCCAGCTCATCTTGAGGCATGGTGCAATGGCAGGGGCCCAAGACTGTGTCCACCCTGCCAGCCGCAGAGGCAGCAGAAGCTGCAAGGGTTGAGTGGACTGTGCTGTTGGGCCTGCACGCTTCCACTGTCATGGACGCCATTGCCTCTGTGTCCACTGTGCCAGTCCTCAGGTGACTGGTGAAGGCTAGCTAACATGTCTAACAGGTTAACGGAACATAACCATTTATGTCAAAGGGGTGAACATAAAATTTGCCCATTTAAAGTATATCTCAAGTTTTTAGTACAGTCACAAGATGGTTCTGAAATCGGGTAGTGGTGATGGTTTAACCCTGTAGCACCCTTTACTCCCCCACCTCAGCTCTAGGTGGGCACTGCTCTACTTCAGTGTCTGTGGAGCTGCCAACTCTGGATAGTCCATGTAAATGGAATCTTAGCACATGTGGCCTTTGGGTTCTTTGGCTCGGCATGTGTGGTCAAGCTTCACCCAGGCTATAGCACTCGCTTCTCACGGCCTGTGTCGACCGAGCATGAAGGTGACAACCCCACCTCTATCCCACCACATATTCTATGTCTGAATTTTATGGTGGCTTTTGAACAGGAAGTGATTTCTTTTTCCATGTCTTGTGGCAGAAGCACAAAAGACCTGCAGAGCTGGCTTGTTCCTCCGTTGGAAGCCTCTCCCAAAATAAACCAAAGTGAGTCTGTGACCTCGGCAGACTTCAGGCATCCTCCAACGACAGGATGTCACCATGGCAGAGCCTTGATTTGTTACTCAAAGGCAAAAAGGGGCAATTATTCTTCCATTGCCCACTGATGTCCGGAGATGGAAAAGCCACCGGCTTTTGGAGCTCTCAATGGAAGGTCTTTGCAGCACGGGCCAAAAGAATCCATTTTAGATCAGATAGCACTATGCACTCCCCCAGGAAGGTCCAGGTGCTCTGCGTGGTGTCCTCAGCAGACACCGACTTGCAGTTCAGGTTCTGTGTGCTCTGCCTGGTCCCTCGTGCTATTGAACATCTGATTCAGGCAGGGTAGACAAGAGGTCCTGTGGTGTCCTCAGCTATGAAAACTGCTTGTCTTGCAATCAACCACCTGTGAGGCTGGAAGCAGCTCCTCTGATCCCAACCAAGTCTGGACCAGAGGCTCCATTGATGAGGAAGCAATCGTTGCCCTGGATGTTGGTAATGAAAAGGCTGTGAGGAGAAGGCGGCCAGTATGTAGAACGTCTACTGTGCTAAGTGTAAAAGCCAGGGGTGCCACTTCCCCAGGTAAGAATCTTCCAAAACAGATGGATTCTCCACCAACGGAGAGTCCACAGCTTTTAACTGCTTCTAGACACATTCTTGCCCAAGTCAAGTCAAATGGCACAAGGGGTCTTATCTCCAAAGAAAGCAGGTCACCTGCTGGTGCCATGACTCTGAAAGGCAACCAGGCTCCCTTGAGAGAAGAAGGCACTGCTGTCAACAAGATGCTGTGGCTTATCTGAGAGCTGCCCCCTCTAGAAGGGCAAAGTCCTTAGGTACTCCTCCCACTGAGCATGAAACACCCTCCACACAAGAGCAGAGCTCTGTGATTGCTGCTGAAATATCCCCAAATCTGACACTGCCCAAAGGTGGAATGGGGCAGCCTGGTATGGAAGGAGGGTTCTTCCTTAGAATTGGGATTTAAGAGGTTAAGATTCCCTGAGTTCACATCGACTTGACTCTCTGCATTGCTACCTTCTTTTTGTCTGCCTCGCACATGTTGTAGGTGCTCAAGAGGTAGAGAGGGCATCTGGTGTGGTGGTCTGATCCTTTAGACTAGTTGTCTTTTCCTGTATGACCTTGGATTTGGTGACTCTAATCATCCATAATGGATGTTTCAAAAGAGACAAACGAACTGGCAATTTTTGTTCAATCCTATCCCACTTGCTTTCAGTTTCTGATAGGTTCCTTTGTACAGATGTGGGTGTGGAGAACAAATGTATCCTTTGTCATGTAAAAGATGAAATGATATGTCATTTACTTGAAATCGAGTAAACGTGTTTTCCTTTAAGTGGGTCTGAGGTTATAGCCTATAACTATTGTATCACAAATTGTAAGTATTATTTATTTCATATACATAATTACTCTATCAATGGAAACACAATGGAAAACTATTAAAATGTCCCCAGTGTCCTGACCTTTGCTTGAGCCCCCAGTAGAATAGGAGCCATGATTTGGCAGGTGCTAGAAGCACCAACTCCCAGCTACAGCATACGTGTCCTGCTTCTACATCTGTGTCCTTCATCCCCTCGGGTCACCAGCATCCAGTGACACTTGAGGGATAAAAGGGGGTAAAATGTGCCCACTGCAGACCAAACTCGGTCCCAGTTACTCCCCTCCCAGGGAGAGGGAATCCAGATCCTCATGAGGATGCTGTTTGGGGCATAGGGAAGAGTATCTCTTAGCCTTCGTTAGATCCTAGGAAGATGGAACGCTATGAGCTCCTCTGTAGGAAGCTAGACAGGAGCATCTTCTATATGGAATGCCCCTGATTCTTTCCCAGCTCTTAAGGCACTGAACTGGAGAGCAGTAGGGAAATAGAGGGAAGGGTGCTGTGGAAGTCTGACTCCTAGCATTCCCACAGTGGAACTGTCCTGAGCCACAGTGGTGGCCCAGTTGGCTATTCAGTCTTGTGATGGTGCTCATCTGGTTGGGGCCCAGTCTCAGTGGTGCTCCAGAAACCTGGAGAATCTAGAAGGGCTAAAGACCTGTTTCTCAGTGCTCTGCTAGAGAGTATTAAAGGAAATGCTTGGTATCTTGGTTACTTGCTGAGGAATCTAGTTCAAGACCAGGGGAAGGTTCTTAGCTCTGGCTAGGAAATGAATGTAAATCCCTGTGTCTTGGTTCCAAGCTGGGTAATGCAGACAAAGCCCATATGGAGTTACTTGGTATCTGGAGGTGAAAGAGGATGGGTCCTAGATCAAGGGCATAAATGGAATGATCATGGGGTGAGTGCAGCCTACAGCAGATCTCCTGGAAATTGTCTATGAGAATACAGAGCCCAGATGAGTTTTGTTACGTCAAATATGTTGATTCTTGTTACTATTGAAGCATCCTAGAAAACTCTTTCGGGAAGCTATTCTTATCTTGTTATCTCTGGATATTTTTGGGGAATAAACTTTCTTGGTCTCTTTTCACTGCTCTTGTTTTTTGTTTTGTTTTGACTGCTGTTAGTTTTATTGACAAATCCTGGCTTGGAACTCTTCTATTCTCCTGCTTTATTTTCTCCAAAGTTATGAGGCCACACAGTACTCCAGGGCTTTAAGGAGTATCTTTTGAAGGGTTGCTTAGTGCCCAAATTCATACCACATCACAGTGGGCTTCTCCACCAAGGGCCGGGATGTCTTCAACCCCCGATGCTATTTCTGCATGTTGTCCTGTGACTTCTCCAGCTGGAGTCTAACCCTGGTTCTTCTCATTCTTCCTCCACAGGCATTTTCTACTCTTCGGTACCTTTCCCTGGATTTCTTCTCTGGGTGCTGCTCTTCTATCTCCTTTGCTGACTTCCCACCATGTTCCTTTTAAATGGGCATGTTCCATGGGATTCTAGGCCAGGATGCATGATCTGCCTGGGTATGACATCTATTCCACTCTTTTCCAGTGTGTATAACCCCAGCCCAAATGTGAGCTGAGTTCCAGACCCATGTATGCATCTGCGTATTTGAGTGTCTCCAGTTCCTTCCAACCCAGTTTACCCTAAACGAATTTCATGTTCTTTTGCCCCAAAAACCTCCATCCTTTTCTCTCTGCAATGGTGCCCTGCACCCAAATGATCAAGCCAGAAATAACCTACTTGACTCCTCACTAACCCCATCCTTCAGAAATCTAACTCATGCATCACCAAGTCTGGATTATTCTAATTATAAACCTCTTGAATTTATCTCCATTCATTTGGCTCTACTGCTTAAATTCAGGTTCAAACCAACTTCACCCCTTCTCCCTGTTCACTCCAGCAGTAACTTAATTCGCACCTTGTAGGCTTACCTCCCTCTAGCTCTTGATCCTCCCTCTATGGGTATGTTCCATTTCGGTTTGCCCTAGACCTACCTGCCCGTTTCTGATCCTTTCAAAGAGCATGGAGAAACGTAACACTTTCACTTGCCCGAGTTTGAATCTTACCTCTGCCTCACTAAGACCCTGGACACATAGTTCTTCTGTATCTGTTTTGTTATCTTAAAATGGATAACCCTCACAACAAAAACCCTAGGAAGTCAATTCATATACATAGAACTGTTAGCTTCATATGCTGCTGCTTTAGAAATGTTCAAAATATGACTAGATCTTAAAAAAAAAACTTGCTTCCATGAAAGTGGACAGAAATTCCCTAAGATGAGCTTTCTGAAAGTTTGACAGATAACTTTATATTTCTCCTGCTCCCTCCACCTGCCAATGTTTAAGCAGATCCTTTTCTGGTTTCTTTTTCATAACTGGCACCTTTTTCCCTTTTCTAAAAAATTAAAACCTCTATTGAGCTAACTAGACTCATATGCAGGTGTAAGAATAAGAGATCACAAGTACCCTTTACCCCATTTCCCCCAGTGGTAGTAACTTGTGAAACTACAGTGCAATACTGCAACCCAGATACAGACCGATTCAGTATAGATATAAAACATTCTCATCACCCCAAGAACCCCACATTTATCCCTTTACAGCCATACCCACTTCTGCCCTACACCTACTCCCTCGACCCCTGGCAACCCCTCATCTGTGCTACATTTCTGTTTTCATTGCAAAAATGTCACACATCTTTTTTCAGTAAGCATAAATCTCTGGGGATGTTTCAGGTTGTTGCATTTGCTAAGAGTGTATCTTATATATTAATGCAGGAAAAGTAACCGTGTATAGTGATGGGTGTGTTAGCTTAAGTTAATCATCTCACAATGTACACACATATCAAAACATCACGTGTACACCTTTAAATATAAGCAGTTTTAGTTTGGCAATTATATTTCAAAGCTGGAACAAGAGTAGGCAGAAGATATGAAACCGATGACAAGTAAGTACACAATTTCCAGGACCATTAGTCCTCAGGAAAAAGAAAATGGAAACTGAAACCACAATGAGATCACTGTATACCTATGAGAATGGCTACAATAAAAAATCGTGATGACAGAAAATGCTGGTAACAATGTAGAGGAACTTTGATCCTCATACCTTGCTGCGGGTGGGGAGGTAAAATAGCTTTTGGTGTTACTCCTGCCAGCTGAGGAATCCTGTAGGGACAAAGAAGGTTGGAGTCATCTAAAACATTTTGGGGGGTAGGGGTGGAAATGGGAAGATGGTCGAAGGGGACTACGAAGTCTCTACTAGCAAGAGAACTAAGTTTTTCTTTGGGATATATTGCACAACGTGGTGAATAGAGTACATTTCAAAACTTAAATTACAAATGTTCTCCAGGTATTTGAGGTGATATGTTAATAAGTTTGATTTAATTATTCCGATTGTATTTGTAAATCATGACATCACTTTGTACTGTATAAATATAACTTATAACTTAGTTTTAAGATTATTTTTAAATTCATATTCTGCTTGTGCTTTTTCTTCCCAGTATGATTCTTTGGCCATATCTCTTCCATCCCTTACCATCAAGCATGTTTTTTCCTACATTTCAGGTGTAGAGGAGTCTTCTTGACCCTCAGTCAAGCCCTTTAAGTCCCTTGGGGTCTGTTTTCTCCAAGTTCCTTCAGTTTCCTCTCCCCACTCATGACATGCTCAATTACCCACTCTCTTCCACTTGCATCAGGCCAGGTCACAAGGTTGCAGAAGAAACCATGGAAACAAGGAGTCTGTTTTTTTTGCTACTCAGCGCCCTTGCTGGGGCAGGCACACCCCCAGCTCGGCTGACTGCAGCCACAGCTGTGCTGGACAGCTCCTCCCCCTTCAGCCCTGCAGGTTTCATAGTTTTGCCTCAAGGCTTTCTCCAGTGCCCAGAGACCACTGGGCCTTCCAGACTAGAAAAGTACTGGCATTAATGTTTCTGGGGGCAGCACTCGGATAATGAGACGTGGAGCAGGTAGTCTCCTGACTTATTAATTCACTTACTGATCCCAGGCATCTGAAGGACCTGAGGTTCTGCTGGCAGTGGTGACTGCCATGATGTTGCCTTACCCTGACTCTTCTTACTCCCCATTTTCCCCCTCACCACTGCTTCATTACACTTATCTGAGAGACACTAGAACATCCAAGTACTTACATCAGAATCTGTTTTTGTAGAAACTTGGCCAGCCCACGGCAACATCGTGAGAGGAAACCAGGTCTAAAACACGGAGACATCTTTCCTGCTCCTTTCTCTGATATCCTGCTCTGGGACTCCCCTAAGCTAGACACCAGAGGGCACTGGAGCCTGTTCACAGGTGGCAGGTAGGTCAGCCCCAGAGCAGACCAGCAGGGAGGGAGGGGACACGCGGAGACTGGGCAACAAGAGCCAGTGGAGGGTGCCATCTATGGGTTCTTCAAAAACAAAACTCGGGCCAGGCACAGGGGCTTACACCTGTAATCCTAGCGCTTTGGGAGGCTGAGGCAAGTGGACAGGAGTTTGAGACCAGGCTGACCAACATGGTGAAACCCTGTTTACGAAAAACACAAAAAGACCAACCTTGAGGTCAGGAGCTTGCGACCAGCCTGGCCAACATGGTGAAACCCCATCTGTACTAGAACTATGCAAAAGATTAGCCAGGTGTGGCTGTGTGCACTCATAATCCCAGCTATTTGGGAGGCAGAGGCGGGAGAATCACTTGAACCCAGGAGGTTGAGGCTGCAGTGAGCCAAAATTGACACTATACTCCAGCCTGTGCAACAGAGTAAGACTGTCTCAAAAACTTGAACACCCTACTTTCAACTGGATATGAACTGTCTTCACAATTGATAATTAACTCTAACATCATATCATGTGCTTTCTAGTTCTCTTACATACTCTAAGTTCCAGTCGCCTCCTTTCTTCAGGTTAATTTTTGTTTTCCCCTCCAAACTCTAAGGTCAAACCTCAGTTATGCTGGGGATTTCTGTGACATTGACATCAAGACCTAATATAAACAGACGCTTACCTCTTCTTCAGAAAAGGAGAGGACCAGTCCATGAATCCTGGGAGTCCAGGTTCTCAGGGGTTCTAGAAATGCCGCTGGACTATTGGTGATTAGGGCTGCTAGGTTCTGCTTTGTCAGGAAATCTAGCTCCCTGGCTGCCTCCTTCAATTCCTAACTAGATTTCCTGTCCTTGGTCTCTTTTGCCTTAAGGGGTCTGCAAGCATGACAGCCTTTGATCGATGATATCCAGAAAAAGGCCACAGGATAGACCTACCAGAGAGGCCCCTTCAGACATAAGAGCTCTTCTCTCCTGTGAAGTCTTTGGCTGTCCTCTAAGACTCTTAAACTGAATATTCCCAGCTCTGGAAGCCATGGTGAGGCTTGGGTTATTGATTCAAAATCATACATCAGGGCAGAGATGGCTGTGCCCTAGACTGGCCTCACAACCTAGAGCCTCCCCATCATCATGGAAACCAGCAACAGGCAGGAGCTTCATGCAGGTGCAGTGGGGAGAGTAGCCAAGTCCTAGAAGCATGGAGCCTGGAGCCCAAGTGGGAGAGCCAGGCAGGAAGCCTTTCCTGATGCCCTTAACTGAATTGCTCCCCATTAGTTTCCATTTTTTTGACCCGGTAATTCTGTTAGCGATAGCCATGCCTTGTGTGGTTCTCTACTGAATATAAGCTATCATGTCAATTTCTACGTTGGAAGGTACACAGTAGTCACTGGTGGACATTCCACTTTGTGTGCATGATAAAGAAAGTAGCTGCCATGGCATTGCCCAGGGAGAGTCAAGCCCTGCCTTCTGGGTGTTCTTATTTAATTCAGTGGCTCTGTTGGTTTCTGAGGACTAATGGCGATGGGTGTACTCACTCTACCTATTGGTAGATGACTATGTAAAGCCTCAGCATGTAACTTGCTCAGTCCAAAAAGAACCCCATGTTATGGCAGATGTCCTATAAGATCGTGACGAGCAGAATTCTTGCCATAAAACCTGGCCTGAAATTCTCTCGTGCTGGCTTTTAATCTGAGAAGTAAATGAGTGAAAGTAACACCGTTGCCTCTAGGTATCCCCTTTAGTAATGAAACCAGGTCAGCTATTCCTGGGATGTGAGTTGATGATGGGGCCTCAGCAGGAACACAGGAGGCCATTAGGAACCTTCACTGCCCCAGGAAACTTGAAACTCAACTTCAGTTCAAAGTACTGACTGGGCAGCAACATTACAGTACTGTAAAATTTAAACAGCAACAGAATTTGAGGACTTGTTCATGGGACGTATTTAGTGGTCCATTATGGCTCAGTTTGACACAAGTTCTGGTTAATCTTAGAAAGGAGGTCTTCCTTTTTAAACTCCTGTTTCCATGTTCTGTCACTACAAGTGTGGGGATATGAGGACTATGGTCCCAGACGACCAAGGGGGGTTCCATGGTTGAGGGGAAGGTGGAACCATATCATGCTGTTTCTACTGAGGTGCACTAAAGCCATTGCCCCTGTATTGGAAGAAATGAGCTTGCTGTTTAACTTGCTCAAAGCAACAGAGCCAGTTACCAGTGGGGAAGGAACTGAATCCCAGGTCTCCAGTTAGGTTGAAAGACCTTCATCACATGGTACTGGGAATTGGCAGGATGGAGCTGTAGCCCTGGACTTACCATGAACTTTGTAACCTTGCGCTGGTCTCCTATGTGATGTGGTACTGAGTTTCTCGCATCTGCAAATGAGGATGCATTCTGAAGGTTTTAAAAGATTTCACCTCCATGAATGACATAGTGAAGGCTGAGCACGGAGCTGAGAGTTGGTCATGTCCCAGGTTTTTTGTTGGAAGTGGACTATTTGTGACACTGGCTGAAAATGCCATCCACCAGCAAACATGCTGCATTAGGGGTCTCCAGAGAAAAGGAACCAATGGTGTGTGTGTATGTGGAGACTTAGGAGAAATTGGCTCACATGACTACAGAGGCCAGGCTTCAGGACCTGCAGGGTGAGACAAAATCCGGAGACCCAGGAGAGCCAATGCGATGGTTCTCTGAAGGCTGGTAGGCTCAAGACTGGAGAAACCAGTGTTCTAACTGTTCAACCACAGGGAAAGAAGCCAACATCTCTGTCTGGACCCAGGCAGAAGAATCTTCACTTCGCAAAGGGTTGACCTTTCCTTTTTCCTACTCAGGTCTTCAACTGATTGAAAAGCCCACCCACATTACAGAGGACCCTCTGCTTTACTCAGCCTACAGATTGAAACAATCTCATCTAAAAGTGCCCTCACAGAAACACTCAGAATAGTGCTTGAGCAAATATCTGGGTACCCATGACCCAGTCAAGTGGATATATAAAACTTACCATAACACATGCCAGCTGTCTCTAAAGAGTGTAGATGAGGTTCTGGGTTCTTTGTTGAAAATGCAAGAAATAGAGAAACACTAGAAAACGCCTCAAAAATCTAAATCTTCACATTAACATGGTGTTTTAGCTTTGTTCTTACATAACTATTGATACTAATGGCCTCTTACGATGCTTAACACACTGCAATTAGACCCCCATCTTAAGGAGTTAATTGGGGAACCTTTTAGAAACCCATCCTTTGATGCTCACAGCTGGACTCCTGTGCTGGCTTCCATCTCTGCCCCTCACATGTTCAGATTGTCAGTGTGTACAAGGGTGATGTGAGATGTTTGCCAGGCAGAGATGGTTCTCAAACAATACATGACCCTCTGCCAGCATAAAATGATCTTTCACTCACATTCCGCAAAATAGGATGAATGTTGTAACAAAACACAAATACTCTGTTTCTGATATTACTTCTGAAATGCTGAGTTAGACGGTAGTCTTAACACTAGAAAGCCTATAACTCAGTCCTGTGGCACTTTTGCTTTGAAATCTAAATGTCTAGGGCCACTTACTAACAGGGCTTGTTTCTGAAGATTAAACTTTGCTGGTAACATCCATATTTTCCCATGAGGTCTGAGTCCAGTACTTAGGATGCTGTGCTGCAGGTTGAGGGGTACCCACTGTGACCCCTGAAGTTAACTAACCTCTGGGATGGATGATGAAAATTGAATCAATGTCATTCCAGGGAGAGGGGAAGCTGGGCCCTTACAGCTGGGTTCTGCCACCATGATTGCACCAAATATGTTCACTTATGAAATGAGGCCCCGAAGAATGAGTGAGGATGTGATACTAACATTTGTACGCGGGATACTCAAGGTTGTAAGATAGTATTTGCTGGGACTGTGCTTGCTCTTAAATCACACGCGGCCACCAGACTGAGAATCGTGTACAAGGCACATGTCAGACAACTGACTTCCTAGTCACTTAAGCATCTAATAAAGCAATTTGGCTTCAGACATGAACACATTTCAATGTTCTGGAATGTATTTTCTGGGGAGAATAGCTGGCACCGGGACCGTTTTAGCCCCTGAAGGCTTAGTGGCTATGAGAATTCTTATATATTGAAAGAACACCTAGTATAAGAAGGTCTAGATGCGTTAGTCATCATGTCAGGACTTAGGGTCTGTGTATATTAACAGCAAGGCAGGCAGGGGTTCAGAAAAGATTTTCTAACCAGCTCTCAAGAGGTAGAATGAGTTGGGTAGTCAAGCAGATACTTTATCTCCCTACTAATAGCTAAGTTACATGGTTTGGATGTTTGTTCCTACATCTCATGTTGAAATGCAATCCTCAATGTGGTGGGAGGTTATTGGGTTATGGAGGTGGACCCCTCATATCTTGGTGCTGTCCTCACAATGGTGAGTGAATGAGTTCTCACGAGATCTGGTTGTTTCAAAGCATGTGGTATCTCCCACCTCTTACTTGGTCCTGCTCTGCATGCAAGATTCCTTCTCCCACTTCACCGTCTGCCATGAGTAAAAACTTGGGCTTGCCATGAGCAGATGCTGGCATCATGCTTCCTGAATGGTTTGCAGAACTTGAGACAATTAAATCTCCTTTATATAAATTACACACTCTGAAGATACTTATAGCAATGTAAGACATGACCTGATACCCTAAGAACAGTTGATCATTTGTTCAATGTCTAGAGGTAGGTGAGTGGAGTGTGAAATGGGCATGGTTAGAACAAAGATAAGCAGGATGCTGATGGCTCCCACCCACAACCTCACTAATTGCCTTCCTCAGTGGCGAACCATGTGGCTGTTACCATAAACCACATTGATGATGTGCTTATTATACCGTGTTCTTCCTCTTCCAGGAAATGGAATGAATCTCTGAAAGCACTCTATCTCCCCTGGGTAGGTGAGGTACCACTGGCTGAAGTGAGTGGAATTTCCTGCTTATCCACAAACTTCTCCTTTCTGAAATCAGTTAATTCCATTTTTCTACAGGGGGTAACATTCTCTCTCCATTCCTCTTGACCTTCATTCTGATTCTAGCAGTATTTTCAAGCTGAGAAATTCCATTTTCATTAACTGGTTTCTCTCAACTATTAACCTCTAGTGTCTCTTCATTAACCAAATGTGGGCATCAGCTATGTATCAGGCACTGTTCTGTGTCCAGGGACATCTCTGAACAAAATGAGGTCCCTGCTGTCATGGAGCTTCTAGTGGAAGATACTAATGACAGCTCTAGTAGGGGAATAGAGCGGGGGAAGGAACTATGGAGTGGGGTGGCCTTCCATCAGCTGCAGCAACTTCCTTCCCCCTCAAATGTCACGTCTACACATAAAATTTGACAAATTGGATAACCAATCTCAGCTGAGGCAGGCCTCTTCCTTATTCCTTCTTCCTTTGAGTCGACTTCCCTGAGGTAGCCAACACCATTCCAATTCACTTGCAAGCTGAACTTTGGTAATGGCGTGGTGTGGCTCGAGCCTGTAATCCCAGCACTTTGGGAGGCCGAGGCGGGTGGATCACGAGGTCAAGAGATCGAGACCATCCTGGTCAACATGGTGAAACCCCATCTCTACTAAAAATACAAAAAATTAGCTGGGCATGGTGGCGCGTGCCTGTAATCCCAGCTACTCAGGAGGCTGAGGCAGGAGAATTGCCTGAACCCAGGAGGCGGAGG
>CM052663.1:85395738-85462668 GCA_028533165.1 Leontopithecus rosalia
TGTAATCCCAGCACTTTGGGAGGCCGAGGCGGGTGGATCACGAGGTCAAGAGATCGAGACCATCCTGGTCAACATGGTGAAACCCCATCTCTACTAAAAATACAAAAAATTAGCTGGGCATGGTGGCGCGTGCCTGTAATCCCAGCTACTCAGGAGGCTGAGGCAGGAGAATTGCCTGAACCCAGGAGGCGGAGGTTGCTGTGAGCCGAGATCGCACCATTGCACACCAGCCTGGGTAACAAGAGTGAAACTCCATCTCAGAAAAAAAAAAAAATTTCTTAGTAGAAGCAAATTCCCTGTGGTTTCTTCTAACTAGTCATCCAGTCCACCACACATGGCATTTGACGTGGTGGGTGGAAGGAAGAAGTATCCAATATTTATTACAGAAATTACATTGTAATAAGTGTAATGCAGCAAATTACACTGGTGTCCAGGGCCAAATCTTTAGCTATGTTTTAATAAAACTAAGTTTGTCCCATTATCTTCACCGGCTTCCACCCAAGGCAGACCCTGAGTCAAGGGTTTACTTTGAGCACAGGACTGGCAGAGTGGGGAGGTGATACAGAGTGAAGGCAGCCAAGAATAAATGTCTTAAGAAGCCAGTTCACACAGTAAAGGACTGGAGACGAACCCCTTGGGAAAGCTCTAGGAATCACATATACAACAGACTTCAGAGTGGTCCTAGACTGAGAGCTACATTATTGTATACTCCAGACACGTATCTGCCATTGACTTAAAGGGTGCCTCTGGGAGATGTGAATTCCAAGGCGCTTCTAGCGCACTGTTCAAAGTGGTTCTGCAGCCTGCAGGCAGCCCTCCAAGAAGATGCAGCCATTTGCTCTGGGAAGTCAGTCTGGTATGCACAGAAATTGTGGTACTGGTACCCAAGAATGTGTGTGGAGGGTTGACACTGTGTTTTACTAGGGTTGGAGTGTCAGGTGCTAAGATGAAGATTAATTTGTCCTTTAAGGTCTAGAATACAGACTAGGCACCAATAACAGTAAATGGGGCTGGGTATGTGGTGGCTCATGCCTATAATCCCAACACTTTAGGAGGCCGAGTTTGGCAGATCACCTGAGGTCAGGAGTTCAAGACCAACCTGGCCAACCATCTCTACTGAAAATACAAAAATTAGCTGGGTGTGGTGGTATGTGCCTGAAATCCCAGGTATTCAGAAGGCTGAAGTAGGAGAATCACTTGAACCTGGGAGATGGAAGTTACAGTGAGCTGAGATCACACCACTGCACTCCAGTCTGGGTGACAGAGCAAGCCTCTTTGTGCAAAAACAGTAAAGGTAAAGATAAAGGCAGAGTTTCCTTCTTTGCAATTAAAATGGTATTTTTAAAAACATGAACAGTATATATAAATACTTTTCTCTATTGTAAATTCATATTTTCTCATCTCATGTCTTAAATGGAAACCATCCGTGGAGAACTTGTTTTTCCCTCTATGATGATAGAGTGGTGATATTGGCCTTGTTCTATCTTGGATCGAGCCAGCCCTTCGTTGAAATCTTAGTATCCTAAATTTAGTCTTGGATCAGTGGAAACCATGGGAAACATCCAGATAATCCCCAAGCTGGGTCACTGGCAGTGTCTGCTCAAAATGGGTAGGTAAGCCTAGGAAATGATTCTGTGTAACCAGATGACTGTCCCACACTCCTCTTCCTCAGTACTGCTTGGGATCATCCAGCTTTCAGTTAGAAAGGTGAATAAGGTGAGGCTGTGCTTGAGGGATGTGACTGTGACCAACTACCCAGGGACTTGGTGGTTATGGGTTTGTTAAAGTGACACCCAAGGGACCTTTGCAGGCCTGCAGGAGGGCTTACCGTGCTGCTATTTTAACCCTGTCGTTCCTGAGAACTTATTTGTCCAACATCCAGCAGACTGTTATCTCAGACATTCTTCCATGGTGTAACGGGCAGACTTTCTGAAATACTTGCAGGCAAATGGGGACTTAGTCCTGGTAGGATGTAAGTTATCTCGAGGGTTAGAGGGGCATCAGGGCACCTGTGATAACCTGAATGAGGACTGAGAAAGTAATCATGGCTCAAGACTATGCTCTTCTACATGGGGAAATAAATGGATCCTTTCATTACACGTTTCTCTTCATACACTTGGTGCATATGGCCCCAGAACAGGCAATAATGATCGCTCTAGTCCATAGGTTTATAAACATGTATTTTATAGCTGGTTCCTTTATTTACTCCAGTCTGATTCGCAATCAATCTCCTGGGGAATTACTGAAAATGACAGAATGGGGAATTCCAACACTTCATCCCTCCACAGAAACAACGAATAAGCTGACAAAAATGGTCAGAGGCAACTTAAGAACACTAGATTGAATTAAAAACTTAGCAAGGGAATGCTTAACGAAGAAAGAAGTTGCTGAACTGCACGCAGCATCTTTACTTAGCCTCACTGTCTTTCTACTTACCAGCTGGGAGGTAGCTGTGAAAGAGCCCACATTCCTGGGAGAGGGTTGCCCGCTCTTCGGGAAGCAAAGCGGACTTTATTCACAGAACTGTGATGGTGGGTTTTGACCTACTTGGCAGCTTCAGCTCAAGGGCTTCTTCTGGTTTCAACTGTCTCTTTCCCCAGAGATGAAGTGGGTGGCAATGGTTAAAAGTATTTAAAGGCAAATGTGTAGACACAGCTGCCTGAGGAAAGGAACCATGGTCAGGTAAACAACTGATGCAAATGCCTGTGGGGAAGAGACTGGGGAAGGAGAGATTTGGAAGAATAAAGGCTTTGAAAAAACTCCTATGTATACAGAGAAACCTAGAATGCCACAGACACCCACACCCGTCTGGCACTAGACTCCTTCTCAAAATGCCTGGAGAGGCTCTAGGCTTTCACCTCTGGCTGACCTTCAGGCTCTGTACAAGGAAGTAGAGGCTATATGAAGGTTATTTGAGGCCATATTAAGTCCATATGAAGAAATCATGACTATGGTGTTCCCTTTGGGGTGGTGATAACTTTCTAGAACTAAAGAGTGATCACTGCATAACATTGTGAACACGCCAAATACCGTTGACTTGTGTACTTTAAAATGGTTAAAATGACTTCGTTAGGTAAATGTCCCATCAGCTGGAGTCTTCTGGGATACACACAGCAAACTGAAGAATTACTTGGGACACACGATAGAATTATTATACTCTTAAAGAATCTCATGTCAGCATATCCAAGGCGCATGGTTGTTGGAGCTGTGCCATCTTTGGAACAGCCAAAAATACTGGATAATGTGACTGGCAAGACAGATACACAGCACGGATTACCCTGATAGAATTGATCTCAACCCTCAACCTTGGTGAGCTAATAGTAAAGTTTTAGTTCAAGAATCGTCCCATGAAACGGCTATCATCATGACCCAGGCTGAGAATACCACTGAAAACCCCTGAGCCTTGAAAGCCATGCGTTCAATGTTCTGTCTGCCGTCTCTGATCTCTTTAGGACTTAGGAGTGAAGGGTTGATTATCTTCCAGTGTATCAGTTACTTCGTCTTTGAGCTATGTTGGATCTTCATATCAAAGCAAAACCAGCCCTCTACCAAGGCACTCTATTCCTAGCATTAACGGCCTCATGATATGCCACACTTGAATCTCTGCAGCGGAGTTCCCGTTTGTCCTCTTATGCCAGGTCCTCCAGGATGAAGCCCCCATGGCCATTACTAGCTGCTCTGTCCTGGATTTCTGGAACAAAAAAAATCTATCATCTAATGCAGAGTATGGAACTATACAGATTCTCAGTCTGAAACTAACAATGAGCTCAGGAAGTCAAATGAGTCTGTCCCTAGTTCTTAAGCAAAGTATTCACACAGCTGCAGATCGAGTTCCTCTGGAGCAGGCTGAGAGAGACTCAGGCACAGGTATTTATTGTAGAGTGCTTTTGGAATCGATGCCTGTGGAAAGAAAGGAAGCAAGGTTGGACAGAGAAGCTGAGTTACGACACACAGAATTGATCTCAACCCTCAACCTTGATGGGCGTAGAGGCCACAGTTTACCATGTAGAAAATTTTGAAGCTGGGATGATTCTTAGCTATCCCAAAACCTGGGGAGCAGGCCAGGCTTTTATATTCCTGCCTGTCAACACCATGGGAATGAATGATGCCTGACCTTAGGCAGACCAGCTCTCTTCATCTGAGACAATCCCCTGTAGAGTAGTGAGAGCTTAGGGTTTTCTTCAGGCAGCACTTTCCTAGGTGGTTGAGGGGAGAAGACTGTTTCAAGGGGGATTTGATCAGCAGATGATGGTGTCCATCCCAGTCTATCCTTGTACCACTCAGATCCACTTCTTTGTATAAGTTCAAAGTTACCATAAGATTTTAGTGGAGCTTGTTTTCTGAAGGAAATACGGAAGAGGGAGGTTAAAGAAGCTATATCCCATGAAGCAGCCGGTGTTGGGGCTGCCACTTGATGGACAGCATCGCCCTCGTGTAGCACCTCTGCTAGCCTTGGGGGCTTCCCCAATAGCACAACCCAGACTCTCAACCCTCATGAGTCCAATCTCCTGGACGTCACATTTTTCTGAGGCCATGAATGCTGTGTACTTGCCTGTCTATGATCAAAACGGAGCAAGAGACTGCCAAGGAGCACTCAAGTAGATCATCTGGGTCCTAAAGCATATTCATTCCTCCTTGCCAGGGTGAAAGCAACCGTACCTCCTCCTGATGACCAGAGTCAATTACCCCTGCCACAATGGTGTCCATTCTTATTGTCTGCTGGTTCCTTAACTCAAGGAGTCAACGGTGTTTAGGAGCAGAGTTTACTGTTAAATGGGTCTCTTGCCGTTGCCTCTCTTGGGAACCAGTACCTCTGTCTGAAAAGTCCCAAATTGTGAGATCAAGAAGAGGAATGAATCGAAACATGGGTCACAGAGTCGGGACAAATGAAATCCATGTCTACTCTCCGCCCTGGGTTCTCAGACCTGTGGCAATGTCAACCACAATCCACCTCCTGCGTACTTAAACTCACTTTGTATCAGTGACTTGACTCTCTAGAAAAGTCTGATTTGAAGTGTTCTGCATCAGGAGGCTATCGCCCAAAGTATTTCCCCAGACAGGTGCTTCAGCTCCCAAGGAAGCATTGTGTAGTAGAGGAAGTTACTTGGCACCTCTGAGTTGTCTAGAACCCATGTTCCAAGAAGTTTGGCCCCTGCCTGGCTTCTAGGAGGTAGCCCCAAAAACCTTGGAATATCCTGCCAAATAAGAGTGTCTCCAGCCGGGCACGGTGGCTCACGCCTGTAATCCCAGCACTTTGGGAGGCCGAGGCGGGTGGATCATGAGGTCAAGAGATTGAGACCATCCTGGTCAACATGGTGAAACCCCATCTCTACTAAAGATACAAAAAATTAGCTGGGCATGGCGGCGCGTGCCTGTAATCCCAGCTACTCTGGAGGCTGAGGCAGGAGAATTGCCTGAACCCAGGAGGCGGAGGTTGCTGTGAGCCGAGATCACGCCATTGCACTCCAGCCTGGGTAACAAGAGGGAAACTCCGTCTAAAAAATAAAAAGTGTCTCCATTTACTGGGGCCTTTGGTTATACCAGATAGTCTATAATAACAATGTGGCTTATACTGGTCTTGGGCCACATACAGCCTGACCTCTATAGGGGCTGGAGACTAAGGTCAGCCCCCATTGAAAACCCTGGACAACAAGGCTCAGCCGAGCTTCCCTACTGGGCAATACACTGTGTTGTCATAAGTCGTTACCAGAAGCTCTAAGTGCCGCTTGCCAGCTCTGCTAGGAGAGGACAACAGGAAGCTTGTGCCTAGCTTTTCCTGAACTCTATCCCCATATGCCTTTTTTCATTTCTGGTCTTAACGTACAACCTTTCACTGTAATAACAGCTCTTCTGGGTATTTTAAGGGAATCATTAACCCTGAAGGTGGATTTCGGGACCCCTGAACACAGTCCCAGAGAGGTGATCCCATCATGAATCAAGACCCAGGTTTTTCTACCTAATAAGTTGGTCATTTGTCATTGACTTTCCTAAGGAGGCGGGTGGGAAAAGACCTCCCAAGTTGAGGTACTTTGGCAGAGGGAATAGAGCAGCTGTTAGCATCCAAGGCTGGACGTGTGCAGGGTGTGTTGCGGGAGCAGGAGCAGCAGCCACACCCCCTGCACCCTGAATGGCCTTGCTTCTCTTCATTCCCTTCCTTGACCCACCCCTTAATAAATCACTCACCTACGTTCTCCTGCAATGCTCCTGGGGAAAATCAATGTAAGCTGGTTGCTACCAAGAGTGGGCCTAGGAAGCAGAATTACAGAATGGAATATTTGGAGGCAGATTATTCACCGGCCAGATGACAAGGGGGACCCCATTGCTGGCAATAGGAGGGCTATTGCTAGTAATGGTAGAGCTGGGGGAGTGGTTCTCAAAGTGTGGTCCCCAGGCCAGCAGCAGTATCTCTTAGGAACTAGTTAGGAAAATTCTCGGGCCCCACCCAAACCTGCTGAATCGACCTCTGGTGGGGCCCAGAAGGGCATGCTAAAGGCAGAGGCTCTACCCCTGGGGAGTCTGTAAGACAGAAGGGCATGCACTGGCTTGAGCATGTGAGAGAGAAAGAGGACAAATGGTACCTATAAGGGCTGGAATCCCTTGAGGTGTGGCTGGGTCATCCAGCTATTAAGTTGGTACAAAGGTAATTGTGGTTTTTGACATTGAAAGTAATAGCAAAAACCACAATGATCTGCACCAACCTAATAGTCTTAAGGTCCAATGTGAAGGTTAGAAAGGCTGTGTGGTGATGTTTAGAGACCTGAATCTCCTAAGCGCTGTCCTCATGCAGGGAACCTGGCTTAGGTGATTCTATGCAGGTGGAGTTCAGGGCCCTCTTACTTCACAGGTTTTAGGCTTCTGGTCTCCTCTGGCTATTTCCAAGCTCAACATCCACGGGGGCACAGCAGCATGCCTTGCTTTTTGTCTGGTGCTGTCACTTTTAAATATAGCTTTTACCTTTTCTATTTTGAGATCATGGGGCACTTAAGGAATGCACTCGCCATACCACACTGGGATTGACTGTTTAGGATTGATTTTCAAAGTAAAAATCCTAGGCTTATACCTAGGAATGGAGTTTCTGGATCATATGGTAACATGATGTTTACCAACTTGAGTGAATGTCACACTGTTAAAATCCTACCAGCAAGATACAAGAGGGTGGTGAATTCCTGTAATTGTGTTGCTTCTGTGTCCATTTTGAATGTAAGTTGGGACTTTCTTAGCCCAGAAGCAGGGATTGGTCACCTCTGATGCAGATTCTAGTTCCCTGCCTCCTCCCAGTTCCTCAGGGTGGTCAATCCAGATATCCGTCTTATGCAGCTGCCTCTTGGTGATAGCACCTACCTATGGGACAGCCAGATACAACCTACTTGGCTCGCCCTGCTGACCCAAGTAAACTGCAGGTAAGCTGCAGGAGCCACTATCTCTGTCACAGCATGACCCCACGGAACTTAAACCTGCTTGCTCTAAACCCACCAGTCAGCTCCTCATGGGAAACCTAACGAAGTGCCCCCTGTACCCCAAAAAAACCCTCAAGGCCTCTCACCCTTTCATTGCCCAGAACTAGCTGAGTATCTGTGTCTTGGATGGCTTCCCTGCTCTTCCTACTGGCCCTGTGAGGCATGCTGCCCTCTTCCTGGATCTGTAAATAAATTACCTTTGTGATCTCAAGTTTTGCCAAGTTGCTGCCTGTGTGCCTAACCCGATGGACACAATGAAATCTAACTTCTTTCCAAGCTGGGCTTCCCTTCTTTCCATGAGTGGCCATAGTGGTAGAAATAAACTGGACACAGGTCAAACAAGAGTCACAAAGGCTTCTGCCAGTATAAACAAGTTTCCTGTGAGGAACCGCCTGAACATGAGTCAGACACTTGAGGATTAGACCATCCACCATGATAAAGCAGTACCCACTCAAAGGTACACTGGATCATGCATTAAACATTCTTCAACAAGTCTTCAGGAGCCCTACCAAGGCAGGGCCAGAATTTATATTTATTCTTGAGATTTCAAACCAGCTGGGATTTTGGTAGGGATTGCATTGAATATGTGGAGCAACTGGGGACTACTATAAATGGAATTGCTTTCTCAAATCACTTTCAGATTGTTGGCTGCTAATGTATAGAAATGTAATTTTTGGCCTGGTACGGTGGCTCATGCCTATAATCCCAGCACTTTGGAAGATCAAGGCAGGCAGATCACGAGGTCAGGAGTTTGAGACCAGCCTGGCCAATATAGTGAAAGCTTGTCTCTAAAATACAGAAAATTAGCTGGGTGTGGTGATGGGCACCTGTAATTCCAGCTACTCAGGAGACTGAGGCAGGAGAATCACTTGAACCCAGTTGCAGTAAGCCAAGATTGTGCCATTGCACTCCAGCTCAGATGAGTTTGAGACTCAGTCTCAAAAAAAAAAAATACAATTTTGGGGCATTGATCTTGTATTGCATGGCATTGTTAATTCTAATGGGGGGGTGCATATTTTTTAGGATATTCTGTGTCTAAAGTCATGTCATCTGCAAATAGATAGTTTAGCCTCTTGATTTCTAGTCATTCATTCTTTGTCACTAAATTTCCTAGGCTGAATTATCCAGTACAATGTTGAGTAGAAGTGGCAGGAATAGCCATGTTGGAACTTAAGAGCAAAGTGTTTACTTATTCGTAAGATAAGATTTGCACCTGCCATTTCGCTATGGTTATGTGTGATGTCTTTGTTCCTCTAGTCTTTCATTGCTGCCTTCTCTTGTGTTAAATGCTTATTTTTCATACCACTTTGATTCTCTTTTTAGTTATAACTCAAAACTATGAGATATTATATTTTCTTAGTGGTTGCCCTGGGTGTTATGATTAACAATTTAATTGGTTCAGATTGTACCAACTGAATTCCAATGGAATTAAACCCTTTGCTTCAATATAACTATATTCGTCCTTTGTTCTACTGTCAGACAAATTACATATTACTAGAAACATGGCAACACCTTCAGCTATCACCTTATGGATTTCTTTTTCAAAAATACTTTTAGGTGTTACATTTTTAGACCAGTTTTATAGGCATATAAACATTGAACTTGCTGCGTCGTTCTCATATACTCCCGTGCAATGTTTTCTCATTAACGTATTACCTTTGTGTGATTAGCATAATTTGTTAATGAATGCTATTGACACAATGTTAACTAAAGTCTATAGGCTTTTCTGATGATCTTAGATTCTTACCTACCATCCTTTACTGTTCCTGGAGCCCTTCCAGAATACCTTATTACATTGAGTTTTCACGTCTCCTTGGGCTCTTCTTGGCTATGTTTCTCAGACTTCAGTGACTGCCTCCTTCTGCCTCAGCCTTTCAAAGTGCTGGGATTACAGGCATGAGCCACCTCATCTGGGAATAATGGCTTTAATCTTGGCCTTTTTACCGGCCAGGTTGGTCAGATTTCTCCACCATAACGTTACTTTCATTCACTCCCTTTCTGAACTGTACTCCTTGGAAGGAAGTCACAATGAACAGCCCACAGGGAAGGGGTGGGAAGTCACACTCCATCTTCTTTCAAGAAGCACCTCAATTAAGATATTTCTGCGTGAAAGATGTATCTCCTCCCCTGTGCATGAATGTATTCATTTATACTTATAGGAACTCAATGGATACTTATTTTATACTTCAGTTACAATCCAATACTACTTACTTTGTGCTTGAATTGACCAGGACATTGGTTCCTCTTCCCTTTTGACTTACCCACTCCCCATCAACGTGTCTTGTTTTTAGTTTGAGCACGTCCTTACTTTCTGACATTCCAAGATGCTGCAGACTCACCTTATAGATTTCTGTAAGGAGCTCTCTTTATCACAATGGTCTTAGAAACCAAGATCCGTGTCCTAGGTACACTTGCTGCTATTGGGGTTTCATTTCTTTTTAGGCCCTTGATATGTTTTGGCTGTGTCCCCACCCAACTGTCACCTTGACTTGTAACTCCCACAATACTCATGTGTCATGGAAGGAACCCAGTTGTAGGTAATTGAATAATTGGGGCAGGTCTTTCCCATGCTGTTCTCATGATGGTGAATAATTAGATTCCACTTGTCTATTTTGGATCTTATTGCCATTGCTTTTGGTGTTTTAGTCATGAAGTCCTTGCCCATGACTATGTCCTGGATGGTACTGCCTATGTTTTCTTCTAGAGTTTGTATTGTGTTAGGCCTCATGTTTAAATCTTTAATCCATCTAGAGTTAATGTTTGTGTAAGATGTAAGGAAGGGATCCCAGTTTCAGCTTCCTGCATATGGCTAGCCAGTTTTTCCAACAACATTTATCAAATAGGGAATCCTTTCCCCATTGATTGTTTTTGCCAGGTTTGTCAAAGATCAGATGGTTGTAGTTGTGTGGCATTCCTTCTGAGGCCTCTCTTCTGTTCCATTGGTCTAGAGCTGTTTTGGTACCAGTACCATGCTATTTTGAATTATAGTAACCTTGTAATATAGTTTGAAGTCAGGTAGCATGATGCCTCCAGCTTTGTTCTTTTTGCTTGGCTATGCAGGCTCTTTTTTGGTTCCATATGAAGTTTACGGTGGCTTTTTCCAATTCCGTGAAGAAAGTTGTTGGTAGCTTGATGGGGATAGCATTGAATCTATAAATTACTTTGGGGACTAAGGCCATTTTCACAATATTCTTCCTATCCGTGAGCATGGAATGTTTTTCCATATGTTTGTGTCCTCTCTTATTTCCTTGAGAAGTGGTTTGTAGATCTCCTTGAAGAGGTCCTTCATCTCCTGTGTTAGCTGTATTCCTAGATATTTTATTTTCTTTGTAGCAATTGTGAATGGGAGTTCACTCAGTTTGGCTCTGTTTGCTATTGGTGTATAGGAATGCTTGCAATTTTTGCACAGCGATTTTTGTATTTTGAGACTTTGCTCAAGTTGCTTATCAGCTTAAGGAGATTTTGGACTGAGACAATGGGGTTTTCTAAATATACAATCATGTCACCTGCAAACAGGGACAATTTGACATCCTCTTCCTATTCAAATGCCCTTTCTTTCTCTTGGCTGATGGCCCTAGCCAGAACTTCCAATACTATGTTGAATAGGAGTGGCGAGAGAGGACAACCTTGTCTTATGCCATTTTTCCGAGGGAATGCTTCCAGCTTTTGCCCATTTAGTATGATATTGGCTGTGGTTTGTCATAAACAGCTCTTACGATTTTGAGATACAATCCATTGATACCTAGTTTATTGAGATTTGTCAGCACAAAGGGTTTTTGAATTTTGTGGAAGGCCTTCTCTGCATCTATTGAGTTAATCATGTGGTTTTTGTCTTTGGTTCTGTTTACGTGGTGGATTGTTTATGGACTTGCATATGTTGTACCAGGCTTGCATCCCTGGGATGAAGCCAACTTGATCGTGATGGATAAGCTTTTTGATGTACTGTTGGGTTCAGTTTGCCAGTATTTTATTGAAGATTTTTTGCATCAATGTTCATCATGGATATTGGCCTGAAATTTTCTTTTTTAGTTGCATCTCTGCCAGGTTTTGGTATCAGGATGATGTTGGTCTCATAAAATGAGTTAGGGAATATTCCCTCTTTTTGGAATAGTTTCAGAATGAGTAACACCAGGTCCTCTTCATAACCCTGGTAGAATTTGGCTGTGAACCTGTCTGGTCCTGGGCTTTTTTTGGTTGGTAAGCTACTAATTGCTGCCTCAACTTCAGACAGGATCTAACTAAACTTAAGAGCTTCTTCACAGCAAAAGAAACTATCAATAGAGTGAACCAGCAATCAACAGAATTGGAAAAAAATTTTGCAATCTACCCATCAGACAAAGGGCTAATATCCAGAATCTACAGAGAACTGAAACAAATTTACAAGAAAAAAACAACCCCATCAAAAAGTGGGCAAAGGATATGAACAGACACTTTTCAAAAGAAGACATTTATGTAGCCAACAAACATGAAAGAAAGCTCATCACTGGTCATTAGAGAAATGCAAATCAAAACCATATTGAGATACCACCAGTTAGAATGGCAGTCATTAAATCAGGAGACAATAGATGCTGAAGAGGATGTGGAGAAATAGGAATGCTTTTACACTGTTGGTGGAAGTGTAAATTAATTCAACCATTGTGAAAGACAGTGTGGTGATTGCTCAGGGATCTAGAAATAGAAATACCATTTGACCCAGCCATCCCATTACTGGGTGTATACCCAAAGGATTATAAATCATTCTAGTATAAAGACACATACAAACTTGGAACAAACCCAAATGCCCATCAATGATAGACTGGATAAATAAAATGTGGCACATATATGCTATGGAATACTATGCAGCCATAAAAAAGGATGAGTTAATGACCTTTTCAGGGACATGGATGAAACAGGAAAACCATCATTCTCAGCAAACTGACACAAGAACAGAAAACCAAACCCCACATGTTCTCACTCATAAGTGGGTGTTGAACAATGCCAACACATGGACACGGGGAGGGAAACATCATACACTGGGGCCTGGGGGGTGAGGGAGCTAACAGGGGAATAGCAGGGGGTGGGGGGATTGGGTAGGGATAGCATTTGAACAATTACCTAATGTAGATGACAGGGTGATAGATGCAGCAAACCACTACCATGGCATGTGTATACCTATGTAACCTGCATGACCTGCACATGTGCCCCAGAACTTAAAGTATAATAAATAAGATAGTGAATAAGTCTGAGATCTGATGGATTTTATAAAAAGGGAGTTCCCCTACAAAAGTTCTCTTGTCTGCAGCCATGCAAGACATACCTTTCACCTTCTGCTATGATTGTGAGGCCTCCCTAGTCACGTGGAACTGTTTGTCCATTAAACCTCATGTTCTTTATAAATTACCTTGTCTTGGGTATGTCTTTATCAGCAATGTGAAAACAAACTAACACAGCCCTCTCAGTGAACAAAGCAAAGAAGTGCAGGTATGTGTGGACATTAACCTGTGTATATATACACAGAGCTGCAAATTTCTGTATTCATATTAAGCTAAACATGAGTTCACATTAATGTCTAAAACTCTAATCCATTACCACATAGATCATTCTAGCCTCCTCTCTGTTGAGCTGTAAATTTCCACTCCTATAGTAAGACACCTAGGTCCTACCACCTATCCATTTACTTATTCAACTTCTAATATTGCCATATATACACATGCAAGTATTAGAATCTACACCCCGATGGGAAACAACAATATTGGCAAGAACATCCTTGTGTACATTTTCTTTTATATTTATCTTATCCTTACAAACTCCATTTCCCATTGTATTTGTCATCACGTTTTCCCTCCCCGTCTAGAGAGGTGGTTTCATACATGTTTACTATAGTTAGAATCTCTGTCTGCATTCTTTCACGGGATCCTCTGACCTAAATGATTTTTACGTCCATGCATTAGAATTTACTCCTGTGCACAAAAGTTCTATAGGCTTTAATGAATAACATCATACATCCATCATTGCAATATCATACGGAATAATTTTACCACCCTAAAAATCCCATGTTCCACCTATTCATCCCTCCCTGACCCCCCTAACTCCCTGAAAAATGCTGATCTTTTTACTATATCTGTAGTTTTGTCCTTTAATGAATGTGATATAATTGGGATCATACAGTGTATAGCCTCTTGACCTTAGCAATGTGTGTTTAAGGTTGCCCTGTGTCTTTTTGTGGCTTGACAACTCATTACTTTGTTTCTGAAACACCTACTGTTGTATCAGTTAATTGTCACTTGACAATACCATAGTTGCTTCCAGTTTTGGCAATTACGAACTAAGTTGCTATGAACATTCACGTTCTGGTCTCTGTGTGGATGTAAGTTTTCAAATCGATTGGGTAAAAATGCTTATAACTGCTGGATCTCATACTAAGACAATGCTTAGCATACAATCGAAAGCATTTTTACCCAATGCATCTTGAGAAACTACCAAACCACCTGCCAAAGTGGCTATACCTCTTGCAACAAGAGGTCCTGCTGCTCTTTATCCTTGTTAGCATTCGACACTGTCACTTTTTAAAACATTGGAATCAACCCAAATGCTCATCGATGATAGAATGGACTGGGAAAATGTGACACATATACACCATGGAATATTATGCAGCAATCAAAAATGATGAGTTCATGTCCTTTGTAGGGACATGGATGAATCTGGAGAACATCATTCTCAGCAAATTGACTCAAGAACAGAAAAGGAAATGCCGTATGTACTCATAGGCGGGTGATGAACAATGAGAACACATGGACACAGGGATGGGAGTACCACAAACTGCGGTCTACTGGGGGAAATAGGGGAGAGACAGCAGAGGGGGGGAGCGGGGGAGGCATGGCATGGGGAGAAATGCCAAATATGGGTGAAGGGGCAGAAGGCAGCAAAACACACTGCCACGTGTGTACCTATGCAACTATCTTGCATGTTCTGCACATGTACCCCAAAACCTAAAACGCAATAAAAATAAAAATAAAAATAAAAATAAATAAAACATCAGTCATTCTAATGGTTATGTAATAGTATCTCATTGTTTCTTAAATTTGCAATTCCCTAAATATGTTGTATCTTTTCATATTGTTGATTTCCATTTATCTCCTTAAAGCATCTTTTGAGACTTTACCTATTTTTGAATTGGACTTTTTTCCTATTGGGTTTTTTAAAGTTCTTGTATTTTTGTGGGGCTGTGTGAGTGTTTCGAGATGGGGTCTTTCTGTCACCCAGGATGGAGTATGGAGTGTAATGGCACGACCTCCACTCACTGCAACCTCTGCCTCCAGGGTTCAAGTGATTGTCATGTCTCGGCCTCCCAAGTAGCTGGGATTGCAGGTGCACACCATGCCACTCAGCTAATTCTTGCGTTTTCAGTAGAAGTAGGGTCTTGCCATGTTTTTCAGGCCTGTCTCAAACTACTGAACGCAAGTGATCCACCCACGTCAGCCTCCTAAAGTGTTGGGACTACAGGCGTGAGCCACCACATCTGGCCTTTTGTATTTTGAATATAACTCTTATCAGATACGTGCTTTGCAAATATCTTCTCCAGTCTGTATCTATATTTTTATTATCTTAACGGCACCTTTCACATAGTAGTTTTTAATCTTAATAGAGTCTAAGTTACCATTTTTGTCATGATGGTGGTTTTGGTCTTCTTAAAAACTCATTACTAAGCTGAAGATCACTTAGACCCTAGATTTTCCTCAATACTATCTTCTAGAAGCTTTAGTTTTGTATCTTGGATTTAGGGCTATGGTCTATTTTGAATTTTTGTGAAAGGTATAAAATCTGGCTAGATCGATTTTCTTTTTTTGGCATATGGACATCAAATTGTTCTAGCACAACTTGTTAAAGACTCTTTTCCTTTGCCAAAGATGGGTAACATATTTCTGTGAATCTATTTCCAGGCTTTGTTGTTCCATTAACCTATGTGCCTATTCTTTCACAAATATCACTGTCTCCATCACAGCAGCTATTATAGTAAGTCTTGAATGTGGGTGATGTCAGACCTCCAACATTTTTCTTCAGTATCGTGTAGGCTATTTTGCATTCTGTCTTTTCATATAAACTTCAAAATCACTTTGCCAATATCTACAAAATGGCTTACTGGAATTTTGGTTGGAAGTACATAAAGCGATGTTTCAAATCGGGTAGAAAAGAATTAAAACCAAAGCATACGTTCCTCCTGTCTTTCTGTTCACCCGTGTGTTGTCTTACTCAGTGTTCTTTGCTGCTTCATGTGGATCCAAATTACTGCCTACTGTCTGACATTAGCCTGAAGGACTCCGTTAGTGTTTCCTGCAGGGCAGGTGTGCTGGCAGTTCTTACAGGTTTTGTTTACTTTGAAAGTCTTCGTCTCTCCTTTGTGTTTTGGAATATCGAATTCTTGGCTAATCAACCTTGATCTTTCAGCACTTTGAATGTGCCATTCAATTGCCTTCTGGCCTCTGCTTTCTGATGAAGTTGGCTGTTAATCTTATTTGAAGGTCTCTTGGACGTGATGAATTGTTTCTTACTGCTTTTGAAACTTTCGCTTTCTGTTTGGCTTTTGACAATGATGAGGCATCCAGGTATGAATGTCTTCGAGTTTATCCTACATGGAGTTTGTTAAGCTAACATAGATGCGCAGATGAATGTTAATCAAATCTTGGAAGTTTTCAAATGATTGTTTCTGTCCTCCTCTCATATTCCGCTGCTCCCGTTATCCATACGGCAGTACTGATCGTGTTCCACAGGTCTGTAACTTTTTTTTTTTTCTTTAATTGGATAATCTCAAGTCATCTGTCTTGAAGTTTGCTGACTTTTTTTCTTCTACCAGTGCAAATCTTCCAATGTACTTCTTCAGCATGTTTCATATTTGTTTTTTCCTAAATGCCACAATTTTTGTCTCTTTATATTCTCCATTTGGTGAAACATTGCTATATTTTTATTTCTTTTAAATGTGGTTTCCTTTTCTTTAAACATATAATAGCTGATCTAAAGTATTAAAATATCAACACCTTTACTGTTTCTATCAACTGTCTTTTTTTAACCTATATGGGCATACTTCCCTATTTCTTGTGAGTCTTGTAATTTTCTGTTGAAAACTGGACACTTCAACAATCAGATCTCCTTTCCACTACCCCTGCCAGGTTTTGTCTTTGCTGCTGCACCTGCTGCTGCTGTTCTTACAGCTTTCCTAAATTTGGTAAGATGTGTACCTTTGCAGTCACTAAAGTCTCTGCTTAGTGTAGTGATCACTTAGTGATTGGATAGAGTTCCTTAAATGCCTTAATCCAATAACCCTTCCAGTCTTTGCCAAGGGAATCTGTGTGTGTTGGCAGATAACTTACCATTCTTCCTCCACCTTTACCTCCTATTTGCAAAGAACTTCAAAATCAGAAGTGAGAGATTAGGACTTTGTCTTTCCTGCACATGCAACCTCTTAGCACTTGCGTGTGGCCATCTTAGATTGACAGGAATATGTTGGGACTTACCACCATATAGACATCTCCTTTTTTAACTGCAGAGTTGACCTCTTAGCACCCAACTGGTAATGCTGCCTTAGACATCTGTGATGTTAAACAATTGTCTAATTATCAGCAAACACCTTGGCATAGGGGGTGGTTACACGAGTAAAATATAAATAATCTCTGAGGCTGGATATTCTCATTGAAGGCTTTCAGATTAAATAATGGAAAATTCTGGAGATGGGGCTACTGGGATGCTCCAATTGTTCTGCCCTTTCCAGTGGCTTCCCAGGCTGCTAATCTTTAGAGCTACTGTAGTTGCAAAGCTGTTTAGTTTTCAGGATTACCATGAAGCTGAGGAGAGGAGGCTTGGAACAGGGCAAGTTAAGATGCCTCAAAGTTCACTGATATTACTTGGAATCCATCCATTTTTCCTGAACACACACTTCTCAGATTGTTGCTGTTAGCCTTAGACTAATTTCCAGAGTTTTGAAAAAGTTTATTTTTGACAAATCTTGCCTGTAGCACTGTTTTTTATAGAGTACACTGATTTTATAGATTTTTAGAGGTGGTTCTTCAGCCTTTGGAGAAGTTTCTCTTTTGTCTCTTGATGTCAGATGTTTCCATTGTTTTAAAAATGATATCCATATATTTTCAAGTGTCTGAATCAATTACCTTCAGATTATCACATATTATGAACAAAATCCAGAACTTTTTAGTTCCAATATTTCTTTTCCACAGGAAATTCTGGTATTAAACCACAATTTTTCAATGTTCTCTGGAACAGGGAGGAAGGGGAGATAAAAAATGATCAAGAAATATTTAATATGAAGAGTTTTCAGGAAAAAAGCATGTCTGGCCATTTAAAGAATTACTCAAAGTTCATGTGGAATATGACCATTTACTATTTACTGTATCAGTCATGATCCCCGAAAGTCGAGTGTTACAATCCCAATAGCACTTGTACTACTAATATAAAACATCCCAGAAAAGGCATATCATGTGTAACCCTAATAACGAGCCCAGTAACGATGCCTATACATGAGCTTCTGTAGAAAAGAAATTCACAAACATTCTTAAATATGCAGCCAGAGGAAGTTATTTCACCTTTAGTACTTCCATTAAAGCTTTGCATAGTTTATAATAGAATATACCTGTAATTGTTAATTTTTAACTTTTCTTCACTTAAAACAGTGTTAGAAAATAGAAAGATTTAAAAAGAAAGCTTTGTTTTAGTGTCATAGAGATAAAACATGTAATAGTAGTTAATTAAAGCACATTAGCACCTTACTACAAAAATGTTTACCCTAACGCAGTTAGCGAACTCTGATAAGGAAATCATCCAAGTGAAACCTTAAATTTCCCACTTACACACTATATATTACTTTCTATCTTGTTTAAATTTGTGACACTTGATATTTTCATAATCACTTCATTATAGGACCTAAACAAAGAGAACCAGACTAGCCAGCTCCTACTTTGCACTAACACAACAGCCTCAACTGCGTTTTAAGACATTGTTTTTTTCCTCCTTTATACTGAACCTAAAAGCTTTTAATCTCTTGTTTTCTAAGCCCATGGAATCATTCAAGCCTGACTGATCTATAAAAGAATTTTTTCTCAAATGGGAAACTAAATTGGAATAAAAGTTAAATCGTAACTTATATTTAATGTGCTCAACTATTCAGAGTGTATCTTGCTCAGGAATACTTGGAAGCCATAAATCATTAATATTTTTCTGAGTAATTAAGAAACTCAGATTTATCCAACACTTGGCTTAGCCAAGATGCAAACATATTATAAATAGGAGATTCTAAAATAAGCATCTGACAAATTTAGCAGTAGAAATTTCATGTCTCCAATTAAGTATCATAATTGATTCTTGAAGGCATCTTTCCAAACAATCATTCTCAACTTCACAAATGCTGAAGGCTAATTTTAACCCAGTTTCTACATTTGAACAAATCGAAGCCCAAGATCCAGAGTTCTCTAGTAAATTTTTTTTTCTATCAAATGCTCTTACCAAACTGGGAAATTCTTTTTCACTATTTTAGAACCTGCACATTTCAAAGCCAGAAAACAGGAACATATTTTTGTGTGTGCACTGGCTATTCAAGTTTGTGTGAGGGAGAAACCAGTTTATTCTGTTCTCCCCTGTACCATGAGGCTGGAAGTCTAGCCACTGTATCTGCAGAGTCCCTTACCTCGAGGGTCCTAAATACAATCTGCATTTTGCTAGCAAGAAACTTGAGAGCCTAGAAAGTGAATTGAAACTGATCCCATTTCTTCCTCTCCGACAGTGTGTGCTTGCCAAATGGGAGCTTCGGCAGTCTCTGGTTTCCTTTGTAATCCTGCCTCAGGCCTATGGAAGAGCTGAAAACCTGCAGTGAGTTCCTTAAGGACCTAAATCCTGTGTAGCAGCTGCTGTCTGACTCTGTAGCAGTGAACCTGCAAGTTATTTGGCCCTTCTAACTTTCACTCCTCTAGTACTTCTGACAGTTCATAAGCATGTGATTCCCTAAATCAAATCATTTCTGCTTGAAATACACAGTGACTTTTTCCCCTGTGACATGGATTTGATATTTGATGCCCCCAAAAGGGCAGCCTGGCAACTTCTGAAGCTCCTCCTCAGCCTTCATTTTTCACTGCAAGGCATTGTCAGAGAATCAAAACGTCTAAGACTTCCCTAATTTCTCAGTGCTCATAGTTAGGAGTCCGTGTATCATAAAGCCAAACCCAGATTTTGATCTTCATGTTACAAAATAATCACAAAAGTTATCTTAATATCTACATCAGGGATCCACGTAAAACTCCAATTCATTCTCACCATCCCCATTCTCAGGATGCCATTTTCAAGTCAATCACAAACTGCCAAATCCTACTGAGCTCCACTGCTACAGAAGCGTCCAAGCCTTACCTGTCTGAGGATTTAAACCTTGCTTTGCTTGAAGATCCTCTGACCTCACCCAAGAAAGTTACCTTGCAAGGGGACTCAATCTCCACCAAGCATAAGCCTACCACCTCTCATTTCCTTTAGACCAGTAACTACATAGTTAGAGATACACATCCAGGGAACAGAGTTGCACATAGAAAGCAGTAGCTTACGTGCTGTCAGAACTGCAGCTCTTAGTTATATCAGCAAAAACCTAGGGGTTTGTCTGGAAACAATTATAAAGGTTTTAGTCCAGGGAAGAAGAAGGGGAACATTGTATTGGTTTCAAATTATCCACAACAGAGCACTTACTTACTGTGAAAGTCCAGACTTAGGCCGGGTGCAGTGGCTCATGCCTGTAATCCCAGCACTTTGGGAGGCCAAGGCGGGTGGATCACGAGGTCAAGAGATCGAGACCATCCTGATCAACATGGTGAAACCCCGTCCCTACTAAAAATACAAAAAATTAGCTGGGCATGGTGGCGCGTGCCTGTAATCCCAGCTACTCGGGAGGCTGAGGCAGCAGTCCCTGTGAAATAGGGAGAATAGAGTCGAGGGGAAAAGGAAAGCTGCTCTATTCAACAGACAAATTTGCACCTTAAAACAAACATGACACTATGCCAATCACAGCTCGCTTACAAGATGCTGAGGGCACTCAGTCAATGAGGTCGGTTCCCTCCAGAAAGGCAGTGCAAACTCATCCTTACTGGCATGATTTCCAGTGGGGTAAAAACGTGACCACTGGAAATCTGCATGTCAATTGACTCACCAACCCAACTCAAGGAAATTATCTTAGGGTAATGCTCACACAAATCTACACAACTGTATACACACAGATATTCCTCACATTAAGATGCAAAACTGATACAACTCTTCAATCAAAATCCCATTAAAAGTTGTATGTCATAAAACCATCATGCAGTCACACACATAAGGCGTGTTTGCATTTGATAAAATAGACGATTTACTTTGTGTCTGTTGCCCTCAAGATAAAATCCCAAATTCTTACCTGCAGGTGTCTCTGGCCCCTGCTTGCTTGTCCAATGTCATGTCATGCCGTTACTCCCTATACCAACTATGCCTCAGCCACCTGGTCTACCTACCGTAACCTCTTCCCTTCTGGGGGCCCTCATTCACACAGTTCTTCTGCCAGAGACACTCGATATGATATGTCATCCTACATAGGCACCTATGTAAAAGCATATATAAATGTGTGCATAAAGAAAATGGATTTTTGAAGATATTCTGATATTTCTGTATCTGGTTATATTTGCAACCCTGAAGAAGCATATTAAATTACTTTGTAACTCTGATGGTTAATTTGAAAATCTAGACAAAATTATACACAGAACTTTGCAACAGATTCGAAATTTTAGTGGAAACGGATGTTTTTCTTGTAAAATGTTTTTAGAAGAATGACTCACCAAGGTGATTTGACCAACCCCACAACTTAGAAAATCTGAGTCACTGAGTTTATGAATTTTTCTTGAAATATTTTGTAAGTTTTGTTTCATAAATTGGTTTGAATGTGGTCTTTAGAGTGAAATGTGTCTTCTACATAGAAGGGTGTTTATAACATGAGTACTTTATCTTTAAATACACATTTACTGTCCAGTTTCAACTATAGGCCATTCCCTAGTATCTGGAAAGCTTTCTATGTACCTCCCTTACAGAATCTCCTCTTCCTTCCAGCACCCAAGAAATTAATGCGAAGGTTAGCACACTGACTCTGGCTTCCTTGTTTCTGTAATGTAAATCCTCCACAGGGATAACAGAACGTACTGTATAGCTTCTTAAATGACTGAATAACAAGCACAAGCCTAGATAAGGAAAAGGTACTGGTGCTCCTATCAGACCAAGACTCCTGTGACAAGATAAGCTAACTGGAGTCTTTGGGTCCAAGGCTGGCATGACCTTCTCTGTTTACAAGGATCAGTTTGGTATACCGAGTGGACAAGCTCATGAGTGAGTTCTAGGAAAGAAGGAAACACCAAAGTTGGGGTATTTAGCCAATTGCGAGAAGGAAGAGGCTGCTCTGTCTTCTGCTTCTAATCTTTCTTTTGCCTCCCCGTCCAGTTATGAGAAACCTTTCTAAAAGGAACTATTCTGTTTTGACCTGAGTATCCTCAGTGATTCCAGCATCCAGACCTGAGTGGTCAGCAAAAACTTCAAAAAGAGCTTAACACAAACCAAATACTAAAAGATGGGCTGAGCTGACCTGGGGGTTTCTGTCCTCTGATTCAAGAGACAGGGCTCTAGGATGGCTCACTCTTGGGACACTGAGAATGCAGAAACTAGGCTGTGAGAAGTCCAAGCTCCAGGAAGAGGCCTTGTGAACTCAGCTAGTGTTTACCCCAGCCCACAGCTGAGCACCCAGCATCAACTTCCAACCATGTGGGTGAGCCAGTGTAGTGTCCTGTCCAGTGGAGCCTCAGGGTGACCCCAGACCCTGTGATGGTTAATCTTTCAGGTCAACTCAATTGGGATACGGGGCCCAACTGTTTGGTCAAACACCACTATAGATGTTGCTATGAAGGCATGTATTCTATGATTAGCATTTAAATCAGTAGACTTTGAGTAAAGCGGATTAAACTTGGTAATGTAGGTGGGCCTCATCTGATCAGTTGAAGGCCTGAACAGAACAAAAGACTGACTGCTCTTGAGCAAGAGAGAATTCTGTGAGCAGACACACCTGACTTGAACTGCAGTGCTGGTTTTTCTGTGGGTCTCCAGCCTGATGGCCTTTGAACTTAAACTACATAAGTTCTTCTCTGGGTCTCCTTCCTGCAGGCCCACCTGCAGATTCTGGATTTCCCAGCCTCCTTAACTTCATGATCCAATTCCTTAAAATAAGGTAATCTCTCCCTATATATACACACATTAAATAATGTTTGTGCACACATAAATCGGTAAGTAAGTCTGTGTCTGTATATACATCCATGCACACACACACACACATCATATTGGCTCTGTTTTTCCAGAGAACACTGACCAATATGTACATTTGCAATAATCACAACTACAAATGCAGATACACAAATACAACCACAGTCACACAAGTAAGAACCACCTGGCTGAGCCCGAATAGCTCAGAACCATGAGGAATTCATGAACAGTAGTTTGAAATTATTAACGGCCGGGTGTGGTGGCTCACACCTGTAATACCAGCACTTTGAGAGGCCGAGGTGGGTGGATCACCTGAGGTCAGGAGTTGGAGATCATCCTGGCATCTCTACTAAAAATGCAAGAAATTAGCTGGACATAGTGGCAGACACCTGAGAATCCCAGCTACTTGGGAGGCTGAGCCAGGAGAATTGCTTGGACCAGGGAAGTGGAGATTGGAGTGAGCCGAGATCATGCTGCTGCACTCCAGCCTGGGCAACAAGGGTGAAAGTTCATCCCAAACAATAAAAAATTATTAGGAAGTGGTGAGGCTTGTTAGGCAATGAGAGATCATGGGAACAGATATAGTGGTTTCCTCACTCATAACTGAAAGCATCTTCACAACATATTGTTCACCCTCTCCTAGCTTTTGCTGTGAGGTCTTGACAGTTGAGGCTTATTTTGTTCTCTCCAGGTTCCTCTAGTAACTCCACTTCTTTGGAGAATATTTGCTTTGTTTTGCCCAGACTAATTTTCTCTTTTGACCTTCTAAATGCTCTAAACACCTGGAGGGGATCTCAATTGGTGAGGATGAAAGACACAGAGCAAATTCCCTTTCAACCCTGATTCTGCAATAATTCCTGATGTAACCATTAGAAGTTCAAGATGGGACTTTTCACAAGAATACTAGCACTGAAAACATTTCTCCATTAGTTTGGTCACTACAGCAGGATTTGGGGACAGTCACATGAGCATAATTGGTCATTCTTAGGGCTTGAAACATTAGTACTGTGAATCTCTGTACTAAGCATATTAACATCAACTCGTGTCTCTGCTGTGCGTGGGATCACTTACAAATACAAGCTAGCACTTCCTTTTATTTCACACTGTCTGAAATCAGTATATCCCTCCCAGGTTTGTTGGTTTGCATTGCCCTGGAATATAAACAAGGTTAGAGATAAAAGGATAAACAAGTTTGTGAATCTCTTGTAAGTAATACATAGACGAATTTAAACCTGAGTGTTAGGCGTTTTGGTTTTTTAATGAGTTTAAATCATTTATACTTTTTTTTCCACTAGGATGGTTATTTTTCAATACTGTGTAGTGCTTTCAATTCTGGTGGTTCATATATGAAGGCAAAACAAGTTTAGTTACGTGTAGCCTTCAAAGTTATTTCAGAGAGCTTTCTTCAAAAAATGGACATATGTAAGTCAAGTAAGCAATGTTATATTTGGATTAATTTGCATGGTGGCATGTGCCTGTAATCACAGCTACTCAAGAGGGTGAGCCAAGAGAATCACTTGAACCTGAGAGGCAGTTGTTGCAGTGAGCCAAGATCGCACCACTGCACTCCAGCCTGGGTGACAGAGCAGGACGTCGTCTCAAGAAACAATTACCAATTGTGGTATACTGTAGTGTCCCACAAGGTCTCTCCCCACAGCTATTATTGACTAAGTGACTACTAGATGGAAGTACCGGTGGCTGATAGCTGTTAGCTGAGCTTCTCTCTGGGCATCGATCATGGCTGAAGAGAGAGCCACCTCACCCAAGGTCCAAAGGTGTACCCCCTTCCTTGCAGATGCAGAGGTGCAAAGGCCCAGCCACTGTGCCCCAGTCCAAGACAACTCTGAGCCATCCAGTTCTGGAGTTCCCTGCGGGATTAGCAGGTCAACTTCTCCACCCCTACTTCTCCCATTTCCCCAGAGCTGTGCTGCTCATAAATTTCCATCTGATAATGTTTATGTGGAACTCAACTTGGAACATCAAGAGACAATGACCAAGTCAGCTTTAGTCCAAGATTACAAAGAGCTCAGTATTGAGAATCCTGGTCTATGTAAAGGATCACACGGTAAAGGAGCTAAAACAGAGTCATCTCTCGGGGTTAGCAGGATGCAGGCTTTGCTGTGTGATCCCCTTCTCTATTCACACTCACCTTCCTAAATGAGCCCATCTAGGCCTCCATGTACCAGAGACGGACAGAAACAGATCAGCCTATCAATGATTACCAAAAGTCCATTTCATACAATTTGGTGGCAATTCCTGATAAAAATTGTGTAAAATAAGACTAAAACTACATACTGCTCATTCTAGATTTTAATAAAAATGTCCTTTTCATATAGGGTATTTGCTATTATACATTATAAAGAAAACCTACCAACAACTATAGTTAATATTCCCAGAGAGATTCATAAGCACAGTATGAAAAGTAAATGCTTAGAACAAATATTTTAGACAAATATTCCATGACAGATGCAATAATTACATAAATTCAGAAAATGCTAGAGACTTAGGTTAAGAAACAAAAACACAAAACACTTTCAATTTAATTGAATTTTGCAGGGTGAAGAATCAGATGCGTGTTCAAAAATAGCTTTATCCATATTAACAAGAAGCTAGAAATAAAAAGGAATAAAATCCCGTTGACAACAGCAACAAACCTACAAGTTTTGTAGAAATATATCTGTCAAGAATCACCCAGGATCTATGTGCAAGATATTACAGAATTGCATTGAAGGATAAAACAATACATGAACAAATGACAAGACATATTGTGTCCTTGGGTGGGGAAAAATGTTAATGAGTGCAATACAAATATAAATGACATTCAGAATTTAAATTAATAATCTTCAGTCAAATCATTTCAATCTATGTAAAGAAATGTTCAAAATATGAAAACTATGACTCATGGAAGACTTACCCTGCCAAATAAGACATATAAAGCCACTATAATAAAAACATAAATTATAACAGACCTATGGATCTATCTAAACTCTACTAGAGGGAAAATTATGCACTATCTATGGCACATGTTTTATCTGATTCTGTTGTAGATAACCAATAGCAATGCAAAAAAAAATTTGGAAATACTGCTTTCAATTACACATTTATTTTAACATTTCTGATCTATAAACATGTCTGTTCTTTGGATTCTCCTTTGAACTGGTTTTAACACTTCATCAGCTTCCTCGTTAATTAGATAAAAAGTTGAGACAGAAGTGATGAGATTAGGCATCCTTATTTCTGATCTTGAAGGAAAAGCCTTCCTTACTGAAAGCCCTAACCAGGGTAATTGGGCAAGAAAAATCTATGCAAAGCAAAAAGGAAGAAAGAAAATTGTCTCTTTGCAAATGACACAATTTTATGTAGAGAAAATCCTAAAGATGTCACCAAAAAATACCTGTTAGAATTAATAAAATGAAAAGTACAAAGTTTCAGTTAATGTTGGATGAATACGCCTAGAGATCTAATGTACTACATGGGAACTTCAGTTAATACTGTAGTGCATACTGGAAATTTTCTAAGTAGGTTTTTAGGTATTCCTACCACTTTTACAAAAAGGCTACTAAGTGTAAGAAAAAGGACATATTAATTGCAGAAACCCTTTCACTGTCTGTAAATGTATGTCAAAACATGTATGCTTATACAATAAAAATGCAAAATCAACACTCAAAATCGAGTTACATTTCTATATGCTAACAATATGCCATCTGAAAAGTTAAAGCCCACATTCCATAGCAACAATAAAAAATACACATAAAATTAGCTAAGGAGGCAAAAGATTTGTATACTTTACACATTGAAAGATGCTGTGAAAGATGCAAATAAATGGAAAGAGATCCTGCTCATGAATTAGAAGAGTAAAATATTCAACTACCCAAAGTGATCTACAGTTGGATTCAATGGAATTCTCACCAAAATTCCAATGGCATTTTATACAGAAATAGAAAAAACAATGCTGAAGTTCATATGGAACCACAAAAGACAATCTTGAGCAAGAACAAAGCTGTGGAAGCATCACACTTCCTGATTTCAAAGCACATGACAAAGCTACAGTGAATCAAACAGTATGAGACTGCCGTAAAAACAGACCAGAGGAACAGAATACAGAGCCCAGAAATAAACCTATTTATATACGGTAGACTGATTTCTGACAAGGGCACCAAGAACACACAATGGGGAGAAGAACACCATTTCTCAACAAATGGTGCTGAGAAAACTGGATATCCACCTATGGAAGAAGAAAATTGGGCTGTTTTGTCATGTCTTACACAAAAATCAACTCAAAAGGGATTAAAGTCTTAAGACCATGAACAGTAAAACTGTACTAGATTTTAAAAAAGGAAAAAGCTTGCTATTAGGCAACAATCTTTTTTAAAATGGCTCCAAAAGCATAGGCATTAAAAGCAAAAATAGGCAAGCGGAATTGCCTCAAACTAAAAAACTTCTGTGCATCAACCAATTTACAGGGTGAAAAGACAAACTACACACTGGGAGAGAATATCTAAAATACCTACAAAAATCACTTCTCAGCCTTTTGGCTGTGTCAAGTTTAAATATTTGCAAACCATACATCTGATAATTGGTTAATATTCAAAATACATAAGGAATTCAGTAGCAAGAAAAGCCCTTAAAGATGAATAAAATATCTGAAGAGACATTTTCAAAGACAACATGCAAATGACCAACAGGTATATAAAATAAGCTCAACATCACTAGTTATCAGAGGAAAGCAAGTAAAATCCACAATGAAATATTGCCTCACATCTGTTAGAAAGACAAAAGAGAACTATTACCCATGTGGGGAAAAAGGAATCTTTGTACACTGGTGTGAATATAAACTGACACAGCCATTGTGAAAGCAGTATGGAGGTTCCGCAAATAAAAAACCTACCAGGATCATCATCCAGTGATCCCGTTTTGAGTACATATCCAAAGAAAATGAAATCGGTATCTTGAAGAGAGATCTGTGCTCCCATGCTCATGGCGGGTATTATTCACAATGGCCAAGATAGGGAAGCAACCTAAATGTCTATCAACAAATGAATGGATAAAGAAAATCTGGTGTATACACACTATGGAATATTATTTAGCCTAAAATTCTGCCATTGGCGACAACACGGATGAACCTGGAGGGCATGAAGCTGTGAAATAAGCCAGGCATAAAAAGGCAACGCTGCATATGGAATGTAAAAAAAAAAAAAAAAAGCCAGCCGAGTGTGATGGCTCATGCCTCCTGAATCCTAGCACTTCGAGAAGCTGAGGTGGGTGGACCACCCGAGGTCAGGAGTTTGAGACCAGCCTGGCCAACATGGTGAAACCCCATCTCTATTAAAAATACCAAAAAATTAGGTGGGCGTGGTGGTGAAAGCCTGTAGTCCCAACTACTCAGGAGGCTGAGGCAGGAGAATCACTTGAACCCAGAAGGGCAGAGGTTATAGTGAGGCTAGATCGTGCCAATGCACTCCAGCCTGGGCAACAGAGTGAGACACTCCATCTCCTGAAAATTGAGTAAAGACAAACTCATAATCAGAGTAGAATAGCAGTTGTCTGGAGTCCTCATTGGGGGAAGGAGGGCAGGGAAGACAGGGAGATGTTGGCCAAAGGGTGGAAAACTTCAGTTATGCAGTATGAGTAAGTGCTGGAGATGTAAAGCACAGCCTAATGACTCTAACAATGCTGCATTTGGATACTTGAAATTTGCAGAGTCGATCTTATGTGATCTCGCCACAGAAAAGCTAGGTGAAATGATGGGTATGTTAGTTTGACTGTGGTTATCATTTTATAATGTATATAATAGCATTCTGTTGTATACCTTACGTATAATTTTTATTTATAAACTATACCTCAATAAAACTGGGGAAAATCTTACACGTTCATTTTACGTCTGTATGAGAGCCATGCTTTTGACTTTCCTTTGGAAGTTACAACAGCTCTGGAAATCTTCCACCAGGATATGCCATGGGTGCCTCTAACACAGCCAGGTAACCTGCATCACTCGAGAACTGCACCCTGTGGGTTCTTCAGCCCAGGTACCTGTTTCTTGGCTCACAAAGGTGACTCCAAAGCAGCACTAACGCTTTGCTGTTTCTAGTTACAATTTTCCTCTTTACTAATTTTATGTTTTGCTTTTGGGTTTATTTATGGCCTTTATTTTGTTACTAGAGCACAATGACTAGGAATTTGGTTTATGATACTACCATTTGGTGATCTCTGTAAACTGATTAATGATTTATAGAGATCTATGCTCTGGGTAAAAAGGAGAACAAAAAGGACTAACAAACCAGACTCTATATTTTGAACTTGGTTAGTAATCCTGTGCCCACCAGGAAGGGAGGGTGTCTCTTTGCTATATGTCCTGACAAGTTACTGGGTTTCTGCGTTTAGCCTTGACCCATGACTAAATTGTCGAATTGAGGCAATAAACTCTGTGTCTGTGTATGTGTGTAATTCAGAAAGTCCTTTACCTCTTATGTAAGTAGATAATGTTTTTTATGTCCAGATGGTTTTAATAAATTAGATTACAATATCTTGCAAAGTAAATGGCCTCTTTTCTAATTAGCTTATACAGATAAATAAGCACTACTAGTAATAGGATATCTCCAAATATTCCAGGAGAATAAGGAAGTTGAAGTTTAGTACCTTACCATGCTAAATGGAAAAAATATTTCTACAGAACCAACTCAGTGAAGACAACCCACAGAATGGGAGAAAATTTTTGCAAGACAGGTGTCCAATAGGATATTTATATCTCGAATATATAAGAACTACAATATTAAAAGATAATCCGATTAAAAATAGGCAAAGGACTTAGATGTTTCTCCATATCTCCCTTCACATGCTTCAAAGTTAAGGACTCGCTTATTAAAAGTTTGATCTGAGATTCCTCAGGAAAACTTCTAGCAACACCAACTTAAGGCTTGTATAGTAAATTAACCCTCTTGGTGCATCTGTGTGTGTAATAAAGCCGAAGCTACTGAGACCAGCTTTTTACTCTGATTAAGAATAATCTTTGAGATCAACTTTCATCAAAAGTGAGAAGACGGAAGGGAAAAACTGCTTCAATAGAAAACCATGGAAGTCTATACAACCTTCTGAGTTTGATTTTAATTTTATAACTCACTTGTGGATAACTGATAATGATGCAAAATAATTCTAGCATACAGAAATGTAAATGAACCCTCCACCTCCCCCCAAAAAGAACCCCATTTCAGTTCCATTTGCACCTTCCTTTCAGTATTTTTGATCTGTAAATGTGTTCTTTGGATTGTACCACTTCACTGTTTTCATGTTAAACAAAATCTTTAATGTTTTCTCTTTTAGATCTGTATGGGGGTTATGCTTTCACCTTTCAAAAAAAAAGATTTTAACTCTATTCTGAGCTGATTTGCATGCCTTGGAGAGCTTACTATGGGATGATGGCTGCATTTCAGTTCAGCAGGAAAGACTGTCTAATTTATGAATGTCACTGGTATAATCGGCTCCCCATCTGGAAGAAAGAAAACTAGATCCCTAAATGATACCTACAAAAATGAACTCCAGGTGGATGAAAGACTTAAATGTAAAAGAGTTCTTAAAAATGTAAAAGAGTACAGATTTCAATGTAAAAATAAGTGAATAATAAAATGACTAGAACAGACAAGAGAAGTTTTAATAAGCCTGGTCTGATGGAGGCCTTCCTAAGCGGGACAGGGAAAGTCACTGCTGGATATGAAGGATGCTGTCTTTTGTCTTTTCTGCAGATTACACAAGACTCCTACCTACTAAATTAGCAGTAAAGTGACAAACATTTCTTCAGGCTGTTTCTTCGACTTCACAGGGCTTATTGTTCAAAATTTAAAACATTTTAGCCAAATTTGTCTTTAGTTTCTGGGTTTGTCATTTATAGAAAGGGCTGCACCATTCCAAAGTGATTACGTTCCTATCTACACACAGGGGAGGAGGCTCTTTAGAGATTTAATAATAGAAAACAGATCTGGACTTTATGCCAATGTATTCGTGGTGCCTTTTTTCCCTGTGGGTAGAATTATGGGTGACTTTATTCTGTTTGTTTGCTTATCTACATTAAATAAGCAATATATGTTCACTGTATGAAGACTACAAAAGACATATAACTCTAAGAATTCAAAATACAATCTCTGTAGGGTACCTAAAGATCGGCTAAATCAGTTGATTCTGTGGCAGGGAACTGAGCAGATGGGAGGCAAGAGTGATAGAGAAAGCTCTCGCTGATTGCTCACACGTTTTGCATCTTGCACCTTGTAAATGTATCGTATGTTCAGTAAGTTATTAAAATGATTCCTCCTGTCCCAGTGGAAGTTCCCTCCCCGACTCAGTGTTTAGGCACCGAATTGTTCCTCTCGTGTCCCTCCAGCATCAGCCCTGCTACATTTTGTCCCCTCTAAAACTCATGTAAAGGTTGAATTGCCGTTGTAGCAACAGTATTAACAGGTGGGATCTTGAAGCCGTAATCGGGCCATGAGGCTCCTCCTTCATGCACACGTTTAATGCCTTACGGGCCATTGAGGGCATAGGCTTGCTCTCTTCACCCTCTTGCCTTCAGCCACTTTTTGATTCAGCAAAAAGGCTGTTGCCAAGTGCTCGTACCTTGACATTGGACTTCCCAGAAGGAACTGTAAGCCGATGAATTGTGTTCATTATCAATTACCCAGTTTGTATCTATTCTACCAGCCCAAAGCAGATTAAGACAAGCCTGTCACCATGAGATTCTAAACACAACCCACTTCATAGCTTAGTAAACTCTATCACAGGTCTGTGTGTCGTCTTTACCCAAAAGTCTAAGCACTGAAGGCCTGGGATTTGGAGTCAGTTCAATCTTGATTTGAATACATGTCCCCAGGCCTTTAGTGATGGGGCAGGCATCATGAGGAACTTGCCTTTAGTTCTCTGTTCCATTTCACTTCCAAAGTGAAGGCAGTTAACATCAACAAGCCCTAAGTCTAGAATTGAGATGATGTGTGTAAAGTGCTTTATATGTAGTAGATGTTTAGTACATGGTAGCTGTGATTACATTCAACAGTGCAGTGTCTTCTAGAGCAGGGTTTCAGGACTTGGTGTTATTGATATTTTAGATGTACTAATTTTTTTTTTTTTTTTGCGGAGACTATCCTGTGCACTGTAGCATACTTGGCAGCATCCCTGACCTCTACCCACTAGATGCCAGCAGGAACACACCCTACAAAGCTATGACAACCCACAATGTCTTTAGACTCAGCCAAATAGCCCCCTGGAGGGCAGTATCAGCCTCAGTTGAAAACCACTGATCTAGAGATCTACAGAGTTCAGCAAGGTTCTCAAGTTGACCAGTGTTCAGTCCTCACACACAGGCCAGTTCATTGTTTTCCCTTTACACCTGTCTCATAAGGTTATTGTAAGTCAGTTCTCTCCGTTTTCCTGTGACTCGTGCCAGGTACCAGGACCATGAGGAGGGGGCTAGGATTGCAGTTCAGGTCTGTCTGCCAAGACCATCCTCTTGCCGTTGCCAGCACTATCTCAGAACAACACCACCTCACCTGCTATTGCTTTATAGGAACATATTGAGAAGACCAATTAGAATGCGGGTTCCTACTGCTTCTCTGCTTACATTTACAGAGATTAAAAATTAAAAACCAACCTATATTTGCACACTCGCCATCTAGTGGCCACCCAGTGTCCAGGATAAGCACAACCCTGGCTTCCTGGTAGCTGAGAAATTTGAGGAATGAGTGAATTTTCCTGGGACAGTGATGAGCTTGGGATGTGCAAGACTGGAAGCTACCTCATCTCTTCATGGGTCATAGAGGCTCCCCATGCCACTGTGCCTGCCTGACATTTTCCTCATTCTTCAGGCTGGAGGAACTGTCTGGACATTGAAAGAAGGGGCTGTACTTTTGCCTATAAGAGCAGAGAGCATGAGGACTTCTAAAAACTGCAAAGGGCTTGAGAGGTAGATGTGAGAGGTGAGTTTCTCCTTTGTGTCAAACCTTGAGTCCCTGGAACCTTGTCCTGATGGTAGACACCCTTCTCAATTTCTGTCAATTAAACTATCCCAAAAGGATGAGGGTAGACACTAATGGAGAATCCATCCCAAAAAGAGATGGAGCTGGCACTGTGTCTCCAGAAAGACTGAATCCACCCAGGACAGTGAGCACTAGGCACACATACAGCTTGTAAGCCTCACAACGAGTGAAAGAGGAGGACTGGGAATCAGTGACTGAATAAAATTCTCTGTGCTCAGTGGTAAGCAGCCCCACTTGTGTGTGTACTCAGAAGTGATGTGGATGACACCATGTAGAATGTGCATCATGCACAAACCATCAGAGCTGCAGAAAGCTCACTCTCTCTCCAGGGGCTACTTGTGATCTGGGAATTGCCCAAGAATATTGGAGCCTTAGCCAATAAAGTCAGGTGGAAAGAGAACTAGAGAATGATTGGCTTATGTGTGAGCTGTCAGTTTCTGTCTTGGCATGTTCTTGTGAAAACTGTCCTGACTCATCTGGGTTAGACCTGCCTGGGTGATGCCCAGGCAGCCTTATGACACCTGCAGTGGGGTCCCAAGCAGTGGCTCTTGGGTCTACCTGAGTCAGCTGTTACTCCCACTTGAGGTGGCTGGCTTGAGTTTTAAGCAATGACACTGGCTTAGAGTTGGGCTCCCACCTTCCCCAAATCAGAACTTGGGCCAAGGATTTTGACTAGAGGCTGTGTGGTTGGCTATACCAGGAAGAACAGTGAAGCAGTGGGGATTGTGAGGCAGAATGAGAAAATCCAACCAACCAAAGGTGTTTTAATGCTGCTTCATGCTGAGGGCAGCTGAGGCTCAGACCCACGGAGAAACCATGCAGCATGTGCCTCAGAATAGTCACAAAGAGGATGTGGGGGGCTGGGATGTTGGCCCAGCTTCTCCATCTCCACTAATCAAGAATCATCCCTCAGGGACACTAACTCCTTTGTCTTCAAGCTTGTATGCTCAGCAGTTTTCTCTCCAAAAAAGCAAAGAGGGGTGCCTTCCTTATCTGAGATGGTGTGGAATTATGCCTGGAGCTGTCCAGCACCGCTGTGCTGAAATCAAGCGGCATCCTGAATGTCTGCGAGAGATGTCACCAAGTCCAGTTATGCCCTGTGGAGCACCATGATGCATGGTCACATTCCCATGACAAGGCCCTGATGATTCTCCAGATCCTTCCTTTTCCTGCCTCCCCCTCTTCCTTCTAGCAATCCTCAACTTGCTGATGACACCTGCATGTACCATCCCAGCCTGGCTTCCATATCTCCGCCCAGCTGGGCCCTCTGCCCAGCAGCCTCCGCCTAACCCCTCCTCTTCATGTGCCTCTTTCTTGCTCATCCTGAGAGTGTCAGTTCAGCAAATATCAATTCGTCTAGCTGACTCTCAGCTTTTTCTGTAAAATGCAAGGGAAAAGAGAATATTATTGTTAATGTGTAAAAATTGTGGCAATTATATTTATGCATATTTATATTTATGCATTTATACACACAGATATAAAATATTTAAAGTAGAAATGATAAAATGTCTGGCACACAGTACATTTTGCCAAAGGAAATTTTTGCAATAACCATTGATCCCTTAAAGTACTTCCTATCTCAGGTCATGCCTTGCTTCCTTGGCAGAATAACAAGAAAAATCTCTTTTCAGCTATTTCCACAATCTCAGTGAATTCAATATTGACCTTGGGTATTGGTCAGCCTTCAGAGGAACTCCCAGCAACATAAAGCAGGAGAATCAGCCAAGCCAGGAGAATCCCATTCCCCCTCATCAAAAGGTCCCCATGCCTTCGCATTGTTTTCCCAGTCCTGAGAATGTGGTCACGGAGGACTTTGGGGAGCCCTCTCCCTCAGATGTGGAATCAGAGAAAAGAGGGCTGTGAATCTAGTTCCTGGTGCCTCTTCTACCCCCACCCCTGTGAACCATGGAGATGTGTCCCCCAACTCTCCCTTCAAGAAAGAACTTGGCATTTGCACTGCTGTTCACTGATGGTTTCCAGCTGTTCACACTCTCAGGATCCATCAGAGCTTTTGATCTGAAGCTACACCTCCTGAGCAGCTGACAGTGGACTAGGTGCTTCAGGGAACCAGGGCCTGGCCATTTCTGCCCAACATGGAGTCCTTGAAGGAGCCATTTTTTTTCACTAAAGCTCTTGGTTGGGTTGGCCTGGATTTTGTCAGATGTGCTCATGACCTAAGTCTTTCTCTATCCAGTCCTGCTTCTTCCCTATTCTGTCACAGACATTGTCTCTAAATAGATCTCCTACAATCCTGTCTCATGGTCAGATTCCTGGAGGCCTCCACCCACACAGCCCCTTAGTCAGTGCTGCCTTGGGTTTATTTGAGGCAGATGACTTCCTGCTGTAGGCCACCAGTCTCCCAATCTGGGCATGGAGGGGATGGCCTGGCTGAGCACTAGATCTTTCAGCTTGGCCATTACTGAACTCAGCCTCATTAGGACCCTTGCTTAGAAAGCTTTACTCATCATATGCTGACATCATATCACTGGCTTTAGCACCCTAGGAGGACTTCAACCCTCAGGCACAGATAATTGCTGCTGTTCTCTTTTTTTTCCAGGTTCTTAGTCACTTATGTGGCTCTGCTACTTCATAAGGCTTCATGGTCTTCTTTCCTATCTAAGGTCCATATCCTATATGAAAATGGATTTGTGAGAGAATCACAGTTCCCCAGTACCTCCCCAATCTTGTCTGGACAAAAAGGGGTTGAAATAAGATAATGAGGCCCAGAGAGGTGGGGAGGGACTAGGTCAAGTCACACAGCCAGCCCTGGGCAGAGAATAGGACAAGAAAAGTATGTTCTGTGGATATTTTACCTGAAACTTTGTCTTTTCTAAAGATAGCATATTACACAAACATGTGACTTCACACTTTCCTGACTCCCCACTAAAACCACAGAAAAGGGAGTTTAAGCTGCTTAAGTTTAGACCAAGAATAGTGGACAGAAACTCATTTCAGTAACTGGAAGGCAGCCAGGATAGTAATACTTAGCTTGGCCTCCCTGAGAAAGCCAAATACTATACAGGCAGTGGGGAAAGCCAGGAGTTGACAGGACATGTACCATGAAATCCTCAAAAAAGACTCTACAAGGGATGGTGCCAGGCACTTCTAGAGGGGGGAAGCTAAAAGATAAGCTTCTCTGATAGACATCTTAGAAACAGTTACAGTTGGAAAAACTCTCCTTCATGCCACACCTGCATGGCTTCCCCTCCATGCAGTCCAACTTCTGGACTGGCAGAAGACCAGAAGTTGATTCACTACAGTGAGTGAAACAAATGCTGCAGCCTGGAGAACATGGGAACACTTAGGGGGAGGAGTGCTGTTTGAAACTGGTATTCTATGGCCACAGGCACACTGATTACTGAGACATCCAGCTCTTCCTTTCCTAGCTCCAACCTGGGTAGTTCAGCCTTGGTCCTTCAGACAGGAGTGGAGAAGGTACTTTATTGGGACTCTGACCAACACCAGGGAGTCTTCTAAAGAAGGCTCTGCTAGATCACCCTACATTGAAGTTAAATCAACAAGTATTATTCTTAGCAAACTAAAGCAGGAATCGAAATCAAAATTCCACATGTTCTTACTTATAAATGGGAGCTAAATGATGATAACTCATGGACATAAAGAAGGGAATAACAGACCCTCTACTTGAGAGTGGAAGGTGGGAGGAGGGAGAGGAGCAGAACAGACAACTATTGGGTACTGGGCTTACTATCTGGGTGATGAAATAACCTGTACAACAAACCCCCATGACATGAGTTTATCTATGTAACAGCAAACCTTCACGTCTATCCCCAAACCTAAAATAGAAGTTAAATCAAGACCCACACTGTGCTCAGGGACCTCATCAGCTCCACAGTTCCCAACTCTTAAGCAGATATGCAAAGATTCCAGGAAATCTGAGGAAAATATTCAACATGAAAACAAGAAAAAAATAGTTAAATAATTGAAACAAGGAAGAAATGTCAGTCACTGATATCTCAAAGACACTGTATCCATGAGATTAAACCGAATGCTATTTTTTAGGAGAAAAATGTTAATAAAAAATTTTAGAATTTGAAAACAAAGATGTGAAAAACTCAACAGAAGTAAATTCAATAGAAACTTTAAAAACAGCTTCTCAAAGACATCTCCAAGAAGAAGAAAAAGATAATAAAACATAAGAATATGAAAAGACTGTTAGGAGAAACATGTTCTGAATACTAGGAATTCCAGAAAGTGAAACCAGAGAAAAAGAAACCTTTCAGTTTTTTAAACGTTTTCCCAGAAGTGAAGGACATTACTACTTAGACTGAAATAGCATACCAAGTGCCTGCATGTCAATACACATCATCTTAAAATTACAGAATAGAAATGAAAACATTGTATTACTTCCACAGGAAAAATAAACTCCCATACACAAGAGCAGGAATCAGAATGCTTTTTAGACTTCCCAATAGCAGCACTAGAAGAGGGAATTTGAGAGCCATATCTTCCTTCAAGAATTTGAAGACAAATATTTAACTTGGAATTATATTCCTATTCAAACTGCTAATCAAATATGATTAGTAAAATACTTTATTAAACAAGTCTCCAAAACCTAATCCCCCATGCAACCATTTTGCATAAAGCTGCTGGAGGATATGATCCAACAGAGCAAAGCAGGGGAGTACACAGTGAAAGTGGAAGATGGAATGAATGAAACACATAAGAAACTTAAGGCAAGATCTAAAATGAGTGCTGTGCACCAAGCAATTAGTCTGAATTAGAGAAGAGTGAATTGAGAACATTTTAAAGACTGCTGTTGCCAAGAGACCTATTGCTACTGTTACTAAGATCCAGGACTGATTTTTGTCTGTTTTTATTCAGATGTCATATATGATAATTTTGCTGGGTATAGAATTCTAAGTTGTGAATTATCTTCTTTAAAATGTTACAATAAGCCGAGGTGGGCAGATCACTTGAGCCAAGTTTGAGAACAGCCTGGGCAACATGGCAAAACCCATCTCTACTGGAAACACAAAAAATTAGCCAGGCATGGTGGCATGCACCTGTAGTCCCAGCTACTCAGGAAGGTGAGTTGGGAGGATCATGTGAGCTTGGTAAGTTGAGGCTGCAGTGAGCTGAGGTCACACCACTGCACTCCAGACTGGGCAATGCAAGTTGAGACCCTGTCTCAAAAAATAGGATAAAATGCAGAGAGACTGTAGCTCTAACTTAGTGTATGACCACTGTTATGCAAATATTCTGAAACTTTCCAAACTAAAGCTTATGCCTGGCTAACCCAGTGCTTCACACTCTAAAAGCACTTAAAACAGATTCATGGTAAAAGTTATTTTAAAAATATATTCTCATTAACTCTTAGGTAAGTCTTGCAGTCTATGGTTTCTATCAAAATCTAAGGTGAAATCAAAGAAATGAAAGGCTTATAAATATATTTCTATCAAAAGCAAGAACATGTGATTGGCTATGAATAATTATAAGAGAATGTTAATACTTTGGTGTCTACGAAGACATCTGGACTCCTGAAGTCAGATGCACAAGGTTTGGATTTTTTAATTCTGCCTACAGAGTGGGACAGCTACCCCTTCTTCTTACCCCTCTTATGGTCACAGAATTGAAGATCTGAAGAAACTACCTACTGTCTTCTCCCACTTGGGCTAACTCCACAGCCCTCTCAGTTATCTAAACCTTTGGTCTCAATTTCTGCCTTTGCTGTGGATAATAATTCTCTCTATCTCATAGTTTCTATGATGAAATGAGATGATGTATATAAAGCACTTAAACCATGCCTGGCACACAGTAAGTGCCATACACACTTGCTAGATAAGAAGTTCAGGAGCAGATGCCATGTAGAGCATTCTTGTTTCCCACAGAGGATGATTCCCCAAATGTCTATTTTCTCTTCCAAGAGGAGGTCATACTTTTTGCCTGCTGTGTGGTAGGTACCCTGGTGCTGGGCACTGAAGTTGTACGAATGACAGTGGATCATCCTGCTCTGAGTGGGGGAGAGGCATATATAGTCAACCAATTATTAACATCTTACATATTCTCACAAATGCTATGAAGGAAAAGCTTAAGGCATTGTGAGAAACTAGAGAAACAGAATTTACATGGAAGGGGCAGGATTGAGGGATGGTCAAGAAATCTCTCTCCAAATCCAAAGGAGAAATAAGTTTTGACCAGGCCCCAGTAGAAGGCATTCCAAACAGACCAAGGAACAAGGGCCAGACCCTGAATCGGGAGGATACTTGGTGTCCTGAAGATGCCAAGATAAGATGATTGTGGCCAAGGAGCAGAGATCTCGGAGAAGTGAGTTGGAAGGTGAAGAGGTGGCTGGGCCAGGCCTCACAGCATCTTGTAGTCCATGGCAAAGGATTCAGACAGCTTCCATGAGTGAGCCGAAAACTCACTCATGGCTTCCCATTGGCTTAGGATGCCAGTATCCTGGTAGTGGTGAGAGCTATGGTGGAGAGACTGTGGAAACTAGTGTTGTCATCACCCAAGGAGAGGCTCCAAATTTTATTCATAGCAGAGATTTGGGTACTTATGCCCAGAGTTTGTCTGGCACCTCCAATCCCCTCAAAGCCCCAGGGTGTGGGCTTGAAGGGAAGGGTTTATCCACATGATACTGTTACAACTGGTCTGGTTCACCCAGGTGCAATGGGAAGAGCAGGTGAGAGATGGGCAGAGGGGGCCCTGGAGCTACTGCTCTGCATTGCTGGTCTCGTTCAGTGCCCTCTGCCCAGCTCCTGGAGGATGTGTGGTGCTGACTGAGCATGGAATGGGCTGTTGAGCCAGTGAGGGGGAAATACCCAGACAGAGGGAAAAACATATGCAAAGGCAGCTTCCTGTAATTCCCGTCTGACGTCACTGATTAAAGACAAAATTTGCCCATTCTTACCTATCAGGACTTCAAGAGGAGGTGGCCTGTGAGTTGACATTGTCATTACAGCAATTAAGCATGCCTCAGGGAATGCAGACTGTACAGTGAGAGGCAGGGAAGAGGAGCACTTATTGTATTTTAATGATTTAAACACTCAGTAACTGTGCTGGGCCCTGGGGATACAATCTGCCAAGCAATTACACCCAGACAGGCCTTCCCAGTTAATCTGTTGGAGAGGGGCAGGAATAGCATTTCTAGAATGCCCTCCAGGTGAGGCAAGAACAGAGGACTGCCTGATTGTCCCTTTCCCTCTGGGATTTGGTCTCCTGCAGGGTCAGTCCCTTCTGCCTCCTTTGTGAGGCCAGGATCGGAGCTCCTGGGAGGACTGTAGGCATCTCCCAAGGATGGAGCACCCCCCATTGGCAACAGCACAGTGACTGACTCTACAGTGGCCACCTGTCCTGGTCTTCCTGGGACTTAGGGGACTGAGAATGTGGGGTCTTCACTGTTAACACCAGGATAATCCCCAGCAACTTTGACTTCATCATCCTACTTTCTCCTTATACATTCAATGGGGCCAGGCCTGGCTGTCTTCCAAAGGCTCATGAAGTATGGTCAGTTTTTATGGGTTTTTTGTTTTGTTTTGCAAAGGCTGGAGGGGACCTGCTCACCCCTGCCTTAATTGTTGTAAGCTACCCCACATCACTCTAAGTGGGTCCCCGACTGGCAGTCCTCCAGGCCTAGCAATTGATCAGGGCTCTAACAGGAAGCAGATGGACCACCCAAGGATTTTCTTGGAGAGTTTGTGAAGATACTATAATAGAGATGAAGGCAGAGTTAAGGGAACCAGGAAGGGAAAGTGGGGCACCCCAGGTCTAGAAACCTTGGGAAGCCTCTTTCCACACTGGAAGCTGCGGGGGGTCTTGGTCTGGGGGTGTGGGTCTTGCTTGACCCCAGAAAAAGATGGACCACTCCATGACAAGGCAGGGGAGGGATTGAGGGTTGATAGGTATCCTGATACCTTTCTTTCCACCCTCCCATCTTTTACCAGTGTCTCCCTCTGACCAACACTAAATGGAAGCCATCTGGATGATGCCATCCTAGAATCAGCCTCCCAGGTATAGAGCAGGAAGAGATGGGCAGAGAACAAATCTAGAGAAAAGCCAGTACATACACCAGTACGGTTACCCCAGAACTGATCCTTGCAGCCTGAGTTCAAGAGCACCAGAGCCAACCAATCATTTTCTCCAAACATGTAAAGTATCCAAGAATGCAGGGGCCTGGGGGTCCCCAGCCCTTAGTTTGACTCCTTGCCTGGCCTATAGCCAAGTCTCCCCTGTGTCCTAAGGCACTGAAGACTAAATGAGAGTCCAAGTACAGCATGCTGGTGTGTGTGGTAGAGAGGGTGGTCTGCCACTTGTTTGGAGAATGGGAGAACACATAGACTTTTTTTTACCCTTATCAGATTGAATTTGATCACCTCAAAATACTTACATATAAAGTGCCTGGCATAGCACCTGATGTGAAATACCTTATTTGGTTTCTGGACCCTGCTGGTTCTTGTGAGATTTTAGACTTAGTAATTTGACTCAGTTTCCCCTTTGGTATATGAGGATTGTTATTTAAATCTGCCCATCCCCCAAATTCATGTGTTAAACTTAATCCCTAATGCGATGGTACTAGAAGGTGGGGTATAGTAAGAGATGGAGTCAGAAGTGAGTCAGTTATCTTGAGAGTGGCTTTTAAAAGCAAGCCTGGCTCCTGCTGCCCCCTCACATACTCTTGTTTCCTCCTTCCACCCTTTGGTCACAGGATGACCCTCAACAGGTAATGTCATGCTCTTGGACTTCCCAGCCTCCAGAACCATGAGCTAAATAAAATTCTATCCTGTATAAATTACCCAGTCTGTAGTAGTCCGTTATAGCAACAGTAAACAGACTAAGACAAGGATCAAAATGGTATCTGCCAAGATAGGATCATTGTGATGATTAAAGGGATATCTAGAACATGCTGGAACATACCAAGCACCATACAAAGGCCAGCTGTGGCTATCACTTTTGTTATTGCTAGTATGAGGTTCAAATGAAATACCTCATGTAGGTCACTTAGTGGCCTCCCAAGAAAAGACTGGCTCCATTTTACAGAAGAGGCATTTGAGTAACAGTCCCAGTTACTCAGTCAAATGCTAATCTAGATGTTTCTGAGAAGGTACTTTTATAGGTGTGATTAAAGGTCATAATCAGTTGACTTCAAATGAGAAAGATTGTCCTGAGTAACCTGGGTAGGCCTGGTTCCGTCAGTTGAAAGGCCATAAGAGCAGAGTTGAGGCTTCCCTGATGGAGAAGACATTCCACCTGGGGAGCCCACCTTTGGCCCATGCCCAAGAGTCCTTGCCTGCTCATCCTGGAGGCCAATCCTGCAGACTTAATACTTGCCCAGGCCTCACAATCATGTAAGTCAACTCCTTCCAATAAATCTCTTAATATATATTTCCTAATGACTCTGCTTCTCTGGTGGGTATATGGCTGATTGAACCTCTGAGCCCTTGAGAAGAGGGTGTAAGAAACTTGACCAGGGCTTGTTCTGCAAGAGGTGGAAAACCAGAAATAGGGTTCAGGCCCCCGACCCTGACCATACTGGTGTATGTACAGTCTCTCCCATTAATTGTAGAAGACTGGCTTTGTGGCCAGTGGGTGGGCTGATCTCCAGGGCTCATGGGGGAGTGGACATTACCTCCCTGCCATTATCCCAAATGCTCCTGAACTTCATACCTCATTCCCCTACCATAGCCAGCACCATGACCTGCATTCCAGAATAAAAGGCAGAGCCATTGGCTGCCAGGACAGGAGAAAGGGAACAGCCCTCAAGGGCACCAAACCCCCAGACTATAGCCCAGGCCCATGTACCTGCCTGCTCAGAGGATGCCTTCAGGGAAAATCCTTACCCCCAGCATGCTAACTTTTTTTTTAAGCAAGATGTCACACATCCCCACCCCCCTTCAAAAACCATCTATTCCTGGTGCTGCACTGGGGCATTGCCACGGCAACGGGCAAAGCTGGAGGCCCAGCAAACAGGCCTGCTGTGCTTCTCTTGATGGTTCTTTGGGGACTTCACTGCTCTCAAAGGCTATGCCAGCCAGTTTCATCCTCTTTGAGCAGCAGTGAACAAAAACCCTCCCTTCCTTTTCTCTACCCCAAATTCAGGCCCTGGGGGCAGAGGACTCTGGCTGGAGGAGCCAGAGAAGCATTGCAGAGAATCCCAAGTTCTGATCCTAGGGCCAAAGCCTTCAGTGCCCTCTATGCTGTTTGGGCCAAGAGTGAAGACAGTGGAGTTCCCCAAGAAATCGGAGCTGTTAACCCTTCAATGTGAGTAATGGGCAGGTGATGAGTGCAAGGGGGAATGGTGAGAGCTAAGAGCTGCTGCGTCTGGTCGCATCAGCAGAACCATGTTGAAGCCAAACATCCCATAACACTAGGGAGTTATATCATGGGACAACTGGGGGTGGGGATTCTCATTCCACTCCAGGGTTGCACATGTCAACGGCAATCGCCACCCTAGGCTCTGACTCTTCTCCACATCATCCCTATTAGCCAGTGTAAGTTGGCATCTGCACCAGGCACTATAGCATGTGACAGTGGATCAGGCCAGCCTGCCGTGGATGTGGGGGTGGCTAAGAGGAGTGGAGGGGACGCGTGGACTGTACATTTGCCATCCACACCACACTTTCTTGACCCCACACGCAGGCATGCCAAGTCTGCACCAAAGCCCCGGACCTTGTTTCCCCATGGTTTGCAATAACCCTGCAAGAGAAATCCAATGAGATAACTGCATGGGACATGCATTCTAACTCCTGGCCTCACAGACCCTGGGGCCCTGAAAAAGCAGAGAGGGCCAGCAGGCAGGAGTTGGTTCCCTCCTCGTGCCCCCCACCTCCATGTGCCATTCTACACTCGTCCAACCTGCCTCCTGATTCTGCCGTAGACCTCTGGCTGAACTGGGCTCAGAGCTGACCTAAGGCAAAGTCCAGGAGGATGAGGATGGTCAGAGGAGTGACAGCATCAGAGGATCTGCTGCTGGGTGTCAGGAGGCCCAGGGAGTAGAGGTGACACACCTGAAGAACTCAGCAGGGATCAGCCACAGGGGCCTCCTGAGCCTTGAGCCTTGGACACACTTCAGCGTGGAGCCTTGGCTCTTGCCCAGCAGCAGCTGGAATGTTCTTCATGTCCCCATCTGCTCAAGCTCACCTTTCCAGTGGAGAATGGTCCTGACAGCCAACGGTGTAAAGCCACCTGTTTCCAGCAGGGCTCCAAATCCCTTACTGTTTTTCTCTGTTCCGTGACACTGCTTCAAACATGGTATGATTATGTATTTTCTCAACTCATGGTGGTCTATAAGTTCCTCAAAGGCACTTGTGTGTACTATTCACACCCCAAGTCCCTAGCATACAGTGCCTGGCACATAATAGGCTCTTGATAACGTTCCTGAATGAGGTGGATCTTTAAGAAGTCTCAAAATGGAGCCCACCTTAGATATTCAATACATATGATTTTGTGTAAAGGGACTAGGCATGGACTAACCATACCCATAGGGGCGCATCTGCCTTCCTTCAGGGTAATACTCCAGCCTATGTAGGATATAACTTTCGGTTGGTGCCAGGGTCTGCGATTGGCCCTTCCCACATGGCCCTTGGCATAATGTTTAATTTACCTGGCATACCAAACAAAAACTGCTGCGTACTGTTGTGCTGATTGTACAGCGCGCAGGGGAGCTCAGCTAAGGTGACGCAAAGAGGTGGAAATAGGGCCAGCCCTCCCCAACCTGTGCTTCTGTGACCTGAAGCTGTGTCAGTGCGTGAAGGAATGACTGTCTTCCAGGAAGGTGCCATTGCTCCCCAGACCCTGTGCCCACTGCATGAATCTCAATTTAATAGAGGTGCCACCTGGACCACGGAAGCATTGTTCCCATTTTGTAGATGAGCCTCAGCATGTTGGGAAACCACAGGTCCTCTGTCTTGCCCACCCCTCCATTCTCAATCCTCTGCCTCTTTGTCTTGAGCACAGAAAATGCATGAGAGCTGCTGTTTTGAAGGAGACACAGCCACATCAAGGACAGTAAGATGATTGACCATATCATGAAACAGCAAGTCTTGCCTGAGGGGGAAGGGACAGAAACTAGGTGCCAAGTGGGGAATAAGAGGACACAGAAAACCTGATGGAGGAAAATGGCGGAGGGGGAGCCCTGAAAACTGGGACAGGAAGGACAGTCTACCACACTCACCCATGCCTCGTCTATAATCTTGGCAAACGCATAACTCTTTTCCTGAGCAGAAAGGTTCTCTGCTCTAGGTCACCATGGCTACCCTGAAACGGGCACCGTGATTGTAGCCACAGATGTACAAACCCAGAGAAAGGTTACCTGTCTGATTCTTTCTGCTGCAATTTGGCATCTGACAGTTAACAGTGCCTGAAATTTCATTCCAAACTGAAGAATCGTGCAATCACAGGAACTGAGCCTGCATTTGGTAACAGCCCTAATTTTAACATGAGAGAAACCGGAGCTCTGAATTCAGTGTGTGCCGTAACTCAGCCACCCACGGGATTAGGTGCTAGACAACAGGTTGGCTGCTGACTTTAAATCCAGCCAGATCAAAAAAATGAATTTCTGGATCTTGTCCCTAGGATTTTACCCACCTGGGACCACTTCTAGTACCAATAACTGTATCCGCCAGGCTTTGGGGAGGTAGAGACACTGTTATGGAAACCAGAGGCTGACAGTGGGAACCGGATCCTACACACACATGAGCAGGGCTCTGGGAAATGACTAGGGATACACACTGTTATCCTTAGGCCCTTCCAGGAATGCAGTAATCCTGCTGCCCTTGTAACCCGAAAGGCATGTTCCAGAACACTCATAGCTGCACTGTTGTTAATAGTCAAAATCTGGAGAAACGAGGGCCCATCACGAGTGGGCTGGAGTGGCCACAGAATGGAACACACTACAGTGAAACTTGTAAATACATGAAGCAAAAGAAGCCATAATACCAGAGTGCACAATTAGGATTCCATTGACTGAAAATTCAAAAACGGATTAGAAGGCAGGAGAGTAGTTACCATGGAAGGGGCAGTGTCTGGGAGGAAAAGGGGGTAGCCGCTGGGGTGCCCACCATGTTGTATTTCTGGACTTGGGGTTTCAGGACCATGAAATTTGCAGTGCTGTGGAACTTGATGAACTTCAAGCCTTGAAAGATCGTCAAGCTAAGCATGCTCCAGTGGCGCAGTTAGCGCAGTACTTATACGACTGTACATGTGCGGTGACACCGAGGTTGTGAGTTCGAGAAAGCTCATCAAGCTGCACACTTTAAACTGATGCATGTTTCCAGAGTGTCTATCATGCTTCAATAAAAGTTAAATGGAAAAAAAAAATCTTGGCTCTAGATCTGCTTCCAGCAGAGGATGAGTCAATGTTGAATGTCCATAAAAAAACGGGGTATGGGCTGACCTCTAGATTCCTTCCCTCATGGTAGGGCCATCCTCACTTGTTGAGACCAGTTCCTGAGGGCGGGGGGATTGTCCCAGCAGGAAACCTGGCATCAGAAGGTGCCCAGCACAGCGCGTGCAATAGAGCAAGGCTTCCTCCGAAGTTAAGCACATACTTTCTTAGGTCGCTTATCGCATCTTTCCTAAGATCTCTGCCTGGACCAAGACTCGTATGTCACTCTCCTATACTACGCTCTTGTGATCATGACATTTTGTCCATTTAGTCCAGGCCGTCTGGGTGTAGTGTGTGGAGCAGGCAGGGTCTACCAGGAGACAGATGGGAAAGTGCTGCTGGGTGATTTGTGGATGCTTTAATGAAGGGACTATCTTCAAAAGCTCAGCAGAGTATGAGGAAACCGTAAAGGATAGTGCAATACCCGGGACTCACCTCCTTAGGCCAGGAAGAAAGGGCGGTTCAGAACCTGGAAACCAGAGACAGTGTGGAGAGAGCCTCCTGGCAGAGGCTGAGACCCTTGCTTTAGAAAACATCCAGACCGCAGAGATGCCATGGGGGAAAGGGGGTAAATCCTCCCTCCCTCTTTCCCCCAACCTCCTCACTTCTTGCCAGAGCTCTGCATTGACCAAGCCTACGTGGAAACCGCACAGGTTCATTTCCATGGACACAGGGCAACGTGAATAAAGGTGAAGACAGATTTGGAAGGGAGAACAAAAGATTCCCCCACAGTGAATGAGGCCACTAGAGTCTGTGTCATTGCATCCAAGCTCACCTGACTTATTAAAAACTGATGAGCTTGTATTGTCACCCAGTAGAAGGGACAGGAGCAGATCTGGCCAAAGGGGTGATTTCACCCAGGACTTAAGCCCTTTTAGGCCTTGCAAGATGCCATAATGCTGGCTTCATCCCTTCCAGCGGCCTGTCTCAGGGGCAGACAGCTCTTCCATCCAGTTCCTGTTAGGAAAGAATAGGGAGAGTTCCAAGTGGCCAATTTGGGACTCGTGTCTGTGTCCAGAGTCACCTGTGGCCTAGAGGACACAGTGCCATAATGAGCCCAGCCTGTGTGAAGGTCCACCCTCAGCCCTCGCTGGGCTGGTATCTACTGCTGGCTTACAGGTTCTGCCCATTGCTGAGTGTCTGTTCCAATGATGCATTTCAGAACTTGGCCAGCAGCCACAGGATGGACTGGGAGACCCACGGTGCCCACTCCATGGATCGCCCCACTCCATAATCACCTACTCTGACCGCCAGACCACAGTGACATCCAGGTCCCCGAGAATCCGTGTCGGTTCAGAGCCAGGGTCTGGCAGTCCCCAGAACATCTGATCTTTCTCCTTCCTCTCCGTGCACTGTCTCCCTGGTAAATGGCCATAGCTGCCTCCAAGGAAGGCTATGAGAAAAAATCACAGGATAAATGTGTGGTAGTATAACCAGGGTCCTTTCTCAAGGGCACCAGGCCTCCCTTTCATCCAGGGGCTTCTAGGTCTGTACCCTGGCTGAAATCTGGGTTATCGCAAGGACCAGCAAAAAGGGGCAGGTTCCAGGTAAATGAACACCCTAGAAGCCACTTTCCATGGTAGACTCAGCCAACAGGAACATGTTCCGGCACGCAAAAGGCTGAACTAAAAGTAACCACAAAGGCAGTGTCTGAGTGCCTGGCACATAGCTGCATTTATTACAAGCATTACATACATGATCTCAGTAGGTGCCTTGACTCACAGGGAGATGTTAATTCCTCAAAAGCGCCCTGTTTACACGAGAAGCCTGAGGTTCGGCGAGGGTAAGCAGCAGGACCACCTAGCATCTGTATGACGCGGAGGCGCTGAGCCTGGAAGCAGACCCAGTCCCCGCCCCAGGGAGCACTGACCCCAATCCCCGCCGGGCCCTGCAGAAGGGCCAGCTGAGGCACTTGCAGATGGGCAACCCCATGAGCCAGGCTCTGAGTCTGTTTATCAGTGCAGTTCTTGGTTGGTAAGGCTGTCTCGTTTGAGCTGTGAGGCAGTGGACTTGAACTTCTCAGGTGATATCCCCAACTTGAGGGACAGACCTTCTGTCTCTGCAGCCCGGCCTTTAAGAGGTGGTCCAGGCTATGCCAGCCAGCCATGCACCTTGAGCTCCGTCCAAACCATGTTCTCTTTGGATGAGTGAGTTGGGCTCTCAGGTGAACTTGAACTGATCAGAATCACAGCTGAGGCTTGACTGGTTCCTTACAGCCACCAGCTCTAGACACGTTTTGAAAAACGAGATCTGGATTTTTATCCAAAGCTGGTGCCATTCTAATTCGACCTCTGCCGCAGCTGGTTAAGAGATGCTGAGGATCCAAGGAAGGATGAGGCTTCCTCACTTACAGAAGGAGACAGCTGTCACCACCCTCTGATGGGGCCGCCTGCACAGTCCTGTTTTAAGTAGGAAACACAAAGAATTGAAAGTGAAAATCACATTTAAAATGGAAAAGGCTCTATGGAAAAATATTTAAGTCCCTGGATGAGGATGAAACTGGAGTGGGCAATATTTAACCCAGATAATTAAGACCCCCTGCTCCTGATGTAAGATTTTATTGTATGAGGCTCTTTAAAGAGACCCCTCTTATTGTTTGAGTCAACGACTGGCTGACAGCATCTTCCCAGATACTATGAACCTGATGTACCAGGCACCAACCACCTGAGAAAGTGTCCCCAGGAACAAACCTGGAGCAGTAGGGATAGGCTGAACAATCCCTACATCATAGTGGCTTGAAGGTTTTTTTCTCACCATGTTTCATCCACCGTGGGCCAGCTGGGGAGTCCTCACCTTACCTCCTCTCCTCAGGACCTGGGCTTAGCAGCCACTATCTTGAAACTTGCCTGTCCATGCGACAGAAGAAAAGAAAGTCCTGAAAGTCTCGAACAGTTCAGGTTGCAGCCGGGAAGTGATCTGTGCTGCTTCACCTGTGATTCATTGGCCAGAACTAATTACATGACCGCACCCATCCAGGGGACCAGGAAGTGCAACTCTGCCACACCTGGAGGTGCAGAGATGGGAAGGGCTGCTGCACAGCCTTGCTGATCACAGGCATGCGGGGAGGGGGTGGTGATGAATGCCACTGGTGTTCGATGGGGGTGGGGGTAGGGGTGGAAAAACGTTCCATTTTTTTCTTCAGGATAGTAAATGCTGTGAGATGTCTTGTGGTGTGGGTTGTAAATCTGCACAAAAGGGACTTAGAACTCAGCAATGCATGTTCCATTTTTGGGGGGGCTTTATAGGACCAGGATGCCATGGAATGCATTTTAGGAAATGCTCTGAGTTATTACTGGAAAAAGACATAGCCCTCAATGCCTGCCACTCAATGACAGGAAGTGCTCAGGAAAGGTGCTCTCCTGTCTTATTTAATAAAGTCTACTTGACCATTTGCGGGATGAGTAAAGTGACCAAGAACACAGGGACAGTAAAAGGTAGGGCTCACCCTTCTGGGTTGCTTGTGAGGATCATTAATCCTAAAACAAAAAGTTTGGTACTACTCATTCTGGTACTACTCATTCTGGAGTATAGCACAGGGTGCTCACATGGGAAGGAGCTCCATTGACAATCGGCCCCCGCGAGCTGGAACATCTCCTGTTGTGGCCCTTAATGATAGGATTTCCCACTTGCAGAAAGGGAGAACAAAACCTTGGAAACCTCACATTTTTACATGGTAGCCTATCGCTGCCAATCACGACCTTTCGTTACCATGGTTTCAGTTGCCCTAGAGCATATAATGGCTTTTTCCTCAGGTGTCCTCTTCAGGGACCTCATGTATATTTCTGCTGTGGTGTGCTCCTATAGCTCCTGTCAGATCATTCCAAAGGGACCCTACACAGAACTTAGTGAAAATCTAACCACGTGATGTGGGAACAAACCAAGACGTGCAGAAAAGTATTCCATTTCAAGTGGTCACTATTTCCATTAACAGGTGCATGGCAACAACAAGGACAGCCAAGAAAATCCCCTGGAACACGCGCTGAAGTCTCATGCCTGCCCCGATTCCTCATTTGGGCAGTGGCATAAGCCCCTTTGGATCGAATGACCAGCAGCGGGGCGAGGGGGCGGGGGCAGGCAGAGAGGCAAGTGCTGATGTGGGGCTAGAACCTCAGGTGTTCTGATTGCACAGAGTTCTCATGAGGGAGCAAAAGGAAGTTGCGGGTCCTGCCCTGATTAGCCAGGGACTCAAAACTGCCTCGTTCATGACTGTCCTGAGTGTCCTCCTGAGCTGAGTGGGCCTTGGCTAAAATACTAGAAAATATAGGAAAGCAACTCAACCATATTACCCCTTGAAAATTCCGGAAAGCACAGAGTTCTTAGGAAGCACTAACCTGGTTCACCAAAGACGCACACTGCCTTCCAAAGACAAAAGAAATAGAAATTGCCTTAGGTCATAAACCAAGAGCCAGCCCTGCTCTGGGTCCCCAGTCCATGTTCTTGGAGCCACTGGAACCCCAGGATGCAGTTTAGCAACAGGCCCTACCTCATGAGTTGGATGGTCCCACAGCCTCTGAGCTCACGGTGCTGGGGACCTTAGATCCATCTCTGAGCCAGGAGGTTCTCCCTCAGGGCCAGTACAGGCCGGGAGACTAATGTTTGGGGTAGGAGGGAACAGAGGAAGAAGGATGCAAGAGGCTCACAGGCTCTGCAGGGCACGGGCTCCGACTTGATCCCATCACTTCGGCATTCAGATAATGCTGAAGGACTATTGCCTGCAGATGTGGCTCTGGGTAGAGTGAATGAATAAAGAAAGTGAAAATCTCTGCCCTCTGCCCTCGTGGGGCTCATGCTCCCCTGGGGGAGATACAATAGATGTGGCAACAGATGGTGATCAGTGCTTAGGGGAGAAAGCAGGCTGGAGAGGTGCCCTCCAAGAAGGTCACATCTGAGCAGAGACACTGTGGGATGGGAGGAGGTGGGGTCAAAAAGAGCTGCTGTTATAGGGAACAGCAGAGCAGGTGAGGGGGCCATGTGGGCACATCTGCATGCCATGGAGAGCACAGGCTGGGCAGGTAGATGGGAGCAAAGCTGACCGGTAGGAAGGGCTTGGCTTCTATCCTAGGCATCTACAGAAAGGTTGAGCAGAGAAAGCAATCTGTCCTTATTTACATTTTAAGAGGATTTAAGACCCCGGAGTCATAATGCAGAGAATGGAACGCCTAGGCATAAGTTTTCTCTGTATGTAAATTTAGCCTCAAGCACTAAGAGTTACAGTTCTTACCAGAGTCAAGTCCACTTGTTTCCTGGATGAGCCCTGGGTAGGCACTGGGGAAAGCCAAACAGAGCTGAGCAGGTGAGCAGGGAAAAGAGGCATGGCCTCCAAGACAGGCCGAAAGCAGCCTGGCTTTGTGTGGCCAGGTTCAGGAACAGGACCTGTGGCCGTGGTCTGCTTTTGGCCTGCATCTCCCATTACTCTCTGAAACGGCAGCTGCAGCGTCACCTCGGTGTTCCTCGGAAACACACCTTCTCAGCCCCATCCTAGACCCAGACTGAGGGCGCATTCCAGAAACCTGTCTTCATGAGCCTTCCAGGTGGAGCTCGGGAGCCGCAACACTTGGGCATCTCCTATGGAGCTGGGGGAACAGATTTGCCTCAATACAAAGAACACTGAGCCCCTGTGAACTGCCTGGTTTTCCCTTCTTGTGTCCGGATACACACCAGTGAAAAAGGGCAGCATGGTTTACAGCATTTGCACTCAGATTCCTTGGCCACAAAAGAAAAACAAAAATCCCCAAAGCTGGTCTCAGTTCAGTTGAGGCTGAACTGTTTGGTTTGGTTTCATTGCCTCCTGGAAATGGTGCTCATCTACTGGATCCAACTCAAGCTGCACAAAATCACTGAGTCAGCACATAAGGTTCAAGAAGGAGAATTTTGTATTTTAAGACAAATTCCTTACTGTACCGAGGTGGTTAGGGGAAAGGCCTCTGAGCAGGCCCGTCGACAAAGAGGAAGATCAAGAGCAAGCAGGGCATACAGCCAGGGCGGTCCACCATGCTTTCTGCCTTCAGAATGCAGTTTACAGGCAGAAAGAGGTGGCATCAAAGATCTTGTCCCACCTTTCCTAGTGAAGAAAGACCAAGACACATTTGTAAACGTGCCATAGAGAGTTTAATGGAAAAAAATTAGAAAAGTGCATTATTGTACAACACCACATTAAATGATTTTTCTGTAAAGACATTGTAAAATATATACAGGGCTGCGTACCACACTCGTTACAAAAGAAAGATGCAAACCCTTACGTAAGTTACATATTCTACATGGGCTGGATGTCTGCTTGGACTTGTAAACATTGGTGACTAGATTTTTAAATATTTAATCAGGTAAGCTGTGAAAATAGATACCTCTGCTATTCATTTGATGGTTCTCTCATTCTGTTGAACTTCAGAACAGCATTCTAAGGCCATTTGTGAAGGTGCCGTCTCCACAGACAGAGAAGGCCAGAGAAGATGAACGAAAGAAAACAAACAGAAGCAGCAGGCTCCTTTTGAATTTGGTTCTCTGTGCATGAGTTTGAATGGCTGATTTTTGCCAGATCTGATACAGCTTCCCACCAAAGGCCTTGACACCTTGACCACAATAGGACCTGTTCAAACCCCATTCACCAAGGTAGGAAGGTGGGTCCCTGCTAAGGCTCCGGAACCAAACATTCCATCCTCCTGAATGTGAACGAACGGTCCCAAGGTCACTAAGCCCATTTCTGCTAGAACTTTCCTGACTTCCATCTCCCTCCCCAGGGAGTGCTCTGGCAGGCCTCCGGTAGCATCTTCGTAAGAACCAAATCCAGGTCCCCTTACTGCACAGTCACAAAAACGCCCAGCAATGCTGGGGGCGTGGAGAGGAGGAACACAAAAATCCAAAGACCCACAGATAGCCAGTCAATGCACACGCGCACACATACCCCAAATAGATTCACAAGGGCCCATGTCCCTATACCCCACCCTCCCCAGGAGGCACCCCAGGATTATATGCCAATCGTTTTGATGGGTGTGAATTCAGAACTAATTCAAGTTTAATTTCTTCTATGCCTGGAGTCACAAATGACAAGTTTTCTTTTTGAAGTTTTAAAGCACAAGGATACACAGTTGGCTGCAGTCAAAAACACTGTACATCTAAGAGGGATTATCAGCAATTTCTTGGCCTGCTGGGAATGGACTAGAAGTTTTTTTCTCCTTAATTCAGTGGTTGAAATTCTTCTCATCTTTGATGTCTCTGTCCCCTGTCTCTATGTCTAACTGCAAACCCCCTTATCAACATCTTTGGATATACCTGATATCCTCAAATCTCCCAAGTGGGGCTAATCTGTTCCCTTATTTACATTTGAATCAATGAAAACAATTTCGCCTAACCCAATGCAATGTCTATTTAGTGGAGACTTCTGATAGAGCAGAGGGTGAACTGAGATGATCTCATAATGTCCTTTCCAGCCCCCCGCTTCCCGAAAAATGGCTGTCAAAATGCTATTTGTGGGCTGAACAAACAAATATATAATTAGCTTTTTTCAGGAGTGTGTTCCTCTGAGGAGCTATCAAATTATAGAGAAATCTTGTTAATTGTGGGTTCTACTTCACTGGGTTCCCACTAATTGTGTTTTTCCTTTCATCATATTTTTATTTTTCTACCCAACTTCTAAAATTCCACGTGAGAAAGTAAAACCATTGCTGAGGCTTGTTCTGGTTCCCGTTTCTGCTCCTCGGCCCTGCTTCCAGACTCCATGCATCAAGGAAGCTGTGGTCTGTTAGTATCTTAGTCCCAGGAAGCCAAGGACTTGATGGTCTAGCTGGCCATGGCGGGTCCCTACTGTGGCCGGCAGGCAGCAAGCATATGCTCGGCTCACTCAGTCAATAGTGGCTGGAGAAACAGCTGAATCGACAGCCCGTGTTGCACAAGGTGGCCCTGGGGAGCTGCCGGGGCCCGGTGATGGGGCAGCTGACACCTCACAGCAGCAGCATCTAGTAGATGTAGACTTTGGTTCCCTGGAACATGCCCCCTCCCACACCACTGTCCAGACATCTGCTTTACTGGGAATTTGGAGCTGTTTCATCAAAGAGACCCTATCTTATGGGAGACTCCATCCAAAGGATTAAAAGGGATCAGTGGGTGGGGGGAGAGTCTCCAGTGAGAGGGGAGGAAGTCTATAGAACTACCTACCTGAAACAGGTGATGTCCCTGGGAGAGGATGTGGACTCTGTGTAGGAACCCAGCCCAGTGCTACAAAGACTGGGCCCCATCTCCCCAAATTCCTCCACTAAAATGTCAGAGTCCCGTATGTGACCACACTATGTCACGTCATCCTCATTGGTCTCTGCCTAGGAAACACCTGCCTCTCATCTCACCTGGCCATTTCATCTTTTGTGGGGGGCAAGAGGGGGGATAAGTGACTTCTCAAGGCCAAGTGGTCCTATTACAAATGAGGAAGGAAGGGAACCAGGGTTGAGTGCTTAGGAAGGCCCCCAACGTCTACACCACCCAGTGCCTGGTGTCCAGAAGAGGCAAGGCCGAGAGCTCATACTTTCAGAGGCCAAGACTCAGGACTGAAGCTTACAAAGCCTCCCTCCTCTAAATCAAGCACTGCTCTCTGGATGCAAAGATGGCTCCAAGGAACTGACTCCCCCTTCTATCTTCCCAATTGTACTCTTTAGCTGCCAGGACCAACTGTCACTATGGTGAGGGAGATGCTGGTGACAAGGACAAACCCTGCCACTCCACCTCCCCACCGACTCCAGATTCCCTGCCAACTTGCAAGTCCCACACGAAGCTTCAGACAAAACCCAGGCATGCCCCGGGGTCAGGTTCCTGACCAGTGTTGTGGATGGTTCCTCACACCAGCATCTGCAGAACAAGGGTTTCCACCCCCAATCCTTCCAGGACAGTCCTGTCTTCCAGATCCTTCACAGACAGGGAAACGAAGGCTCAGATGGGGCACGTTTGCCAGATGACATGTTTGAGCATCACTGTGTTTTTCTAGCTCCTCAGATCTGCCTCCCAGGAGGGGCACCCAGCCTGGGTCACACCACAGTGTGGGAGGGTTCAGCAGAGGCTCTTCCACCCCCAGCGCAGAGCCCTCTGTCCTGCACAGGGGCTGCCACATTCTACACAATGTACTGCACACTGTACCCAGCTGAGGTCCACTAGCCCACCCTTCAGGCCAGAAAGCCCACTACTGCTGGTCTCAGGTCTGCCCTCTGGGGGGCGACTGTTGTGGAGAAAAGATGCACAAAGGTCTGCGTGATTCATAACAACCAAAGGCTTCGTCTGAACGTGGTTCTTAGCTTATGGATTTGTCCGTGGTGCTGAACAGGGCTGGGCTTTTGAACTGGGTGAAGGAACCAGCAGACTCAGCACATGCTCTTCTGGCTGACCATGCTCTTCTGGTGCTTCTTCCTCTCTGATGCCTGCCCCTGTGAAATGCCCACCCGCCCCCCACCCCCGTGTATGGATTTGACCTGGAGATGACACCTCCTCCCTCCTCCTGAGCTATGCCGCCATCTATGTCCTTTCCTTAGGACAATCTGAGGGACCTGCCCTGACCTGTGAGAATCAGGATAGGTGCTTGGAAGTGTGCAGTCAGGACACCTGACTTGGAGTTCCAGCTTTGCCACTTTTCTGAGCCCTGTTACTCCGTATGCCAGATGAAAGCGCTCTGGCCACTGCCACCCAGCACAAATAGTAAGTGTCCCAGTGGGAAGTAACAGCTTCACTTGCACGGTGCTGCGTTACATGTAAGTTCAAGAGGCTGACATTGAGGTTTGGGCCCCAGCCGAGCTGACCAGAGGCAAGGCTCTTTGCTTGGCCATGGGGGCTTCAGCAGGGGGTGGGGGGACATATTCTCCCAAGAAGCAAAGAGACCCCTGGAGCAAGGACAACCCAGAGGAAGACACAGGGCAGGGGTGGAACGGCTGCTTCAGCCAAGCCTGAAGGTAAATGCTGGGCAGAGGCAAGCCCCTCTTTCACCAAGAAGGGTGAGTTCCAGGGGCTAGGCCTGCGGGCTGCTCTGCAGATATTGATGACTCACAGCTCAGTTGGCTAAGGCTTTCTTCCTTTAGAGCAGGGCACCTCATGTGGTGAGGATGGGAGGAGAGCCTACCAAGAAATTAAGCAAAGATTGCATGGGGCCGTTAGTTAATTAAGGATCCGTATGTCATTAAGAATAAAGCATCTGAGAGTCAACTCCAACCGAAGGTGTCTGGGAAAAGATTTTCCGATACAGCTGAAGTCAGCCCAGCCAGTCCTCCCCACACTGGTGTCCTGTCCATGGCAGACACTGGGGCGGGGTAGAGTGGGCCTTGGGAGCTTGGCCAGACTCTTTAGTCTGGAAGTTAGAAAACTCAGGTCCAGAGGAGTGAAATGACATTCCCTAGGTCACACAGCAAATCAAAACAAAGTCTAAGTCTTGATTCCACCCATGTTCCCTAGACTTCTTTCCTGTACACCATCCCACCCCCACCCCAGCCTCTGCCTCCCTCAGCCTCCGCCACCCAGAGGCCTCATCTCAAAATCAAGCTCATATTTCTAAGTCCTGGTGGGGACAGTTTTGCACCCAGAGCTTCCCACCAGGAGGGGCTACCTCTGGGGGGTCACCAGCACTCACCACGACAGTAGGCACTCCCAGATCTTCTGCTGACACCCTCAGAGGACCCTGTGCTGGGTGACAAATCCCACAGAGAGGCCTCATCTCCAAGGGGTGAGAAAAGCAAGTGCCCACAAGGCCTTAGCCAGATTCAGTCTCGGAGGCCAGAGATGCAGGGAGTCTGACCACTGTTGATCATGAAATCAGTCAGGAAACAAGTTCCTCATGCCAGGTAAGCTCAAGAACTTATTTTATACAGAATTTTCCTTTTGTTTCATATGCTAGTCTTTGGTGAGGCTGGCAGAAGATTTCATCAGGACGAGTCTTAAGATGCTTCAGTGAAAGACCAAGATCTTACCCGGAAAAATTCCCATCAAATAAAACCCCACACAAACAAGAGGATGCCATAGAATTCAAGTTTGGTGAGACTCCAGGATCTATTTGGAATTTTATGGGAGGAGGACCCAGAAGGGACATCTAGATGGATAGTGCCTCCCTGAAAGCCTGAGACTGTAGCTGTGGTTGGTTAGAGTGCAGGACTTTACCATCAACTTACTTTATGGGCACTAGGGAGCCAGGGAAGGTTCTTGAGCAGAAGAATGGCTTGAATGACTTAGATGTGGCCAGTTTGTAGGGGGTCTTGAGATTTATGATATCTCATCTCTCCCAGGTGTGGCAGGATTCCACCAATGGTGGGATGGAATCTGTGCCCCCTGCACCTATCAGACCCTTGCACCTTGGCCTATGCCTTTGCCTGTGCCTAAAATAGCATGCACTTGTTCCTTTAAAGCTCGCCTCAATGATTTCCAAAAGCCGTCTCCTCTATGAAGCCTGCCTGAGCTGCTCAACCAGACTTGATCACTTTTCTTTTCCATAGTTGGATTTCAAGTCCGATGCCCCAAGAGTAACTTCCTCTGGGGGACATGGGCCTTGCTTTTATGAGAAATGCAAACATATATGAACACAGGCAGGGTGCTTGGCAGAGAACAGGTGACATTAAATGCCATCACCACACATCTAGTCTTCACAGGCACCCTTTGCAGTAGGAGCTATGTACAATCTCCAGTTTAAAGGTGGGGAAACTGAAGCTCAGAGAGGCAAAACCACCACCCACCTGTGAATGGCAGAGGCCGGTCCCAGGCGTATGAGATGCCAGGGCCTGAGCAGCATCCACACCCCCACGCTGCTCTCTGGAGGTGAGAAGAGTGTGCATTTGCCTCTCTCAAGGCCCAGAGCTCTAGGGGTGGGCAGGTGCCAGGCCAGAGAGGCTGGGGATCCTGAGTCACTCACGATGCATGTCCCCATCCCCTCGCAGCCTCTACCAGAGGTGTTGCCGCAAGAAAATGGTGCAGACCCAATTTCCTGATGACGTTCGCATCACGGGGCCCAACTTCTTCAGGTGACACATCGCAATGGTGCTCCTGGAGCCTGGTGCCATTTCTGTCACCCGCCTTATGAGAGATGCCTGGTGTGGCAGCTTCCAGCCCTGTTGTATGGGGCACATGCCACCCCGCTGGGCAGGTGCTGTTGAATCGCCGATGCTATGAGGTCCAATTTTCTTCTCATAGATCTGGATCCGTTTCCAGGGATGGAGCAGAAGCATGCATTGAATTACCCTGTTTCCACTTCAGCAAGTTAAGACACGCCTCAGTCACGGTGATGAGTGGCCATTTGGGCAAGAGGCCACACATCTCAGTGCCTTTATTCTCGAGATGGTCCTTCCCTCCAAGGCACTGCCCATCGCTTGCTGTTCCTGTAGCCGGGGCCACAGAAGGTTTGCTCCCTGGGTGCAGTCACTCATGACCAAAATAAGAACTGGGGGAACCCAGAAGAGGACATCATCAAGTCCATCAGGGAGCAAAAGGGTCACAAGACAGCAAAAGGAGGTGTGAGATGCTCTGTCTCCACCTCAAAGCTGGAGAGCAACAGGGAGACCTGCCAGGTCAAGGGACTGGCACGGGCGGAGGTGCAGAGGTGGGAGTCTGCATGGACAAATCTCAATCAAAACGAAAGGTTACTTAGCCACAGCAGGGAGACTGCATCATGACAGCAGCACTAAGAAGGCTACAGAACTTGTCAGAGCAAAGATCTCAAGGACAGAGGTCACAAAGTATAGCCCTTAATGGCCAAGAGGCTGCCATAGCAAGTTACATTTTTATGATGATGAGTGAGTGGAAGGGCTTGGCAGTCTCTACCCCTCATTGAGGAGCTATTGGGGGGGCGGGTGCCAAAACAGCCCAACTGGCTTGCGGGGACCCTCGCATCAAGCATTTCTCTGGGCTTCCTGTCTATGAGTAGCTGGACCATCCCTATGGGTGTTTAGGAGAATAGTGGCATTCAACCAGCACAGCAGAGGTCCACGTGAGAAGGCAGAAATCCCGAAGCCATGTTCGGCTTTGGCAGTGAGACCCAGCATCCACGGACGCCTCTCTTGAATGTGCAGTTAGTTCCCCTAACAGAGGAAAACAACATTTAATATGACTTATTTACCCACAATGCAAGCAGTAACCACAGAGGTCCCCAGAGAGCCAAACATCAAATGCGTAAATCATGGCTGCAGGACATCAACTCCGTTGTCTTGCCAAAGTGTCTTAACCAGAGGAAACAAGCATAGCAGATCACAGGGCATTACTCTATAAGACCCTGGCCGGGACTCCTTAAGAAGGCCAACATCGTGAAGACAGAAATGGTGACGGGGACGTCCCATTCGGGGGAGGTCTGGAACAACAAGACAAGCAATGTGGGACGTGACCTTGGATTATGTCTCAGACTCAATAAGCTCTGGAGGACATTTTTGGGACAACTGGGGTTTTACATACAGATTGTATCAGGCAGTAATAATGTATGAATGCTACGTTTCTTAGGCGTGACAATGGCACCGTTGGGAGAGTGCTCTTGTTCACGGCAGACAATTTCTTCTTTGGCTGAACCACTGAAAGCTGCAGGCATGCTAACGCATCATCCAAACATATCTGAGTGAGAGATGGGGGAGGGAGGGTGGCAAAGCACTGAGGCCTAGAGAAGCTCACTGGACTATTCTTCACTCTGTAATTCTGGCATTTTCAACATAGACGTTCCTATGACCGTGGTCATAGGGTTTCTGCTTTCCTGAATCGGCAGCCTCTATCAGGTGTGGTCAAGAAAAAAAATCCACGTCAAATGGATTTATGCTCAGCGCTTTGGGGACCCGGAATGCATTTGGCCTTGGTTTGTGACAACCACAGTGCACTCTGCCATTGCCTGTCCCTCTTCATCTTCTCAGCTCCCCATCCCCTGCCAAACCAATTGATTTTTGGCTTTCTTCTGGGTGGCTCAAGCTTCAAGTGTGCCCCAGGGTCAGAATATCCAGGCCAAATGCTTTTGTGGGTCAAACTGGTTTTGTGCTAAGTGCCCGTAAATCTCACCCAAGCTGTCTCATTGTGTTGATGGGGAAGCCTCAGAGGCCCAGGGAGTGAACTGACTTCCAGGAGCTCAGTGGAGCACAGCACAATGACAGGTGCCCTGCCTGCCACCCCGTCCTCACTGAGGGTGCTTCCGGGGTCCGGTGCAGGCCACAGCTCTGGAAGAAACCCACTTTACACCCCCAGGCAGCATGGCCTGCATGGGACAGACCCCAAGTCACATCACTTTCAGAACAAAGCCATGGTTTGCCAGAGTGTTTCACTGATGCCAGGGCCAGCACACTGATAGGATGGGAGCATGCGTCTCTGCAGAGGGTTTCAAAGGGTATCTTGGGGCCTGTCATTTAAAAAAGAATATTACAAAAAGAAATGGAGCCATAAGCCTCTGTGATTTTTTTTGGGGGGGTCATTTTCTCCTTGCTCACCTCCCTCTCCTGGCCAATGTGCACAGACAAGGGAGGCTCTGAGAAACCTGTTCTTTCCTCCAGCTTCCAGCTGCAAGTGATTGTCACTGAGAATCGGGACCCATCAGCTTCCAGAAAGGGATGAGGCAGAGAAAAGCGACCTGCCTAGGCTTATCTGCGAGCTTCTCATACTGTCCAGAGGTTCTCTTAATCAAGGCCCTGTGCACAGATAAGGAACAGGTGAGCTGAGATTAATCTCCATCCTTTTGATGGGGGGGGGTTAATGAGCACCTCCCAAGGAGGCCTTTGTGGGTGGTGGTCAAGGTCCATTTGCTACCTCTCCTGGAAGGATGATGGACCCACTGGGAATCCTGGGCTGCAAATGAGCTGCTGTGACCATGCCTCAATGCAGGCACTCCCCTCCCAATTGGCCACACACACTGGGAGCACACAGATGCTTCCAAGAAGGTTCACATTTAGAGCCAGGCAGCTCTCTGTGGTTACGGGGCTGCTGTACGGTTTCCAAGATGAAGCAGAGCAGGTAGAAAGAATGGATCTGACGCTAGCTGTTGTGATAACCAAGTATCTCAAAACCCAGAGGGGCTGGTTCATTCCTACTTAAGAGTGACAGGCTGACAGCCAACACAGCACTTGCCACCCAGGATGGTCCTACAAAGTGTGTGCCAGGGGTTCTAGGGATCATCAGTACCACTGTCCACCTTCCTCCTGTATTTGAGGTGGAAAGATGAAGACAGAGCTCTTAGTTGAAAAGAGTTCAAGTGAGAGTAATATTTTTAAATACCTATGAGGCATGTTGATTTCTAGTTACTGGCTGGTGGGCTGAGCATTGGTGATTCTGGTAGGACGTGGCTCTTCCTGAGCTCGTTCTAACAGAAGTTGAACCCTACGTCCAAACAGCCGGCTGTGATTTCATACTCCTTGCTGAATGGGTACGGTTAACTGGGAGAAGGGAATGAAAATCCCTTGGATGAAAGAAAGAAATCACTAGGTGTAAGAGGAAAAGAGACGTGGGGCTAAAAACTAAAACCATCCAGCAACAAGAGATCTTCTGAAGGCTACAAACAGCAACAGAAGTACCAGGAAAATGGTAAATCCGTGGGAAGATCTAGATTCTACCTCAGAGACCTTTAGATGAGTGTTCACCTTCTCTAGACCTCAGTATCATGCTCTGAAAATAAAGGCTGTTCAGTGAGAGGACTGGATCTGATTCTAATGTGGATTGAATGGTGGAGCACTAAACAGAGATGCCCAGCTTCTCTTTCTCCCAGAGAAGAAAACACCCTGAACCCTTAGCTTGGCCCCTGCCCTCCATCCTGACACCATTTCATGATGTGTCTAGATCTGTCACTCCTTGGCCAGAGGCCAGAGAAGGGAAGAGATGGTCCATCTCGGCAAAAGAGGAACATCACCAAGCAAGCAAACCAAGGTTTGCCACCATCCCCTGAACACTTTGAGCATAAACAAGAATGTTTAACTCTGAAAGAGAAGACTTGATCATCCTTCAAAGGCCTAAACTGGTAGAAAAGAGAAGACATAGGGAAATTGAGGCAACTTGCAATTTATTTTGTCTCTGATACTTATAAGGTGAGGAAAAGATGTCATCCTATAATCCTTAATCCTATGGAGAATGTTTTCTATAGTTCCCTGGGAAGAGAAGAGCTCCTTGTTTCTTAAGGCATTCAAGCAGAAATATGGCTACTGTAGGACCAGTGTGACACAGACATTTTAGTGGGGGAAACCAGCTCTGTGTGCAGGGTGGAGTCGGTGTCCCTTTAATTGGCTCCAAGGGCCTGCTGCATGTCCCCAGTGGGGAAACAGAGGCAGGCGCCCTCCTCTGAGGGCTAAGGAAGTTAGGACATGGCGGTGTGAAATCGGCTCCTTGGACTCTCCTGGGCTCCAGACTGAGACACCTGTCTCAGTTCTGTCAACAACCAGCTCCGTGACACTGAGCAAATCACTCATCCTCTCAGTGCCTTGGCATCATTATAGATCATCCGCCCCCCCATTTGAAGGCACATCTTACAAAGGTTTTCCCACATTTGTTCCAGGCACACTCTTCCGAAGCATAAAGCACTCTGCAAATGCATTAGGGCTGTTACACCTCTGACCCCATAGAATCGACAATCTCATCCAAGAGAAAAAAAATGTGAAAAGAACTGCTAGTCTCTGGACAGACTTTAGAGCCCCAAGTAGGGCATCTCATAACACACAATCTTAAAACAAGTGAATCGATAAAGACCTTGAAGGTTGAGAACTGTCAACTTTGGCCTAGAGAATCTGAGGTTCGCAGACTCCTTCGAAGGCCCTGTGTCCTGGACGAAGGGGAAATTTCAACATGGGATGTAGCGTAAAAGTACATGCACAGCCTTTTCAGAGGAGTCTTGAATGCTCCTGTTTCAGCCCATTGGCCCAAATGCTTGGGACTGGTGGCATTCAGGTGTTGTCTCCTTTAAGAAATCCTGTAGGTCTACGCTTTCTAGGGAGCAAAGCCTCCTTTCTGGGAGATTTCGTTGGGGCCTTGAGACAGGCCGGTAACCGTGCTCCTTCTGAGAACAGCCAAGGTCCATTTCCATGCAAGAGCCATGAACTTCCGGTTTACAAAAGAGGAATGGGAGGATGGATGAATGGGTGATTTTTAGAAAATGGCAGGGATGGTAATGAGGGAAATTATTAAAGTCCCCTCAGTGAATCTGGAGGTCAAACTGTCCTTTATTCCTGCTACTGTAAGAGCCTCCAATGTGCCATATTCTACGGCCTGAACTACCCCTGCCCCCTCCAAGAGGATAGCAGGTCTTCCCTTTGGGCTCATACCCTATTGAGAGCAGGGAGGAATTTCTACACTACTCAGACAAAATTGTCCCCTGAGATTGGCAAGTTCCCAGTAGGCCAAGACATAGCTCCTTGCCTCTAAACCCTTCCTGAGACCAATGTGAACAACTTTCCCCTATTTACAAATCAAATGCAATTAGAGACGATATTTCTTGAAATAGATATGTATTTTTAATGAGGAATGCCCTGTCACTTCTCATTAGGAAAAGGAACCACAGCCACATACTGATACCCATTCTCGCCCAAGCATTCCAACACGATAATTCTTATGCAGGAAAGTGCTGCACAAAATTGTCAATAAGAGGGAAATAAAATAGGTACTTGTGGTCCCAACAATTTTCCCGTGTCCCCTGACAATTCCAGTTGCACGGTAAATTGTTGGAACTGGAGGTGACAAAACTAAAGATGTCTCTTACAAATTAATATGATGGGCTTTTGATGATTCCACTTCAGGTTTTCTTGTGGATAGCGCATACCAGTTTAACAAAGTGCATGCTTTTTAAAAATGTTTGAACTGGCAAGCTAAAATGATTCAGGTCTTCCTCCCCACCCGCCCCCTAAAAAACATTAATATCCTTGAGATTCCTAGCATTTAGAAAGTAGGGCCATGACACATCGGGGTAAAGACTGCTTGAGAAACATGCTTGATTTAGCAAGAGACGATAAATCAAAAACCTTGGGGGGTTTGTCTTTGTTTTGTCTGGAAGCAGCCAAAAGCAGGCTATGATGTGTGATGGGAAAGAAAAAGGAATACCTAATACTTCCCGTGTTGTCACGACACACGTGCACACAGAAGCACATACACAACACACACACACACAGCCACTCAGTCTTTAAGGAGGAAAAGAGAAAGGAGTTAGGTCAGACACCGCTAAGGTGGGCGATTGAAGGCTCTGAGCATGGTGTGCAGCTTTGGGGTGGGTACCCTCTCAGCTCTGTCTCCGTGGTCTTGGTCTCACCTCTGTCCCAGGAAAACCACTGCAGAGATGGGGTGGGTGGGGTGAGAAATGTAAGGCATAGTCTGCTGGGAAGGAAGGAGGGAGATCCATGCTTCATGCTCAGATGCGAGTTTCAGAGGAGGATGGGCCTGTATTTCCCTTTGGCCTGCTCTGTCTGGCTGGAGAGGTGGGGGCAAATGAGACCAAGAGACCAAGAAAGGAGGAAGGAGAGAAAGTAATGATGACAATAATAATAAAGAATAAATAAATAAGAAAAGACGAGTTGGACCAATGGAAATTAACATCAACTATGACAAATGACTTTTCTGTTCCATTCCCCTCCCCACACCTAAACAGACTTCCGGCGTCTCATCAGCCTCTGGTGGTCGGTAAAGCTGTGTAACCCAGGAGAGATGGAGCTAATAGGAGATGGGAAGAGGCTGTTTTTTAATGTGCTTGGTGAGATCTCCTCGATCTTGTAAGAGATGGAGTGGAAGTAGTGGGGGGCAAGCTTGGCGCTGAAGTTCTGCGGAGCCGCCGAGCGGCCGCCATAGTCCTGCGAGCGGTAGCAGGTGCAGGAGCACACAGACTGCAGGTCCCCGACGTCCGCCTTGTACCTGGGCCGGCTGGGCCGCGGCTCCTCGGGGATGTGAATGACCATGCTGTTTCGGTTTCCGGCGAGTGATGCCCTCTCCTCGGCATCCCGCCTCTCATCCTCAGTGTTCATGGTCAAGAACCTGAGGACGACCAGGTTGAGGAAGGCCCCGATGACCGTCAGCCCCACCAGGATATACATAAAGCTAAAGGCCACGTAGAGCGGCTTCTTCTGCAGGGCGCCCTTGGTCTGCAGGGCCACGTAGTCCCCGAACCCAATGGTAGTCAACGTGATGAAGCAATAGTAGTAGGCGTGGAAGAAGCTCCACTCCTCGCACTGGGAGAAGGCAGCTGCCCCGATGCACAGCGTCCCCATGCAGGAGAAGAAGCCTACAGTCACCATGTTCTCCATGGACACGTCGGTGTTGCGCATGCCACAGCACTTCTTGATGCGCTTCAGCAGGTAGCGCACGAAGGTGTTCATGCGCTCGCCCAGGCTCTGGAACATGACCAGCGTCAGCGGGATGCCCAGCACGGCGTAGAACATGCAGAAGGCCTTGCCTGCATCGGTGCCAGGTGCGGCATGTCCATAACCTGCAGGGAAGGGATGAGAAGAACAGCGAGAGTTAGGAGGGGTCTGCAGGTTGGGGGAAGGGGGGTGGACTTGGTGCAGTGCAATGGTGGGGGACCTGCTACATTTCAATTGAGATGGAATGGGGGGATTTCCTCTGTGGGGTAGAGGGGCCTGCCCATATCTTGGAGGGAGGCGAACAAAGGAGAACTTGTTTCTCGGAGAACCAGTTTCTTAGAAGTCACATGAGGATGGGGTATGGCAGTGGGGTAGGAGCATTTCAGTAGCGAGGGGATTTGGGATGTGCTATAACCTGGGACGGAAGGGAAGAGAGAAGCAAGAACCAACGTCACTTGTGACCCGCCACTAAGAGGGGACTGAGGGCCATTCCAGTGCCATCTGAGAGTGACATAAAGGCTTTAAAAAGAAAAAAGCAGATTCATTGCTAAGAGAACTCCAAAAATACCAAGCCTGAGAGAGAAACCTCTGTCCACCATGGAGTGACAGGAAGAATGATACCCGCCATGTGCCAGACACAGTGCCGAATCCTCTCACACACATCACCCCATTCTAGCCTCTAAACAAGCATAATGATTCCATCCCCACTGACAAGAAACCTAAGTTACTTAATAGCAGGGTAGCTTGATGTCTTCAGAGCTGGGATTTCAGCCCAGAGTTTTCAGCTGCCAAGAGCGAGGCTGAAAAGCAGAGACTCTGAATCAAAAGAGGCAATTGTGGAGTGAGATGTAAATGCCACAGAGGCATTTTTTTTAATGTTTTGTTCACTGCTGTATTCCCCCATACCTAGAAAGTAAAAGATTTCTTTAATAAAAAGGAATGAATAAATTTGTATTACTATATGATCGGAGCCTTGACAGAAATGAGGAAACAGTCCGTAAAGGCCTTGGGCAACTTCCCAGCACGCCACTTTGTCATGTGGTTGCTGCAGGGAATCCAAGTCAAGCCTTTATTTCCTCACACTCAAAATGAAGGCAAGGTCGTTGAATAGGTGAAGTCAGTTGTAGGGTCACCCAGCTGGTCAGTGACAATGTCAGAGCCAGGATGAAATCTCCCCACTATGGGAGAAGGAACAAGAGACTCGGTAGGTTCAAACCGTGCAGTTAATACGGCCCAGAAAAATACCTGGGTCATGGACAATGTTTGGACTGAAATTTTAAAGGATGGACCTGGTCTTGCAACATCTAAAATCCTGCCCCATCAAGATAGGCTTCCCTGAAGTGACCATGTCATATGGTCTTCAACATCTAAAATCCTGCCCCATCAAGATAGACTTCCCTGAAGTGAGCATGTCACGTGGTCTTCCAACATCTAAAATCCTGCCCCATCCAGATAGGCTTCCCTGAAGTGAGCATGTCACATAGTCTTGCAACATCTAAAATCCTGCCCCATCCAGATAGGCTTCCCTGAAGTGAGCATGTCACATAGTCTTGCAACATCTAAAATCCTGCCCCATCCAGATAGGCTTCCCTGAAGTGAGCATGTCACAT
>CM052663.1:85462768-85487757 GCA_028533165.1 Leontopithecus rosalia
AGTCCGCTTGCTGCTTTACCTTCTGTCCCATTAACTTTTTCTAACCTATGTTTCTTCATCTATGACATGGGATAATTGCTCTCAGGTGGGAGTATTATACAGCTCTGCTGAGATCAAACAGCTCCTAGCCCAGAGCCTGATTCATAGTAGGGACCTAAGAGACCCCGGGATCCTCTACCACTCCCTCCTGCAGGAAGCCGTCTCTGCCTGTTCTAGCTCACATTTCTCCATCAGGGCTTCATGGCCTGCAGTTGTCTGCCCGTCTCTGGTGCTATGAATATGTGCCATGACCTACCTACCCCCCCACTGGCCAAACCCTCACTGGAGAAATGACATCACATGTTTGCCTCCAGAAGTCCTTCTCCCTGTCCTAACCCTCAATCCCAGCTGCCGTTGAGCTCTGACATCCCTCTGAAACCACTTAGTCCTTATGAAAGAGGAGATGAAGTGACAAAGTTAGGCCAGGAAGAACAGGGAGAGGAAACAGAAAAGCTTAAAAAAGAGAGAGAGAGAATAGATGTATCAATTGAAATTATCCAATCTGAAGAGCAAAGAATAAAAATTGAAAATTGAAAGCCTCAGAGGATCTGTAGGGCAATAATAAAAGGTATCCAAGAAGAAAAGAATGGGACAGGAAAAAGAAGAAATAATGGCCAAATGTAGCTAAATTTAGACCGGGTGCAGTGGCTGACACCTTCAATCCTAGTCCTATGGGAGGCTGGGACAGGTGGTTCACTTGAGACCAGGAGTTTTAGACCAGCCTGGCCAACATGATGAAACCCCATTTCTACCAAAAATACAAAAATTAGCCAGGTGCATGGCTGTAATCTCAGCTACTTGGGAGGCTGAGGCAGGAAGATCACTTGAACCCAGGAGGTGGAGGTTGCAGTGAGCCATGATTGCACCACCGTACTCCAACCTGGGTGACATCACAAAAAAAGCCAAATGTGATGGAAGACACAAATTTATAGATTCAAGAAGCTCAGTGAACCCCAAACAGGACAAATACAAAGAAACCCACATGCCAGAGTTAAGCTCCTGAAAGTCAAAGAGAAAATCATGAAAGCAGCCAGAGAAAAGCAAGAAACCACATCCCGGGGAACAATAACATAATATTGCTCACTTCTAAACATAAGCAACAGAGGCCAAGAAACAGTGCAAGCGCAGCTGTAAAGAACTAACGCTGCCCACTCAGAATTCTATAGGCAGAAATTATCCTTCAAGAACACAGGCCAAACAAAGACAAGGTCATTAACAGCAGATCCGCACAAGGTAACTAAAGGCTGCTCTGGGAAAAAGGACACCAGATGGAAACTTGGGTCTTCAGGAAAGAAGACACATCTTGGCAAACAAATAGAGTAGGATTCCCACCCTGGCATCTTTCATATTTACCCTATCTCCACATAGCTTAGCTGTAGAGCTGATACCCAAAAAAAAAAAAACACCAGCTGGAATGTTGGAGAACAGGAGGTTGTTGGAAACTTAATAAGTGGTAATGTTCTGGATGAGATATATTTACTGGAGGAAGTCAACACAGCATATTCTGGGTCAAAAACTGCATGCCAGGTGCCAGAGTCCCCCATCCACATTTCGCTTCCTGCTAGTAAAAATAAGCAGCAGTTGGCCCTCACAGGAATTGGACAGCAGGACACTGGTAGGTCCGGTCTCAGGTTTATGTCAGTGCTCCTGCTGTCTTACTACAGAACTGAAAGAACTTGATCAGTGTTTCTCACTGGTCCACTGCATTGATGCCATCCCTTAGTAAGACACACACATGAGGAAGGATGGGAGATGAACAGCACTGAAGTTCGAGGGTCTTCCACGTGAACACGCTTCCTGTGCGCCCAGCAGTCCAGGGAACAGGACCATTCCCTCTCAAGTGAGAGACAAGTTTCAGAACTCACAAGCCTTCCAGGAAAAAGGCAGCTGCGCAGCGTATCCTCAACTGTCCTATTTAGCTGTTCCCAACTGCAACCTGCTCTCTACCCTGGGAGCTACATCAAGTGCCCCTTTGCCCTCTGGTTTCCAGTTGGGTCCATCGAATGGACAGCCGCAGTAGATCAGAGGAAGGGGAGAAGAGGAGGACTGTGGCAGTTGGCTGCAACTGCCAGCAGACCCACAGCAGCTACTCTCTACAAGTTCCAGTAACTGCACCTTGGCTTGTTAATAGCCCTCCACTCGTGCTGGGGTACCAGATACCCCTCATTGCTTCCCCCCAACCCTGACTCCATGTCCAAGAATAAATACCCCATTTATTATTGGGCGTGAGAGCACTGTCATACCACATGTTCTGAGTCTGCTTATGATAGAACACCGCAGGTGGTGCTATATGCAAACAGATCTGCAAATATGAAGTCCACAAGTTAGATATTCACAATGCCTGTATGGAACTCAGAGCATCGATGAAGACTTCACATGGAGTACACATGGTGTACACTGGAAACCTAATGTGGAGCATCACTGCACATGGGACATAGTAGTAGCACACTATAAAAACAGACACCGAGAGGCGCATATAACTACAGCATACCCATATTCGCCAGCAAATATTGTCTATGAAGTGTGCCTGTAGAACCCAAAAAACAAGGCTGAGTATGTGCCACACCTATGTATACGCTGCACAATGTATACATGTTTTAGGAGCACATACCACGTCTACAGATTATATGTAGAAAATACAGTAAAGAACATAGAAAATGCATGTATGCTGGACGTGTGCCACAGAAGAGGGCCTGTAAGCTCTTCCCAAGAGAATGAGGTACAAATCTATTCCCCCAGCACCTGTATGACAACTCAAGTCCAGCAAGACTGATTATTTTTTTCCCATCTGCAAATGAACATATCCGAGTGCCCTTGCCTGCCCCAGGGTCAGAAGATGTATTCATTCATCTGCTTGTATGTTACCCATTCAGACATTTCCAGAGACTTGACTGTGCGCCCTGGGACCTGCTCTTGACACAGAGATTTCCACAGAATACACAGGTGTCATACCATACGTTGTTCTTCTTCTTTCCTGGAAACCTCCCACGGGGCTCTAGCCAGCCTGTGTCCAGAGCCCTGCCCAGTGCCCAACACGAGCAGGTGCAGATAGACGCTGGGGCATGGATGTGGAAAGGTCACAGGTGACCCCTGGGCTGCTTGTTCTTGGTCACCTCCCACCCCACCTGTGAGCACAGGAGCCACAAGTGGCCATGTGGATTTTCCTTCTAGGACTCCAGGCTCCTCCACTACCCACCCCCACCCACCAGGGGCCACAATGTGGTGACCTCCTCCTCTGAGGACTGCAGAGGTGGCAGAATCGCAACAGTCCCACTGGCCACTCTTCCCTCATCATGAAGGGATCACTCATCCCTTTGGCTAAAAGACTTCTGAAATAGTGGATCTACACAAGGTTCTGGAGGCACACGCACAGCACGGAAGGTAGAGAGAACGAAACTGGGACTCCCAGAAGGGGGCCTCAGCCTGCAGGTAAGGTCCAGCCAAGCAGCCTTGGTCACTCGAACTACTTTACAGATGTGGAAGATGAGGCTGCAAGAGGGAGACTGGACCAACTCACAGCTGCCCTCTTGCCCTGCAAGAGACCATATCAACCGCACCCAGCCCAATGCCTGGGAACCCCTCCAGGCACACAGCCAACATCAGGGCCCTAAGCCGGAGCACCACCAACTGGGGAAGGCAAAGGCTACACACAGGATACAAAGCCCCTGGACACGAGGGCTGCAGCCAGCCCACGCCGCTCCTCTCCAGAGCCGGCCTGCCTATTTGGCTGGCATCTGGGGGGCACGCTGAGTTAGAGACACCTGCCTTCGGGACCCGGTACTGGCCCAGGTGTTCACAAGGAGTCAGGCCTCTGGGTGTGAGGTTGACTGTAAGGGGGTTGGTAACAGAGACAGCATTGACAGCCTGAAATCCTGTCCTCAGCACTGCTCACACAGCAGCAGCAGCCCAGACGCCATCCTCTCTGAGATTCCAGGATGCCAGCACAGTTCAGGGATGCTGGAGGGAGCTCAGGCGGTTCCGGTCGGGTGCCTGTCCCAGCTTCCTCAGCCCATCTGGCCCTTGCATCACTCAGTGCTTCAGGCTCCGGGGTCCTGCTCTGCCCCCCCTGCCTTCCCCAGGCCTGCTCAGACTCGCCAACAGGTGGCAGTGCCTAGGACCAGGCAGGGAGGGTGGATGTGGGTGGTGAAGGAGAACCAAGACGACCTCAGCGCAGCCCAGCACAGCCCCAGCCGAGCCCCACGTTTCTGCACATGGAACCAAGCCCTTGAGTGGCAGCCCCACCCAGGGGGCTGGAGCATCCTAGGTCACCTGCTAAATGAAGCCAGCCCTGGAGGAGAAGCCTCCAGTTCACCAGGGCCACCTCCACACTCAGCGGCAACTGACACTGGGGGGCCATTGACTGGGTTCCTGCCCTACAGAGCTGGAAAAGGGACAGTCGTTGTAAGAAGGACAAAGCCCAGCTGGAAAAGCTGACTGCGCTGTGCACTATGACTCCTGAGCACCCGGAACAACCATTTCAACTGTGAAATGGATCAGGGAGGAATGAGAATCAGGCCCCACCCAGAATTGGCCAAATTCATGGGCCCCTCCCTGAGAGCTGGGCCCTGTAGCCTCTAAGCTGAGCCCCACTTCAGGCTGGTGTGCAGCCCTGGGGATCAGGCCTTCCAACCCCCAAGTGCCCATATGAATTCGCAGCCATCGATGTCTGTTCCCAAAGGAACTGACAGCCTGCCTGCTTCCACAGGGCCTTCTCAGCTGGTTACTTGGTGCCTCTTCCAGCCCCAGACCTCAGTGGAAGGCTGGGGGCTTCAGAGCAGCAGCCCTCACCTATCCAGACACTGGCTGACACTGCTGGAGAGTCACAGCCCAGGCCACCTTGGACCAGACCATGACCTTCTGAGGAGAGCGAAGCCTACTCCTGACTCAGCTGTGCAGATCCCAGAGCCCAGCATGGAGGAGGCAGCAGCACCTGGTATCTCCAGATGCCTTGATGTACAAGTGATTTCATCTTCCCAGGCCTGCCTGGAAGACCTGGCCAATCCCTAAGCCCAGAGCCCACAGTGGCTGGGGGCAGCTTTGCCCAAGACAAGACATCACGCAGCCCGATTTTCCTGGCCCCTTTAATATACTTAGCGGGGCTCTTTGATCTGTCTTAGGAGAGGCTTTGCAGAGACGCAGTCTTCATCTCTCTGCTGCAGCTGGCTAACAAAATAGAAAAAAAATGAACAGGCTCCATCTTCACAGAGGGTGGAGAGGCAGAGGAGGAGGAGGAGAATAAAACACATCATTTCTACTGGGTCTGGGGCTCCCCAAGGAACCAGCTATGGCCGGAAGGCAGCACCTACTTGCAAGATGCCTGGCACTCCCACTGGCTTCTGCGAGATTTCCCAGAAGCTGTGGCAGCCACTAAGAACCAGAAGCTTCTCAGCTTCTCCTGTCCTGAACGGCGTATTTCACGTAGACTTTCCAAGCACAGAGAACTTAGTAACGCAAGATGCATGCTATATATATCTATGTAGATTAGACCATATGAGGCACCTGTTCTGAGCACCATATTTCAACCAAAGACACTAAGTATCCAGTAGGCTATCCCCACTGGAAGAGTCAAACAGGGCAGCTTGGGCCAGATAGATTGCCAAGAGGACACGGGGAGCCACAGCCAGCTCTTGAGAGCTGGAGTGCAGAAGTGAGGCTGGTCTGCAATCTAGGTCCATCTGCACCTGACCATGAGTGACCTTCACAGACTTACAGGGTAACCTATGCCCTCCACTGTGGCACTTACTCTGGAGAGAGGTAGATAGAGCAGGGCCTCCACCTTCCTGCCCCTGTGGCGTTGCTACTCCCATTCCTCCCACTTGGGAAGGCCTAGGCCATCACCCCACTTACACTTGGGCAAATTCCACTCAGGTTCAAGGCCAACTCCAAGAGTGCCCCTCCCCAAGGCCTGCCCTGATCCCTTGACCAGAAGCCATTGAGCTGAGCTTTGAATTCCCACTGCAGCGGGTGGAGTGGAGAAGCTCAGCCCCTGGTGTCAGGCCAGTCCAGGGTTGAGCCCTGACCGTGCCCTCGTAGGGACGGCGGGTGGTCACCTCCCTCCATGGGCATCTTTCTCTTCTGTCACTGCAATGCCAGTCTCCCAGGGAGCCTGGCTGTTGCAGGAGCTGGAGGGGCTGTCATGCAGGTGCAGGTGAGGGGTGCTGATGGCTGTCTCCCTCAGCCCATAGTTGCCTGGGACAGCCTGCCCAGCACAGGGAAGGAGATGGCTATGCAAGTATTGAGGCCCTCAGAAATTTCCTGCTGTAAGAAAATAAAATATTGATAAAGGACATGCAAAGGTTTGTGCCGGTAGGAATTAAAACAGCCACAAATTCCATTAAAGAATGACTCAGGGTGGCCTGGAGGAGGAACCTGCTGGAGAATAGAGCTGTCCTTGGGCCTTGGGCTTCCTGGCTGGCTCCCATGGAAGTCTGCAGCAAGCATCCCACTCATCCTCCCATGAGCGTCGGCCCCTTCAGGCCCCCAAATGAGCTCAGAATGATTAAAACCCAGGCGTCTGCAAACGCCAAAGGCAGTGATGCATGGGCCACGGGGAGGGTAGGCAGGAGGGATCCTTGGGTAGGAATCAGTGGGTCCCAAGGTCTGTGTCTGGCTCCATCTCCTGCCTCCCAACCACGACCCTTGGGCCAGCCACCTGAGATTCTCTAAGCCTTCATATTCCTTCTGTCAAGGAGAAAATGGACTGAGGCAGCCTCCTCCATGGAGGAGTCCTCCAGCACTCCATGCTTCACAGCGCTCTTCCTGACTCATCCTTTCATGGACAAGGGACATGGGTGGTGGTGTGTCAAGTCTTCCTCTTCAATAGAACAGAACCTCAATTTCTACTGGGCACTGCGACACACAGGCTTGGTCTCCTGTTCAATGAAGAAGGGAAGGGTGCTTGGTAGGATCTCTGATTGTTTCAGCAAAAGCCTCAGGGTTTGGGGCTTGGCAGGTGACTCAAAGGCTTCTGCTTGTTCCTGCCAGACTGAAGGGTGCCAAGTATGAGGTCCAGAGCTCCTGCAGTCATTTCACTATGAGGAGGATAAACTCAGCCACAGAAGTTAACATCCCATCCCCAATCTCAGATGGAAAGGTGTACCAGAGACGTTCCACCCCACATCTACGCCTGTCCTACCCAAAGTCAGCCTGGCTCACAGACATGTCAGTATGTCCCCTTGTAAATGCACTCGCTTTAGCCAGGGTTTCACCACATGTGATTAACACCCAACCCGGAGTACATATCCTAATACCCCAGCAAGACTACAAACACCCAACAAGTGCTGGTAACAAAGCGCTCTGCAGTTCGCACTGCCCTGGGCCTCTTGCAGTTCCTCTTCAAAGCTGCCTCTGATATGTCCTGGAGAGAAGGGCTAGAAGGTGACAGCGCCGTCCTGGGGAGAGGGGTTAGAAGGTGCCAGGGCCTCTCAAAGAACAGCCTCTCCATCCCGGCCCCAGGATGGTGGGCCAGGGTGACTCAATTCTGAGTTTTAAAGAGAAGCTGAAAACATGGATTTTTAAAATGTAACTAATTAGTGTCCAATTAAACGTTTGAAAACATGGCACAGGCCAAACTGAAACAACACAGACCATCTGTCTCAAACGGCGGCCACATGTGCCCCAGAAACGGAAGGAAGAGCGGGAGCAGCACAAGAGACCTGGGGCTGTGGGAGAGGAGGGCAGCAGGAAAGGGAGGCAAGTGGGAGGTCAGTGAGACCCACAAAATGCACAGCCCCCCATCTTCTTTGCCCTCCCTCCATCACAGTGAGGCTGCCAGGCAAGAGACACAAGTTGCCTCCGCCCGTTTCACAGATGTACAAATAAAGGTGGCATAGAAGCACCTCCCCCACTGGGCCGAGGTCAGCCCTGCACAGAGCGCCAAGGAGTCCCATACCCTGGCAAACATGGTCGTTCTGGGTAAAGGCCCCTTCCCACAATCGCCATGGAGAACTTGACCCCCAAGCCCTGGCCCCTTCCACAGATTGGAACACTGAGGCCCTTGCTCACGCCACCCAGGCAGGGCATGGCCCTCTGGTCTTCCACATCCCGAGGCCTGGAGGCCTGGAACTGGCTGATTCTCAGGCTTGGCACTCTGTGTTCCCTGAAGGAAAATCTGGCAGAGTTGGTGTTTGATTTAATGAAAGCAATTTCCTCATATGATTTATTATTAATTTCCAAAAAGAACTCAGTTCCCTTTTGGTTTCCCTTCATTTGATGCCTGAAGGGGGGAAATGGACTAAATATATAAAATATATTTCTAAAGCATACGAGCTTGCGAAGCACAAGTTTACAACAGTATTCACGAATGCCTTTCTCCTCTTCTGCTCCGTGTAGGGCCTTGGGTGAGGCCCCACCTTGGGAGAGCCCTAGAGCCCCTTCCTAAGGCCAGGCTGGGGGAGCCCCGGTGCCCAGCCAGGGTGGCACTGGGTGGCCATCTCATCCCTGCGTGGCCTGTGGTTATCACTGCCCTAGTGCCTCCGCAGCAGCCTCGGACAGCCTGGCTCTGACCACAGTCGGCCACTTCCCAGCTCTGCGGCTTTACCTCCCAGGGGCCCAGTCCCTTCTCATTATGAGGACCCGGCCGAGATTAACTGAAGCATCCTCATCCCCATTCTATGGTTCTATGGCTGGGGAGGCTGAGCCTCGGTGCATGTCAGCTGTCAGTTACATGTGCTGCTCATTTAATCCCCACGGTGACCTGGCCAGGTGGTGTCAGGAAACGCCCTCTGTGGGGTCTAGATGCATGGAGGGGCACCCCTGGGAGGACAGGAAGGCCTACACTGCCACCATGGGGGGTTGGGCAGGGCCTTCACAGTGTGCCCCAAGATGTTCTCTACGCCTGGCTCATACCCAAACACCAAAGAAATACGTTCTGAAAGCGTTTTTAGCAACTTCACGCCTAGGCATTGCACTAAACAAATACTTGTACACACATGTTCACAGCGTTCACAACAGCCCGAAGATCCATCTGTGGATGGACGCCTAAACAAATGTGGTCCATGGGCATGACGGACTGGCTCTGCCTTAAAGAGAAACGCGGACCTGGCATGCTACAGGGCCAATGAAGCTTGGTCAACTGGGGCTGCGCTGCTGGAACAAAATACTCGACCACAGCCCTGGGAAGCTGCAGCAAGAGATGCTGACTTTTCCCCAGTTCTGAGGCTAGAACTCCACCATGAAAGGGGGGTAGATGGTTTCTTGTGGGGGCTCTCCCGGCTTTGAGGAGCCACCTTCCTGCTGTGTCCCCAGACGGTGCATGAGGTAGACTGTCCCCTTCACGCGTGACCCCTTCCTCTTCTTAAGGGGACTCTAAAGCTGCTGGGTTAGGGCTTCACTCACCTGACCCCCATTCGCTCTCCCAAAGGCCCCATCTCCAAATAGTCACATTGGAAGTCAGGGCTTCAGTGAATATTGGGGGACACAGTTCAGTCTGTAACAGTGAGTGACAGAGCCAGTCATGAAAGAACAGATATCTTAGGAGTCCACAACCGCCCAGAACAGGGACGCCTATGGGGACAGAAACCAGGTTAGTGGTTGCCTAGGGGTCATGGGGAAGGGGTGTGGTGGGGAGGGGCCATAAGAGGGTAAGGGTTGCAGGGGGAGGGTGATATGGTGGGGAGGAGCCTTAAAAGGGTAAGGGGGTTCTTCTGGGGGTAACAAAAATGGCTTGGACCTCGGTTTCAATGGTCATACTACATTGTACTGTACACTTAAGAGGGAATTTTGCTACATGAATTTTTACCTCCATTTTGAAAAAGCATTCTCATTAATGCTCCTAAACTTTTAAAAAAAAAAAAAAAAACTTGGGTTGAGCCCCTGAGGATGAGGAAGTGGGGGAGGCGAGGCTTTGTGGGTGCTGGAAAGAAAGGTTCAGCTGGCAGGAGCTTGCTGCGGCCTGGAAATGCTCTTCGGAAGCCTGGGCTCTGCCACCCCCACCCCTGAGGACGCAGGAGTTGGGCAGCAGCTCCACCCGAGGCTCACTGGCCCCACTTAGCCACCCACCATCCCACCCACTCCAGCCTCCAGGCACACGCTGCTGGCCAGAGCCTGCCCCTGCCTGCCAATGGACGGCCTCTGGGGTGGCAGCTTGGAGAAGGTGTGGGTGAGCCTCTTGGGTCCGGGGGCTATGGGCTTGCCCAGGGACACAGAGGGGAAGACGGGCTGCCTTGAAGGCCTTCCCCTGTGAAAGGGCCACACAGAGGCATAGTACATCCAGAAGGCCCGCATCAGGGTGGGCAGGGTAGGCTGAGGTCAAGACTCGCCCCTTCCCAGTCCCCCAGCATATCCAAGCCTGGGAAACGTAGAAGCCTGCAATCACACTCTTGCAAGAGGCTGGAGGTCATGCATCCCCCAAGTAAGTCTGCTTTTGAAAGACGCTCCCAGGAAGTGCTGCGAGGAAAGAGGCGAATGAATGGGCCGCGAGGAGGAAGAGCTGCTGCCTCCCGGGCTCCGTTCCCTACAGGAGGTGCCCTGCGCAGCACCGGCCACCGGAGAGGCAATGGCGCCCTCTGGCGGGCGCTCGGGCAACTGCAGGGTCGCGGGTCAGCCGCCCACGTTTTCCCCGCAACGGCGTCCAGAACCCAGGAATCACCTGGGAAAAGTCACTCATCTTTCTCATAGATAAGATGTCATGTGAATCTTTCCAAAAGCTGCCCTCAATCAGTGGCCTTTTAGCAATGACAAAAGATAAATAACGGTAACACTAATGACCACCAGCTATTGAGGGCTGGCGCTGGGCCAGGAACCGCGCTGAAATATTTCCCTTTCCTCAACCCACTGGTTCTGGGGATGGGGGTACCCTTTGCAGGGTCGGCCGTATTCTCTCTGTGGCATGGGTGAGAAAACGCCGCCTAGCCTTGCACAAAGCATGTGGCCTCCGTAAGCCCCAGAGCCAGCCTGATGTGACGGTTAGCGTCCGCACTCAGCCTGGCGCCCACACCTAGTCAGGCACTCCAGAGAAACCTGCGTTTTCTGCTGGCCACCTCCATCCCTTTCTAGAAAAATTCTCACTCCTTTCCATTCTACTCTCCTTCCATTCCCACCACTAAATAATTCCTCTCCCACTCCAAAAAAGATTCTTAGAAATACTACAAGAAAATGTGGGGGAAACAAGGCTAAATTTAAAAAACAAAGTACAGAGGAAAAAATAATATAAAATTTGGCTGACTTGTGAAGAGTCTATAGTAGAATAACAGCTGAAAATCAAGCTTGGTCCTAATACCATCTGTAAGTAATAATTGAGACATTGTGTTTTAAAGAAGTGAAACCAAATCAAACTTTTTTGAACTCATGCTTTGTTTCTGCTGGATTCTCGTTTAGGGCTAATTCACCTTGCAGGCTTTGAGAAGGAACAGCAGAGTTCGCCCTGGAAGGACCTACAGGTCGGAAGAACAAGTGACTGTGAGCGCTAAGGTTTGTCAAACCAGACCAGGTGAGAACCATGAAACCCGAGGCCTCTTGGGAGGTCTGACAGTGCAAATGAAGGTAAGATGTGTTGCCCAAGTGACTTCTAAAGCATTGCCTCCTAGTAATGGGTCACCTGAGACTTGCTGTAGTGCCCATTCTGCAAGGGGAGGGGTGCTGGGGCCTGGGCCTCTGCATTTCTAGCAAGTGACTCAAACACAAGTCACCAGGTACCCCACATCATGTTAAAAAAAAAAGGGGGGGTCATCACAGCCAGAGAAGGCAAGATCTGGGGGGTGCCCCAGGCCTTGTTCCTAGCATGTTTTCGCTGTTAACATTGAACTCGGTGCATGCTGGAGTCTGCTGGCAGCAAACTGGCTTCCACCAGGGCCTCCCGCATTGAAGGATGCTCATTTTGTCAGGAAGCAACAGAAGCAGGTGGATTCTAGCAGAGATCGTCAGTGTCCACCCACATACATGACCTCCTCCTGCTCCCGGGCACACAGCTGGGCCATAGAGTCCCTTGCAAGTAGACATGGCCGTGTGACTCAGTGCTGGCCAGCAGGGTTCCAGGCCTGGCCCATGAAAACCTGCCATATGATTTTCTCTCTGACCCTTTGTTTCTGTCTCTTCCTCTGCTTCTCTCTACCCCCATGTCTCCCTAAAGATAAAAGACTTGGAACCTAAGGTGGGGTGGCACCTCCAGCCATTAGGAGCCTGCGTTCTGGATGACCACCTGGAGCAGAGCCCCTGCTGAGAAAGTCGCTGTGATGCAAGAGAAAAAGGAACCTGGGCTGTGAAGCCAGTGGCATTTGGGGGTACATCTGCTATGCGCCTAGCTCATAACATGTACTTCAGGTGATTCTGTACCAGCACAGAAGTTGAACTTGGAGAGCCAAGACATAGACAGCCCCGCCCCGCTTACTGTTCAACAGAACACGAAAAGAACCCCTCACTTTGGTGCCGTCATGGAACGGGTGAGAGAACCGGGGCTCAGGGACATGAGTAGCAGTGGGACGATGCGGCAGGGTGCAGTCTGCCGTGTGACGCTGACAGGCCATGTGTACACGTAGACACCTGTGACACAGATGCAGAGACACAAGCACATACACATGGGCACTCATGTAAACAGATACATGTACAAAGACATGGACAGGCACACACATGTGAACATAAATACATATGGACATGCTCACACACACATCTGGCCTGAGAGATGTAGCTGGAGTATAATAGACAAAAGTGAGATAGCGCCGGGCGCAGTGACTCATACCTGTAATCTCAACATTTTGGGAGGCCAAGGCAGGCAGGTCATGAGGTCAGGAGTTCGAGACCAGCCTGGCCAACATAGTGAAACCTCATCTCTACTGAAAACAAAATACAAAAAAAAATAGCCGGGCACAGTAGTGCATGCCTGTAATCCCAGCTACTCAGGAGGCTGAGGCAGGATAATCACTTGAACCCGGGAGGCGGGGGTTTCGGTGAGCCGAGATCATGCCACTGCACTCCAGCCTGGGCAACAGAGCAAGTCTCCATCTCAAAAAAAAAAAAGGCAAGATAAACCATAAATATGCAATAAATGTGAATGCTTGTAAAAGGTCTAGAATGTTCCCTGGCACACAGTCACTCAGTTTCCCTGTTGGCCAAACAGCGACAATGTGAGAACCTCCTGGAACTGTGAGGATTAAATGATTTAGCCCGGTCCTTTGCCCAAGGACACACGCCTAACAGGCGGCAATCTTGGATTGCTGCCCCACTCCAGTGTACTGACCTGCTTCTGAAAATGCTACAGGCGCACACTCAGACACATATGTACACTCAACAGGCACACTCGGTGACACGCGCACGCACAGCCTGGAGCCCCGGCTCTCCCAGGCCCTCCCTTACATAACAGCAACCTGAGGTGTCTCCAAGTCTGCAGAGCAGAGTGGAAAAACCCAGGCTGTGAGGCTCACGAGCTCAGCCCAGCTGCTCTCTATCTGTGCAGCCTCGGTATCCTGTGTCCCGGTCTCCCATCTCAGACAACCGACACACACAGGGCCTTCCCCTGAGGCCTCCTGAGAGCATGAAGATGACACACATAAAGCAAGGGGCACGGCCTCCCTAAAGGCAGGGGCCTCTCCCTGGAGCCTGCAGCCTTTGCAGCTGCCCTTTGGTTCCCCAGCAGCCCTGTAGCTGTTGTAACCAAGCTTGTCACAGCATCCCCTTCTTGTTCCTTCTGCCGTCTGCCTCAGGGCATTTGTGTCTGCTGTGCTGCAAAAGGCCTGGTATGAAGCAGCAGTCATCCTGGCACATCACACGTCACCTGCTGGTTCACTCCCTTGTCCCTCGCCCGGGGCTGGACCCGCATAGCAGGGTGGACTCATGGGGTGAGTCAAGGAGCCTCGAACTTCTTGCTTTCATTAGGCTGTTGGTCTCAAGTTTAAATGGCTTCAGGAACCAGGTAAGTGCCAGTTGTGGGAAAGGTGACTTCCTGATGAAGGGGTGATCACGTGCCCACCTAAGGGGGCAGCCAACATGTAGCTGCAGTTACTGGCTTGAGGGAATATGGCCCAGGGAGGCCTGGCCTACCCCTCATGGGAAAGGCAGGCATCCAGATGCACCTGTGGATGGGCCATGGTGCCCCACAACCTCCCTAGCCTCCTGTCTGCCCTCCAGATCCACCTTTCCTGGAGCCCCCACTGTCCTCAATCTGCTGGTCCACTGGCACCGGCCCTGCAGGACAGCACCATCGTGAAATGCCCCCAGCAGCTCACCTCTCTGTTCAGGAGCCCCTTTCATGAAAGCTGCCTGGATTCTCCATGATGTCAGGGCCAGCTCTGCGCTGCTGGGACTATCCATCCTGCCCAGAGCAGCAGGAGAGCCTTGAGAATGGCTCGGACTCCAATTTGGCTCCAGGTCCCCAGGCCTGGCACTTAGTAGCTAACCATTCCCCAAACAGCCAGACAGCGGAGGCTCACACCAGCATCAACTCCTGGGATCATTTCCCCGTGATTGAAAAGGGGATCCTTGAGGGAAGGGGAGCAGGAGGAAGACAACAGCCGCAGCCTGCCCTGAGAGCCACAGAGAGGGAACAAGGCCCCTCCTTGGGTGTTTTGCAAAGAGCTTCTGGGGCTTCATCTGCGGGGCACAGGACCGATCAGTGGGTGAGGGCAGACACCTCCACAGCTGTGGTGCAAGGCGCCTAGGGCCAGCATCAGTGGCTCCTCAAGGATTGCCAGCTGGGTCGTTCCCCTGCTGCACGAGGGCCCCTGAAGGGTAAGGTGAGCAGCCAGCCTGGGGCAGGGGCAGGCCGTCCTGTCTGAGAGCATGCCGGTGCCTGTCACTCACTGCCATGTGCAGCTCCATTCCCTGGTACATAGTAGCTCCTTGTCAAAAATTGTTCAAAAGTATCCAACAAATGTTAGGGTGCCAGGCACTGTTCCAAACTGCAGAGTAACTGTAGAAGGCTCCGTGACTATTGCCACATCATAAGAAAGAAAACCAAGGCCACGGGGTCAGCCACTGGGTCACCAGCTGGTGACTTGGCAACTTGGTGATTTCATCTGGTGGATGCAGACCCAGAACCCTGTCACCCAGGCCACCTTGTTACTAGGGCGGGGTCAGATTTTCTACATGACACAGCGGCACTGCTTACTGTCCCCTGAGGAGAACCTAGCCCTGCCCCAAAGGGCCAGAAGAGGTGACCAGGGCAGGAAGGAGGACAGCAGCCTTCGAAGAGGCAAGTGAGAGTGTCAAAGTGGACAAGAACACAGCTGAGGGCCCTGACACCAGGGTCCTGGGACTCAAGACTCTCCCAGGGTGTACACCTGCCCCCACAGGAACAAGGGCGACAGGCCTGGGCGGCAGGGCAACTCCTCCCCTGTCTGGCATTCCCAGAGCCTGGCAAACATGGCACCTTATCCCAGTCCTTCACTCGACAGATCATGACTGCAAACCTGCCAGGGAACAGGCACTGTGGTAGGCACTGGGGAGCCAGGATCACGATGACTAAAACGGTAACAGTGACAACTTGATGCCGACATGTCAGGCATTGCCATCAGCTTAGGAGAGCCCAAGACAGGCTTTAAGTCGGCTGCCTTATCAGCAGATGGCACAGCGATCATGAGGGTGTCACAGGGCTAGGGGAGAACGCTCTGGGGAAGCTCTTCAGTGTCCTCAGTTGGCAGAGGGGGAGCAGGCACAGCGAGGCAGCCACTCACCCAGGGGCTCACAGGATGAACCCCCAACCAGCACCAGGCTGTAAATGGGAAACCTGGCCCAGGGCTCAGCACCCAGAGAGAAGGGGAGGGGTCCCGCCTGCCCAGCTCCAAGGAAGTAGAGAACCATCCCTGGCGCCTCTGGCTCTGCTGTAGCATGTGCTTACCAACAGGAGCTGGCCCCGATTCATCCTGCCGGAGCCACGGAGCCCTTTTAATTAAAGCGGCTGCCCCGCTGTCTGAGGCAGAGGAATGGCCCTCAGGGTGCGAAAGTAGTCCCGCATCTGTCTTGTTAGTGGCTGGGTGTCCAGGAGCTGCTGCTTGTGCAGGGCTGGGAGACAGCCTGGGCCAAGGGAACTGGTGGGAGAGGGCCACCCTGTCCCACAGGGCTGAGCAGGTGGCTGCTCTCAGGGCCACAGGCTCTGCTCACTCCTCGCCAAGGCCTCTGCCCCAGGAAAAAAGCGAGGAGCAGCTCAGCTCCGTGGGTCCTACAGGGGTGGTACCTGCCTAGCCACGTGGTGTTCCTCTGTGGCCACCAGATGCTGGCCTGAGGGAGACTGCCCCAGGGAAGTTGGCCTTTGAGGGACTGCCTGGGAAGAGCACTGGACTCAGGCAAGCCCTAGGTTCAGGTTACAGCAAGGTCACTGACTCCACTGGGGACTCAGTTTCCCCTCTGTCGCTGATTGTTGGGGCTGTGAGGGTGCGCCACTGGGTCAGCTGGCAAAGCACTTAACCCTGATGAGATGTGCCAGGCATCACGGCCTCTATGCTCAAAACAAAGCCATCAGTGCTGACTACCTTCCTGAAAGCGCCATGGCGGGTATGATATGAAATCACAATAGCAAGCACTAGGAAGCTGTCCCTAGATGTTAGTGGAAGCCCGGCCCAAAAAAGCCAAGGGTGACAGCTGCTGGGTGGACACTCTCTGCAGCTGTCACTGCTGATTCCCGTCAAGGCCAGCGCCGGGCAGCACCATCACAGGGGGCAGGCTGGCACCGCTGGGAGGGATATTTTATGGTCATAATTACTCTGTAATAACAGGGAAGACCCAGGTCCTGGTGAACCCACCTCATGTCTCAGCTGTTTGACCTTGGGCCAGTCACCTAACCTTGCAGAGAGTAAGAGACCTAAACACAAAACCAGAAAAGAAATGGAAAATCCTGCTGCTGCAATCCTGATTAATTTGTCTCCTGGACTGCCAGCCACTTCGCTTTATTTTCTACTTTTTAGATTTTTCTATTTTGTAATTTGCTGATCATAGGAATAATACTTGCTCACTGAAGAGAATCACAAAGTTAAAAGAAATCTAAAGAAGCAGAAAAAAAGAAATCGCCCACAAGCCCAGCACTCAGGAGGGGGCCTGGGAGCATCTTGTATGCCCTGCTAGTGCTTTTCCTGACTGTCCTCTATGGCTGAGAGCAGGTTGTATAGAAGCAATTACGGAGCCTGATATTTTTTCCACTTATCGGAAAATGTGTATGCTCTCATATTGTCAATAAAAATTCTCCATAAACATTTTTAATTCCTCATAAGCTTCAAGTAGATGGGGCATGTCTTCACCTAAACAGGCTAAAGAGAAAATCTGTTGGGAGCCCCATTTGTGTTTTAGCTAGAAGCACATTGTTTCTGGCCCCTGGAGTTCTGTTCATTCCATGTGCAAAGACCAGAAACCAAGATGGTGGCCAGGATTTGGGCTGGGCACTGCAAGAGACTCAAATATGAAGACCACCTTTTACTGTCCCAGTGCCTCAGCTGTCCTCATGCTGGTGTGCTGATGGTCACAGCCAGGCTGGGATGCATGGGGCTTGTCACACTTCCCTCCCCAAGGGTAGAGTGACTTCTTAAGCCTTTGGCCTGGCCAGATGCAGAACCTCTTTTCCCTTCCCTGTGGCCCTTTCTTTTCAGCAGAGGTGGACCCCAGCTCCTGCTGCTGACCCAATGCTGAAAGTGCTTTTCAAGGTCACAGAACTGTAGTGACTGGGCCGGGCGCAGTGGCTCACGCCTGTAATCCCAGCACTTTGGGAGGCCGAGGCGGGTGGATCACGAGGTCAAGAGATCAAGACCATCCTGGTCAACATGGTGAAACCCCATCTCTACTAAAAATACAAAAAGTTAGCTGGGCACAGTGGCGCATGCCTGTAATCCCAGCTACTCAGGAGGCTGAGGCAGGAGAATTGCCTGAACCCAGGAGGCGGAGGTTGCAGTGAGCCGAGATCACGCCATTGCATTCCAGCCTGGGTAACAAGAGCAAAACTCCAACTCAAAAAAAAAAAAAGAACTGTAGTGACTTCCAGAAGAGCAGAGCAAGGACCTCCAGGAATCAACTCTTCCAGAAAAGCAATGAGAACACTGGCAAAACCATTAGATCAACTTCTTGGAATTCTGGAAGTTAGCTGAAGTCTTGTAACAACTGCAAAAGTGTTTGTTTACTTAAGAAAAATGACTATATTTCAGGAAAAGAAAGCTTTATGGCATTTGAACCTGCCCTGGTCCTGTCTCCCTGCCTCATCTCCATGGTAACCTGAACATCCATAGCTCAGCAATCACAATAGCTGTGAAAATGCCATCCTGGTGGCCACAGAAGGGCCACTGGTGCTCCCCAAAAACCCCATCCCCAGAGAACTGCCACTCATCCCCAGAGGGTAACATTTGTTGCAAACAATCAGAGGCAATGTTTTAACATAGCAGCTGTCCAAAGCACCACGACCGGTCTCGGGTCTAACAAGAGGCTGACCAAAAGACAAAAAGAAACAATGGGAATAGGGGATTCAAAGGCGTTTTTGGAAAGCTGTGGCATACTCCTAAAAGGCTGTGTGCATGTACACAGCAGTGCACTTGACATGACCCCAGGATCTCACTCCAGCTGACCTTGAGGCTGTGCACAAGCAGGAAGGGAAGTCACAGATGGAATTATGCACTGCCTGCCAGAGTGCTGACCGCATACCCCAACACACACAGGCTTCCTCAGCAGAGGCTGCAAGGCATTTAAGGACATCTGTCCAGTCATCAGCCAACCACTAAGCTGACCAAGTGCCATAAGGATGCTCAAAGCACTAGAAGAACCATGTCTGAAGAATTAAAGGAAAGCATGAGACCAATGGCTCACCAAAGGGTATATATAAATAGATAGAAATGTAAAAAATAGAGAAAGAAGAGAATCTTGCTCTTTGTGACTAAATAAATAAACCTGGAAGAAATTATGCTAAGTGCAATCAGCCAGACACAGACAAATACTAAATGATGTCATCTAAAACAGTCAAACTCATGGAAGCAGAGAATAGTGGTTGATAAGGGGCGGGGAAACAGGGAGGTCACAGTCAAAGGATATTAACATTTAAATTATACAAAAAACTTTCTAGAGATCTATATAGCATAGTACTTACAGCTAGCAATATTGTACTGTATACTTAAAATTTGCTAAGAGGACAGATCTTAAATATTCCTGCTACACACACACACACACACACACACACACACACACACACACACACACACAATGAGTAAGGGGGGTGGAAGGAAACTTTGGGAGGTGATGAATATATCTAAGGCCTGAGCCCAGCAGCAGACCTTGTCCCCACAAGGCACTCTCCACACTTCAGTGGGCCACTGATGCCTCCTCCTCACCCGCTTCTTCCCAACCCAGCCTCTGCCAGAGGGAGAATGTGAGGAAGCTGTGCTAATACTATCACACATGCAGGTCAAGCACATTCCCTGACCTCGCTGAGCACTCACTGCTGTGACCTCCACAGGGATGTGTCCTCATGTGTGGAATAAGAACAGGAAGTGTGTTAGACCACATCCCCATATCTTCACCTGGAATCTCTCCTACAAGTGGACAAGGCAGAAAGAGGGAAGACATCAAGCTCCTATTCATCCTTCAAAACTCAACCCAAATGTCCCCATCTCCAGCAACCTGGGAAAATGTGACATGAATGAATTGCTCCTCACCTGTATGTCCCCCTGTTTATTTCACACTTAAATACAGACATGAAAACAAACAGCTGCAGATGGTGAGACCACACAGGTGATGAATTGCTGAGCCTAGGTGAATCAAAATCCCCAATGCCCAGCAGAGGATCTGGCACCCAACAGTTGCCAAATACAGGTGGCTATGTGACTGAACAGGAGCCACAGAAGACTCAGTGGGGGAGCCGTTATTCCAGAATATTTTGCCACAATTAGGCGATGCCTTCACTATTCAACACCTTCTATGGCTGCATTAAACTCAAACCAGAACAGGACACAGGGCTGGTGGGGAGGGGCACATCGGCTATTGCAGGACCAGGAGCAGGGAGCTTCACTGGGTCCCTTTGAGTGACTTTCCCTGAGCCAAGTGCCAGCTGCTTTGTCTGGGGAAGTCCCTACCAGCCTCCCTTGGTACCTCTAGTCTAGGGCACCTGCACCCACCTCAGTCTCTGAGGTCGGGCAAAGTCCCAGCTGAGAGTGCAGTTTTCCTTACGCATCAGCTGGCTCAGCATCCACTGGGGAGTGGCTTCCCCGGGAGTCCCCAGGTTCCCGGGCCCAAACACATGATGCACAGAGGCATCATCTGCTCTGCCTGTTTAATTAGCTGAGAGTGCAGGAGGCCTGGAGCGAGTCCACCTGCTGGCGGTCTCTCTGGTGAGCTGCCCCTTCTCCCATTCACCAGTCCAACTCCTGCTGGGCCTTCCACATCACCGTCCAACAGATCCCCGCTCTCGTGACTTTTCCCCTACCCATGTCCCTCAGCCTACCCTCCCCCAGGCCACCTCACTTCCACCTGCCTCAGTCACTCATGCCCTGCCCCTTCCTGCAGTTTCTGCCACCTCTGACATGTTCTGGATACCACCTGAGCTCTGGCGCCTAAGAGCCAGCTGAGCTGCCTTTCTCATCCCTAAAGCACCGGCTGTTACTCACTGAGCACTCGCTCCATGAAGCAGCCCACGACTCTCACCAGAATCCCCTAAGACGGTTCCAGCATCATCCCCATTTTGCAGAAGTGGAAATGGAGTCATGGAAAACAGAGACCACTAGCAAGTAGTGACGCCAGGATGTGGCCCCGGGTGCTCTGCTCCCTGCATTTGCTCATTTCGCAAGTGTGTCTGGCACGCTGTCTGGCAGAGAGTAGTGACCAACACAGGCTAGCTCTCACCCTGCTCTGTCCCGAAGCACCCATGGAGCCCCAGGCCCACAGCCGGAGAAAGTCGCCTGTGCCAAGGAACAGAGGAAGGACAAGGATGGGGGCGCAGAGCTGTTTGCCCTGTGGTAGCCCTGGCTCCCAGGCCAGCGCTGGGGTTCTGGAGTCTGGGCCTGGCATGTGACAAGGGGCAGCACCACCCGTGACATAAGAAAAGGCTCAAAAAGCACATTCGTGTTAGCACTTGCAGCCTCCTGATGATGCTGAAGCCCAGTCTCTGGGTGACAAGGCCCTAGCTTCCCTAAAGTTTCAGACTTCATGGCAGGGACCAGGCTGAGGCCCCAAACAACCCCCGCAGCCTGCCCACCTGCTAACTGCAGGGCCCAAGCCAGCCCTGGGAAGACCAGCGCCACTACACAGCTGGCTCTGGGGTCAGCGTCTGTCTCTGCAAGGCGTGCTAAGGACCCTAGCTCTGCCCGTTGTGGAGATGGCATCAGAAGAGGGCATGACTGTGAAGGCTGGGGCCGAGCAACAGTGGGGGCCTGCCTGATTCCCATACTGGCCTCTACCCACTTCCTGCTGGACTGCCCCATGAGCCAATACCTGCCGTCATGCCACACCCAGCCCTGGCTCCTCCCTGGCCTCCCAGGCCAGACTCGGATCTCAGGCCTCTTGGGCTCAGGACCTGAGCTAGCACGCCCTCTCCAGCCCCAGCCAGCACGCCCTGTCTGTGTACCCAGGTGCCGTGTTAAGCTCCGTGAGGTTGTGAGGAGGTGATGCGCACGACCTTCCCATCTGTAAAGCATCCCAGCTCTGGCGCATCAGCGGCGGGGCTTGTGACTAGAATGCTGGTCTGCCACCAGACTTCACTGCCTCTCATCCTACCCCAAACACCCCCATACCCCTGACACACTGTGTATCTCCCATTCCAAGGATGAGCCAAGTTGAGAAGGCTGCTGGGATGTAGATGTGCTAGTCCTACAGCCTGCGACACCGACACCCCACACCGCTTTCTCCAAGAGAACAGCCCTGTGATCCTCTCCCTAGCCACCCTAGACTGGGTTGGTATCCTTGCTGGGCTCCACAGCCCCCTTGCTCACCAGCATCAGAGCACTTAGCATGACACGCTGCACTTTCTCTGACGTGTCCTGGTCACACACATGCACCCGAAGCCACCAGGGCCTGTGCATCCTGTAACCATGCTCCCCTTGCCCTGTGGGGCTGGCCAAGGCCAGCCCTGGACAGGACTCCTAAATCTGTGGCAGCTCTGAGTAGAGTTCAGGAGGGGTCCAAGAATCGGGATTGGGAAAAACCCACCATCTTCATTTCCACCGCCCTCTGGCTGAGATCTAGCATTGCTTGCTACATACAGAAACAAGCTGTGTTTTCGTGCCACGCTCCGCGGGTGCAGACGTCTCGGGCACTGCGTCGTCGCTTGGAGCTCACTGGAGTTACTGAATGCCTCAGTCAGGAAGCATATTCATCGCTGAGTCACAGGTTTTTAAGAATTGTTTTCATACCTGTGCTTCATTTTTATTGGTTTCTTGGGACTAAATGAGATCACCAGGGAATCGCCCTGCCCAAGGCCTGGCACCAAGAAGGGGTCTGGCACGAGGTGAGGCAGGTTCTCTATCCTCTCCATCCCTGGGGCTGTGACCAGTGGGTCAAGGCACCCTGCGACCTGCACTGCTGGGGTAGCAGTGGGTGCTGTGGTGAGAACCCTGGGCCTGGGCCACCCTGCAGGAACAGCTCACTCAGGGTACCCTCACAGCATAAGGCTGCTGTCTCTGGGGCTCCCAGCCTTCTCAGAGAACCCCTGCTCCCATCCTGTCCTCCTAAAATCATGCCAGCTCTCTCCTGCCTGAAGCCAAGAGCCACCCCCGGCAGCATGCAGGGCTCAGGCTGTATAACCAAGCCAGCCAGGTGACTAGAGTGAACTGAGGCCCGGAGTCCTGGCGCTCCTTAGCTGTCCTGAGCCCCTTGAAATGGGCATCATGACCATTGCTGTTTCGGAGGTAGAACAGGGTGGACAGCTGCGATGACCAGAGCCTGCTGACATATGCCCAACACAGGTGTGGCACACAGAGGGCCTCTCCAGATGCTGACAGGCCCCTGCTGTGCCCCAGCACTCTGGCCTGCTCCCGTACCCTCTGCTGCACACCCAACTTCCAGGACACCTCACTGCTGCGTCTTCACCGGCTGCGCTGAGCCTCCTCTCCCTAGGAGCCCTTGTCCCTGCTGTGCCCACTACATGGCTGCCCTCCTGGAGGAGGACTAGCTGGCCTTTTCTGGTGAGTCCAGTGCACTGCCCTGATGCTGCTGCAGTGTGGCTGAGGACCAGGCCATGCTGGTGTCCAGCGGGAGACAGAGCAAGCACTCGGGTAGTCCCTGGAAGGGCTGCCCACCGGCAGAGCTCAGCTTCTGCAATGCACAGGCCTCCTCTTGGGCTCTTCCATACAGATGTCCACCTCAGTTCAGGAATGGGGGCCAGCCAGCCATAGCCTGGTGAGGTAGGGAGCTCCCCATGACTGGGAGTATGCAAGCTAGGGACAGAGGCATACTCATCCAAGATAGTCCGGAACAGATTCCTCTGTCAGAGAAGGGACTTTAAAGTGTCCTCCACTCCTATAATCCCAGTTATATGAGTGACACAGGGGCAGCCCTTTCCCCACTTAAAATTAACAGCAGCTGAATTTCATTCCCGACCAAGAGCGGCCTGCGTAAATGCAGTGGCTCCATCAAAGATCACTGCTGAGACAGGAGAGGCAAACATGGCTGGAACCATAGGTCATTGGATGAAGGCGATTCTATCCCAGAAAAGCTTGGAAATGGCACCAAAGCAACAAGATTAAAAACTGAAATTCACTTATTTATTGCAATCAAAAACAGTGCACAATTTTAGTGAGCTCAACGCAATCAATGCGTGCTTTATAAAGTCAAGCCTTCCCACACAGCCTGCTTCTGCCTGGCAAGGGGACAGTCCCTGGAGGCTGCCCGCAGGAATTCATCCTGAAACCCCCGAGTCAAAATGGGAGGAGGTGTTGCCCTGGAAGGCCCCTCCCTGCACACCTGGCTGGGCAGTCCTTGGCAAGGAGCACAGATGCAGGGATTCAGTGGGGAGCAGCCACTTCCACCAGTGCCCCTCCCAAGACCTGCACCCAGCCCTGGGGAAGGAGCCATGGATGGGCCCTCTAGCCCCCATAGGGCCTCCTCAGGCCAAGGCAGGAGGCAGGTGTAGGTAGGGAGGACAGCAGTGTTTGTGTGGCTTCATCTAGAGCAAATTCAGGAAGCGGGGATGCCAGGGAGAGTGGCGGCCCCCACAGGGAGCCTGAGCAGTGGGGGGTGTTTTGGTTGCATCTGCTCAGGAGACCCTGGAAGGCATCACTGTTGGCAGAACATGATTGGGGTAGGTGGTCAAGAATCAGAACCCGGATCAAGAGGAAGATGGTGCTCTAGAAGCAACTCACCACTGCAGCTCTCAGTCAAGACGCAGAGGGTGAGCAAACACCACATTTTCAGACGGATCTTTATAGCCCACAGAGCGGGGGAAAAGCCCAGGTGTAAGAGGCACGCAGGACTCAAGTGCAGTGCTCTCCGCTGGCGCGGCGACACGGCGCACAAAACACACGGGTCTGGGCGCCCTGTTAAACCCACAGTTTGAGACTTCGGAGGGCAGATTGCTATGTTCATCTGACTGAACGGGTTTTGGACGGTGAACTAGACCAGGAGATTTCTGGGAGGTGAATTGTGAACCAGCGCAGCGGGTGGCTGCATGGGAAATCACACAGATCCCGGGGCCCTTTAGGCTGGTGGCTGAGGCACCTGGGAGAGAGTCAACCCTACAACTTAAAAAAAAAATAAAGCAAAAAGGCTCGGAGGCAGGGAGCCAAGTGATCAGGCTCGACGGGTCCCACCCCCACAGGGACAAGCAATAAGGCGATTCAGAGTGCCAGGGCTTGAGAGTTCCACTGCGGGAAGAGCTGAACACATGACTGTGCAGCTCGGTGGGGGAGGGGCATCCACCATTGCCAAGAGCTTCGGCCCCTACTGAGGTACCCGCCCATTGCTGATGCAGTCAGCCATTGCCGAGGCAACCCGCAATAACAGAGAGACTCCGCCAACAGGGCAGAGCCCACATCAGCAGGGCAGAGCCTACGTCAGCAGGGCGGAGCCCAAAACAGCAGGACAGAGCCCACAGCAAAAGGGCGGACCTCACGCCAGCAGGGCGGAGCCTC
>CM052663.1:85488257-85508045 GCA_028533165.1 Leontopithecus rosalia
ATAAGGACACATGCACACGAATGTTCACTGCAGCACTGTTTACAATAGCAAAGACCTGGAATCAACCCAAATGCCCATCGATGATAGACTGGACTGGGAAAATGTGGCACATATACACCATAGAATATTATGCAGCAATCCAAAATGATGAGTTCGTGTCCTTTGTAGGGACATGGATGAATCTGGAGAACATCATTCTCAGCAAATTGACACAAGAACAGAAAAGGAAACACCGTATATACTCACTCATAGGCGGGTGATGAACAATGAGAACACATGGACACAGGGAAGGGAGTACCACACACTGAGGTCTACTGGGGGAAATAGGGGAGGGACAGCGGGGGGGCGGGAGCAGGGGAGGGATGGCATGGGGAGAAATGCCAAATATGGGTGAAGGGGCAGAAGGCAGCAAAACACACTGCAACGTGTGTACCTATGCAACTATCTTGCATGTTCTGCATGTGTACCCCAAAACCTAAAATGCAATAAAAATTTAAAAAATTAAAATTAAAATTAAAAAAATAAAAAAGAATCAGAACCCATGTCCTATGATCAGACAAGCTCCTGTCCCCCTGTCACCCTCAGAACCCCTCCCTCTACTGAGGCCCAGCCTCCAGATCTGATAAGCCAGTGCCCCAAGACCCATGAGGCCCTGTGGACCCCTGCCCTACCCCCTGGGCCAGGCAAGGAGTGAACCAACCTGCAAAGGACATGAGCTTCCTCATGGGACAAGGGGAGATTCTAATTTCCCTGTTCTATTCCCATCACTGCCCCGTAAAGCGGGGTCTGCACACCAGCACCAGGCTCAGCCACAGCCTAAAACCCAAATAGCCAGCGAGTTGGGTCCCCTCTCAATGCCTTCCACCATGGGTCTCCACCCTCTGCTGGCCATGACCCCCACCTCTGTCTGTGTCTCCAAGCCATTTCTATTCCCCAATGTCTTTTACCCAGACTAGGTGGTCCTGGGTGGCTCCCTGGAGGAAATGACATCAAAAATACTCCCCCTTCAGGACTTAGCTGCAGCAAGACCAACCCCAGGGGTCCCAGGATTCACTAGGGAAGGGGCTACAGGGACTGAGAGACACAAGTGCTTTCTGGATCCTCAAAATGCCCCTTCTGGGCCAGGCTCACCATGCATGGGCCAAGGGGTGGGCCCAGGGCTTGGCACTGGGTCAACAGCCACAGCCATGATGCCAGCCCTCAGCAGGGAGCAGGTGTCCCCTGGCAGCTGTCACCTGGACAAGCCCATGGCTTCCCCTTCCAGGGCTCAAGTCCAACCAGGCTGCTGGCAGCCCCCACTCCACCCCACCCCCGAGATGCACGGGGGTCTCAGGGGCCTCTGCTCCCTCCAGTCTGTGTCTGAAATTCCTCCCCCAGGACCCCTGACCAAAGCCTCTCCCATCTACAAGCCCTGGTTCAACCGCCACCTCCTCCAGGGTCAGCCAAGCCCACTTCTTCTGCACCATGGAAGCGGGGGCTCTTCCCACAGCTCTCTGGACCTGGGGTGACGTCTGCCTAGACCCAGGCCCCAGGAGGGCAGTGATTGTGTCTCCACCTCTGCCATGATACCCACACTCAAGAAGCGGTAGCATTGCTGAAATAACTATAACTCTGGTTTGATGACTGGTTAGGAAGGGCCAGACCCAAGCAAGGCACTGCAGTAAGGGCTTCCCGGTCACTATGGAATATAGGTGCCATTATTGTCCCTATCATCACTGTTCAACTGATGGGGAAAGAACCAGCATCTGCAGCTTGTGGGAGGCAGAGTAGACGTCCAAACCCAGACAGGCTGAATCTGACCCAGAGCAAGAAACATCCTTAACTCCTGTCTCAGTAGCCACGGACATTCAGCCAATCTCCACAGAACACTTCTCCTTCCAGCAGGCTCCCGTTTTTCCTCTTCTATTATCTGATTCCATTCTGTTCTGTTTCATTTTTTAATATTCTAGCTGTGACCCACTAACTTGATTTCATGACCCATTAATGGATCACAGCCCACGGCTGAGACCATATTCCAGGGCAGGGTTTTCAGCTCAGGGTGGGCTCCGGTGTGCACGGGTTTGGAACACCGAGTGGGTTCTGGGGCTCCGATTCGTGCCCTCAGGTGGGCGTCACCTCCTCCAATTCAGAGATGAGGAAACTGAGGTTCTGAGAGCCCACGCGGTGAACCTGGGTAGCACAGATGGTTTCCCAGCCAGGGCCACTCAGGCCCATGGTACCAGACCAGCCAGCCTGCCTCCTGGGGTGCTCCCACCCTGTCCTCCCCCAGAACCTCCCACCGCCCTCTGGCTGCCGCAATCCCAGCATGCCTTGCAGCAGTGCCCACTCAGGCACTGACCGGGCTTCAGGGTCACCTCTGCTGGGCCCGGCACTGCCAGTGCACCTGGGCCAAGGGCCCTCCCTCCCCCGCAGAGCTGTCCACCCCCTGTTCCAGAGGCTGCTGCCATCTCTGATCTATTTGTGCCTCCCCCCACATCCCCACCCACGGTGCAGACAGACACAGGCTGGCCAACCAGACCCCCAGGAGGTTAGCACCAGGCACAAGGTTGCTGCAGAAGCCTTAGGCTGGCGTCAGACCCACACATGGGGTGGCTTCCCTCCTGCATCACGTAGGCTTTTGTTGTCCCAGAATTAAGAAAGAGTGCAAGCCACAAACCACAGCCCCTTTCCGCAGGTGCATCCACCAAGTGCTCCAGAGTCCAGAGAGGGGCCCAGGGAGGCACTCCCCAGGTGCTGTGGGCCCAAGGAAGACCCGGGGCACCTCATCACCTCAGGGCCCCAGCAGCCCCACCTGCAAGAAGGGGTTAGGATCCCTTCACCTTCTGAAGGTTCAGACTGGCCCAGGCAGCCCAAAGACCACTGGACTCAAGGATTCAGTTCTAGAAGGCAGAGGCTGCTCAACCATGCTCACCTGCCCTCAGCACAGCCCAGGGAGGGGCCTTCAGGTTCCACATTGGCATAGACAGGCAGTGGAAGAACTGGGACTTTCCGCAGCCCATGCCTTTCCTGTCTGTCCATTGAGGCCAGTACCACCTCCCCACAGGGCTGCAGAAAGGCCTACGAGACAAGGCGCTTTTGGAAACCCTAAGCCCAACACAAGGCCCAGGTGCTGGGTGACAGTCCCATCCCTCCTGCCCAACCCATATACTCTAGAGCCCTGGACCTGCCCCAGCAGCCTGGCACAGGCTTGTTTTGCAGACGGCTTCAGCCAAAGGCTCTCCAGGCACCTGCAGCCAATTAGCCCCAAGCAGTGCACAGGAGGAATACGCCATCGCCTGGCCCCTCCTCCTGCCTGCTCCCTGGCCTCCACCCACAGGGCAGCAAGAGGGAGCTTCCCAAGCCTCAGTCCAGACACTGCCCCACCTGTGCCAGAAACCCTACCCCGAAGGCCCCCCAACACTGCTGAGATGGTTCCCTACTCCTTAGCCTGGTGCCCCACACATGTCCTGTTCTTGCCCCTTCCCAGCAGGCTCAGACACTCCCTGGGGATGCTCACAGCTTCGCTCACCTCATGCCCCGCAGCTTGCTTTCCCACAGGCTCCTTGCCCCTCTACTTGTCAAGTTGGAACTGGATCCAGTGTTCAGGGACTCAGCTAGTTGTCACCTCCCCAGAAGTCCTGCCTGCAAGCAGGAGCCACTGGGTCACACCCCTCAGGAAATGCTGCGGGCAGCACCCTTCTTAACTTTGAAGCACATGGAACCATCTTCCTCTCCAGCCAGCCCTGTGCTGGTTCAGTTTTGCAAAGCCCAAGACCAGCAACAGACACGTTGCCAAATTCTCCCATTTCTGAGTCTCTTCCAGCATCCCGTAGAGAAGACATGTGATCATGGGCAGATGACAGCTCCGTGGCTTCTGAACGTTGATAAATAAGCGGAACAGAGATTCTTGTGGCCAAAGGTCAGCATGGAAGGAGGTCTCCAGGGGCAAGCCCCAGGGCTCTATCTTGGATTTGACCCGAGCACTACTTTTCATCAGTGACTCGGATCATCACCCAGAAGCAGCTCTTATGAGGTGCGGTGAGGTACAGCCCACCAGTAAATGGACAGTCCCCTAAAGACAGTAGCACGTTTTAGTCGCTGGGAAAACAGGGATTCCAGGGACTATTTGCTGACTGACTGAATGAATGCTATCTGACAGTTCTGGCCAGGCTTTTGAAATCTTTTGAAATCCTGAATCCAGCAAGATTAAATAAGTCATAACAAACATGAGTTCCTATAAATGGACTCAAAATGCCCATAGCAGAAACAGACAGCACCAACCAGTACTTCTTCATTTAACACAATAAACCGCCAGCCGTGGCTCCCCAAAAGGAATGACTGTGTGCAGCTCTATCATCTCTAATGGGGCCCCCTGGCTCTCTGTCCTAACGCTGGCCACCAGCCCAAACGCATGCACAAGGTGGGGTGTGCAGTGCACACGAAGGTGGGCTGGGCCATCTGCGCACTGGGCTCCCAGACCCTACACAAGTGACCTCTCCCGCCCTCTGTTGGCGGCAGGAGGCTCTGCAGGTCTGAGGCTGGAAGGCGGGAGCAGAGAGGCTCAGGCTGGGCTCTGAGAACTAGTGCTTTTAGGGGCGCACCCACAGGGTGGAGTGGGCCCAGGATAGCACCTGGGAAGAAGCCATGGAGGAGCCGTGGTGGAGAAGCTCTGAAGGTCCCAGGCTCCCCATCACCAGGAGCCTGGGGGTGGTTGGTTAGAGGTCTATGGAGGAAGCTACCCCATCGGTATCTTCATTCCACCATTCAACAAACAGCCCACGAGCACCTACTGTTTGACAGGCACAGCTGTAGACATATGGGATTCTTAGTGAAGAAAACAAGGTCTTTGCCTTTGTGCAGCTCAGATTCTCATGTGGGGAGACGGCAGCGTGGGAGAGAGTGCACTCCCAGCATGACAAACAATGAATGATATGAAAGGACAGACGGCTGGACGTGCACGGGAGACGTTCCCCCGCAGTGACCCGTGTGGCTAAGGGACAGCTACACAAAGGCCCTGAGACACCTGCATGCCGGCCTGCTGGAGGAGGGCAGTGAGGCCAGCACAGCCAAGTGCAGTTGGAGAGGAGGTGGCGGTGATGATGGCAGGGAGGTCCCAGGGACCTTGTCACAGGGTCTCAGGGCCATTGTAAGGGCTTCAGCTTTTACTCAGAGAGACAAGGAGCTTGCAGAGTTCTGAGCCCCAAAGGGACTTGTCTTACCTTTCACCTTAAAAGAAGATCTCAGGTCTCTCCGTTCTGCCCTTACCCCCTCTCAGGAGGCAATCCCAGAACTGAAAATGGTGCAGCTACTGTGGAAGACAGTGTGGTGATTTCCCAAAAAGTTAAACCTAGAATTGCCACGTGACCCAGCAATCCCAATCCTAGGAATGTGCCCAAAGGAGTGGAGAGCAGGAGTCACACACTTGTCCACCAATATGCATAGCAGCACTCTAGCCGAAAGGCAGAAAAACCCATCTCCTTCAAATAAGGCATGGAATCTGATCCCTACAATGGAATATTACGTGACTATAAAATGAAGGCGGCACAGACACACTGCCACATGGATGAGCCTGGGAAACCTAATGCGAAGTGAAGAAAGCCACACACGGGAGGTCGCCTAGCACAGGATTCCACTGATAGGAAAGGTCCACACCAGGCAGATCCACAGAGACAGAAAGTGGATCATAGGTCGCCAGGGGCTGGGGAGGAGGGAACGGGAGTGACTGCTAGTGGGAAGGGGCTACTCTTTTGGAGTAAAAAGAATATTGTTTTTGAGCAAGACAGAGGTGATGGCTGCAAGACACAGATGCTCAAAATGCCACTGAATTGTATACTTTAAAATCATCAATTTTTTGAAGCATATCCTCTCAATGAAAATGAGGGGATGCTACCACAACCCCTGCAAGATGGTGATGACTGCCATGTCACCCTGACGTGGCCCTCCAGCCTGCCCCTTGTCTCTCTGGACTGAGGACGGGCCACTAGCCCAGCACACAAATTCAGGAACTCGCCGGTCCCTGACTATTGATCATAAAAACCAGCCCTGTCGCTGAGCAGCTGTGTCTTGGCCTAGAGCCTTGTGCAAGTGGAATTCACCAGTAGCAAATGCTTCCCCAGCTGACAGATGGGTAAGGGCACAGGCCCTGCCCTCAAGGTGCCCACCACCAGGCCCCTGGACCCTGATGGGCAGAGTCGGCTGGCACTGGGTGGCACTGGCTGCCAATGACAAGTACTGTGGGTAGATGAGGGCTGGAGTGCAGCCTCCAGGCAGGATGGGGTGCCGATCCCATCTCCCCCACTGCCTTTCCTGGATTTTAACCTGCAGCTTACATTTTCCCTGTGACAGGTAATCATCTTAGCATACAAGGGTGAAGAAAGCCACTGGACGCCTAAGAAATTACTTGTGTTAATTTTCAGAATTCACTTTCATGAACACTCTTTCAAAACCAAGCCAAACCCAACCCAAGAATGCTGAGCTAATATTCATCCTCTGAGGAGATTTCTCTCCATCCCTGATGCTGTGGCCTCCCCTCCCACACCATTTACTCCATATTTCAGGACCTTCAACTGCAGATGGGCCAGAATTGCTCACTTTCACTGAACATGGATGCACTCCAGTTAAATTGTCCTTTTTCACTGTAACTCAGCTGCTGCAAAATGACAGGATTTTCAAGCAGATGAGATCTGGAAAACTGGCCAGAGTGGCACGTCAGAAGTGTGTGTTTAATGATGTAAGCCCTGAAGCCTGGGGCACCAGGAGGCTCCAGAGGGGAGCTTGGGCCCTTTGATTTGGGGGCTGGCTGCAAGCGGACACCGGGGGTGTAGAAAGAGGGAGGATTTAGCAAAACCAGAGAGTCTTCGGGTTGGGTTAAAGTCACTCCCAGATGTGTCTTGCACACATGCCATCCCTCACAGGGTCTCTGCCTCTGCCTTGCCTACCATGGACCTTACCACCCACCCCTGGGGCAGCCACATGCCCGGATGTCGTCTTTCCTTGCCAGACTCCTCCCAGCCCTGGTTCTTTCTTCCTGCACTGTGCAACAGATGCACTCCCCTACTCAAAGGCCTTCAATGGCTCCCCAGTACGTGCAAGACAATAGGGTCTGGCTCCAGGACAGCACTGCCTGGCTTCCAGTCCCAGCCTACTACTTCTCAGCTGTGTAACCCTGTGGGGAAAAAAAAATCCCTTAACTTCTCTGCCTCAGTCATTCATTTGAAAAATATTTACTGCGCACCTAATATGTTCTTAGGTCTGGGGATAAGGCCAAGAACAAAGTCATACTGCTTGAAAGGGAATTAATGCTGGAGCAGCGGCTCCTTGGACAAGGAGGAGCAGGAATTCTGTACACCCCGAGGAAAGAGGTAGGTATGGAAGGGACACCCAGGGAAGACTTCTGTGTCGCGTCCCTGAAGGCGGTCGGGGAGCAAGCCAGGCATCTACCTGGGGGAAAAGAAGTGGCAGGTGCAAAGGCCCTATGGCAAGAGCAGCCTCCCAGGAACACCAGGCAAGTTAAGATCACGTGGGGCCGTGGCCATGGGAAGAACTTGGCTCAAAATTCCCCTGGGGCTTCTCATCTCCCCCAGAGTAAGATCCAAAGCAGAGTATCTGAGGTGGATTTTCAGGGAATCATGCTGGCTGCTGTCTCAAGAACAGAGGATAGGGGCAAGGTGGGAGCACCTCCTGCTAACTGGGCAGAGCCTTAGCCCATCCATGTTACTGTGCAGCTCGGAGCTACAGGCAACATTCCCATCCCTGCAAGCCTCCATTACATCTCCCCCTGAACATGCATCGACCCAGCACACACAGGGGTTTATTAAGCACCTACTATGATTACAAACAGAGCACCAAAGAGCCCGAGGGTGGGCACCGACTTGGGACGGGGGCAGGAGCTGAGCAGAAGTGGGTCCCCTGTGTGCACCTGGGTGCCTCTGCCTGCTGCTCCTCTCCACACTCCTTCATCCTCCTTCCCCTCCCCTACCTGAGGAAGTAGACCTGAGGAGGGGGAAGGAGGGTGCACACAAGGACCACATCCCCTCTCCACTCCAGGGTCCCTGAGCATCTGTGCATGTGCAGGCAGTGGCTGGCACTGACTTGGACAGAGACAGAAATTTGCATCTGTACCAGAGTAAACTTCAACAACCACACATGCCTGGGAAATGAGATGTCTTCCCAAGATGTGTCTGCAGGTGCTCTCCCTGGCAGGGAAGGCAGCCCCATGGCCTTCAGGGAGCTGAGCCCGGCCATCCACATTCGGGAATTCTGGAGCAGAGGCCACCAGCCCCTCGACACCCTCGGAAGTGATGTTGCCATGGTTCAGGATGAGCCTGGACGGCCTTCAGAGCCCCTCCCCCCCGGAGAATGTTTGCTCCTATGAATTCTAAAAGCCCAGGATATCAAGGTGGATGCGGAAGAGGGCTGGGCTGCAGGTCAGGGAGTGCACCTTCCATCCCCTTCTGCTTCTTCCTAGCTGCAAGCCTAGGAGCTTCCCTTGAGCAGTTCCCCAGATATGCCAGGTGGGGCTGGAGCAAAGGCACCTTGAAGATCCATTCAACCTGCACGGTCAGAAACACCAACGTGAAGCCCACACAGCACTGCCCCTCTACCAGTGGGACCCCCACCCGCACACATATCCTCTCATTCTTCTTCCTGGTGGAGGCTGCTGATCACAGTCCCATCCGCTGACCACAGACGGGCATGGCAACCACACCAAGCCACCTGTGGCTCCACACTCTGTAGTAACAGGAGAGGACGAGGTCATCAGTCATACCTAGGCGCAGACAGACTGCTGAGAAGAGAGTGGTGATCGCTCCTAGACGCCATGTGACGGTTTGGATGGTTGTTTTCTAGTGAATGGTGGAACCAGGTGAGTAGAAAACCCCCTGCAGCAATGACTGTGCTCAAATGCAATAGGGCTGAGACTGCAGTTGGCTCTTCCATAGCGGATGGATGGGAATCAAGGATGGAGGCCGAATTGGGCCGATTTCCCAGCTGCTGCCAGAAGACGACTAATTAGTGGAAGAGTACTGGGGTTCGGGTTTAAAGTAAGTATTTTTTGAAATTCTCATGTGTTGGAGAATAGGAGGAATCATGCTATTGCGAAAATGAAGCCAATATGGCCGACACCATTATAGAGGACTGCCGTATTGCCCCCTGGCCCAAGTCCTTCCCTGTTATTGCTCTAAGGGACTCTTTGATCCGGAGTCATATCTCCAGATCTGGAGTGGGTACCAAATGCTGTGGTCCAAGTCCCAGGGAGACTCACCCATCACCATGTCCTCCCAGCTGCAGACAGAAACACCTGACCTCCTGCCCTTAGTCTGACATTCTTTGTGCACCTGGAGCCATAAGGACCTGAAATCTGATCTGAACTTCCCCATCTTGTGAATGCCTTGTGTTACTAGCCTGAGTCTCAAACATCCTTTCAATGCTCCCAAGAGCGGGGGCACGTGATCCCCAGCTTGCAGAGATTATAGAGATGACAGCAGAGCAGGGACAGTGAAAAACACCCACCCCAATGCTTCCACGACAGTGAGCCCTCCCTCTCGGCAGACAGGTGGCCCCAACAGCTCAGAATCCCACTCAATGGCTGACTAGAAACTGGTTTCCCCTAGGCCCTGTTCCAAGCGGATTCTCTCCCAGGTCTCCTGACTCCAAGCCCAATGCTCACTCCTGAGCCCATGGAGGCTCCGTGATTCTGTGTCCTTGTTCTCTGTCAAGGTATCTAAGGAGCAACACCTGGGCATCCAGAGGTACATATGGGGGGCTGCGAACATGCATGTGGGGAACTTCCCTCTCTGCCTCACACCTGCACCCCCTCCCTGTAAGCAGAGGGGCCTTCCACTCATGCCCTGGGGGTGAGAGCAGCCTGCCCTCCCTGGCACTACACCAAGGGCAGGATTTTCCAGCTAGGAGCTGAAGGTTGATTCAATGGCTATTTGTTCTGCCTTCCAAATGGGGGAAATATGGACCTTAAAGGCCTTCCAGGAGAAAAAGTGCTATGTGATGATTATTTAATATTTTATGGGTCCATAAATGCACAGAGGACCAGGCAGCCAAATGCTGTCAGCTACTGGCTGTGGGAGCGCCCCTTGGCAGGTGGCATGCTCTGGAAGCTCCTAGGGCCTTGATATGGGAAGCCCCGCAGTGCCTGGAGCTGCAGAGGCCAGTCAGGGGCAGGACCATGTTCTCAGCTTCCTCACAAGAGTTCCATCCCCACCTTCTGTCCTGAAGTCAGAATTCAACATCTTGAGGGCAGGGGCTGACACAGCCAGCTGCACACACAAGCACTGTGTGTAGTGCTGGCAATTTGCTGCTGTCCCCGATCATGCACACCATGTCAGCACCTCAGAGCTCCTCAAATGCTGCCAGACTGTGGATTTGATGGGGTGCAGCACCCAGCCCAGTGCAGCTGCTCAGGAGGTTACTGGGAGGCTGAAGGAAGAAGCATCACGGATGCCACCAGCCCTGTCAGCCTCTGGTTCCAGACTGAGTTTCCAAATGGCCGAGAGCCCTCTTTTTAAATGAATTTTATTATAAGATGCCACAGATACATGGCCAGAAATAGAAAATGTTACGAATATATTTACACACATTTGGCTTTATCATAACATAATCAAAACAGTACCTAAAATTTTTTTGTGACATATTTGCTTAAGCCTAAGCAAAATTGAGGACCGCTACCTGGAGTGCCTGCCTAATCGAGCCCCTCCCCAACCCCCTGAAAGTGAGCCTCCACCCAATTTCCGGATCCATCATTCCAATGGTCTGCACTCAGGACTCCCCCAGCGGAGACCCCCCCCTCCAACTTCCTCTTGTTCTCTCCCATGGCTCTGGGGTGTGGCTGAGATGCTTCATGGGAATTTGAGCCCTGGAGGGGAGCGGGTCCAGCCCCACCCCCTCCCTCACCCCAAGGGCCTGGACCCAGCTCCCACTGCCCGCTAAATGCAGACACGTGTTTAATAGATACTCAAATGCAAATCAGACAACACAAGGGAAAGTGCTTTCAAAACCCATGAATCGCTCTACAAACACGAGGCGGCATTATCAGCTCAAGAAAAATCCATCTTCCACACTGTCCAGAGGCCCACGCCGAGCTCACTCCTCCCACCAGCCAGCTCAGCTCGGGCGACACCCTCCCGGGAATTTTGCTCTGGGCAGCCAAGGACCTCTCCAGTCCCAAGTCACCAAACCCCAGAGCCTCAGAGCAGAAGGGGCCAGAGCTAAGGCCCATGTTCCTTTCTTCCCCCAGGGGAAGGAGAGGCCCAGAATGGGCAAGTCTGCTCAGGGGCCACGCAAGTGGGTGCTTGGCCTGGACTCTGACCCCATCCCCTGCCTAGGACCTTGCCAAGTCAGTTGCCTCAGGAACAAAGCTTTCTGTTTAGAAAAAGGATGGCACTGTTATTTAAGGAAAAAGAAAACTGTAAATAAGACAGTCACTGAGGAAGAGCTGAGGTTTGTCTGAATGTTCTGCCCATATATCCAGCGACAGCTCCGGGGAGTGTTTTTAATATTTACACAGAAAACACAAGCTGTCAGACCACTGGGTGCCCCGGTGACCTGCAGCATTCATCCCCCTTCATCTGGGGATGGTTCTGCCTGGTCAGAGAGCAGAGTTGCTGAACGGGACACCGGCCCGGAGTATGGCCAGACCCTGCCAAGGCTTCTTCCCAAGGACTACAGCCAATGAGCAGACGCCCTGCCTGCTCAGGCTCTGTTGTTGTCTGACCCAACTCCACCTGCTTCCTGAGCTCCAGACCCTCTGGCTTCCTGGCTGATCGCCCCCAACCAGACAACAGACCCCTTCCCACCTCAAAGCCCCACTGCCAGGCTTTTCCCTCAGGCAGGGAACAGGCAGATTCCATGGTAGCCCCCAAGCTACAGGTAAACTGTCACCTTCTTTCATGTGAGCCTCTATGCAGTTCCCTGTGCTAATCCTTCCAGGCACCTGAGGATACGGTAAGGTCCAACAAAGACATGCATTACATGCCACACTGGCTGCTTACTCATGGCCTCTGTGGGGGAGGCAGATCAGTGGCCTGTTCCCCATGCTACCTGGGGCCTAGCTCCAGATGCATGCAGCCCCTGTGGTGTCAGTGGCAGTGGGCCGTTGGGGCCAGAGGATGGCCGGGTGCGCGCAGAGGTGGGCGGCTTGAGAGTGGGTGGATAAGTGGGTGAGAGGACGGCAGGTGGGGGCAGTGAATGGAGAGATGAATGATGGATGGACAAATGCATGATAGATAGGTGGTCGGCCAAAGAGACAGTTCCAGTGGACAGAGATGGATCAGGCGCTGGGGTGTGCGCCAGAACTGGAGATAAAAGTCTGGTGTCAAGATGCACGTGCCCTGGTTTCTCCAGGCTCCTCGCCCCCACTCCCCTCCCTCAGATACTGCTTGGGACCAAGCTGACAGTGACAAGGGAAGGGGGTCAGGCCACAGACCCATGCAGCCTCAGGTTGTCAAGAAGCCTGACAGTCCATCTCAGAAAAGCGCATCCCTCATTCCCTCCCCAGCCCTCACCCAGACCTCACTCGGTGCCCAAGAGCAGGAGCAGGACTCTGCCACCTCTTGTCATCACGAGGAGCAAACAAAACAAAACACTCCTTCCCCGGCTTGTTCCCAAAATAGCCTTTCTCGCCACCCAGACATGCTGGCTGGCTGGCTCTCCCCCATTCAAACCTGACTAGGCAGATTTTCTGGAGCGCTGAGCTGGGGCTGGCAGAGGAAGGGGCATGGGAGGTTGTGACCCCCTTCAGGTCCAGAAAACAGAACCCCAAGGGCAGTGCCACCCCAGGAGGGAGGCAGGAAGCTGAGTGGTGCCCAGCCCTGGATGAGGGGAGAGTCCCACAGCCACCCTGTGAGAAATGTCCATTTCTCAGCTGAGTAAACAGAGGTTCAGAGAGGGGCAGTAACCCCTTAAGGTCACACAGTCTGACTCCAAGCAGATGTGGCCAACTCCAGACTGGGCTCCTCCCACAGCTCCTGGACTTTCCCCACTCAGGACTCTGCCAATCAGAGCCGGAAGAAGAAAGTAGACATGGTGGGTACCCTAGATCATCAGGAAACCCTGGGGGAGAAGACAGGATTCAAGGGAGGATTTCTGCCTACAGCAAGGGAGACCCAGAGCAATGCTGTGGAGTCTTGGGAATGTCCCAGAGGCCCCCAAGCCTCAGCTTCGTCCTCCGCATAATGGGGATAAGGGCCCTGAGGGGAGGCGGTGGGTTCAAGTCAGGCAGGGGGTAGGGGCAAGCAGGGCAGCCCTATAATCTGTAATCAGCCATAAAGCTCCGGGACATTCAAACAATTTGGCACTCCCTGTGTGTCACCTCTCCTCATGGGCACAGCAAGGGAGGTACGCCTGAGCAAGGTTGGGGTACAGGCTAATACCCCCAGGTGCAGGTAAATACACTCCACCTTGTGCCCAGGTCTGAGTGGCAGCTCTCAGATCCTCCTGCAAGCAGCTTGGTCCTCAGGAGTATCAGGAAGAAAAAAATATCAAAAGCCAGGAAGAGCTTGAGCAGACAGCCCATCCAGCTGGGGCCTGGGCTGCAACTCTTTGGCCTCTCCAGCCCATATGCCCCTGAGGTCCTGTGCCCTCTGCCGCCCCTGCTGTCCAGATGTAGCAAGTTCTTTTGCCACCTCTGGGTCTTCCTCATGCTGCTCCTTGGGCCTGGAGTGCCCTTCCCCACTGTCCTGGGCTCGCTCGCCTCTCCCTCACAATCTGCAGACAGGACTGGCCAGTGGCAGACTGATGAGTGAGCAGCTGGGAATGCTGAAGCCTGTCAGATGACACCTGCCCTGGAAAGCCATCCATTTGCCCCAGCCTTCCCTAACTGCTTCTCAGGAAATGACTGATGATTTTTTTCTTTATACCAAATTTTGGAGGAGCTCAATCCCACACAGTGCCGTATCTATACCACGAATGCTTCCTCAATGATCGTGATTATCTCCTAGGCCTGCAGTTTCTTCTGGTTTCCATACAGAAGCCTGGCCTAGGCTACCAGGATCTCTCACCTGGGATAGAAACCACAGCCTCTCGGGGCCTCCCTGGGGCCACTCTTGGCCCCATAGGCCAAATCATCCACAACCAGAACCATCTTCTCCAAATCAGATCCTGCCCTGGCCCTGCTCACCCTCCCAAGATGAGCCCCTCCCCTGCAGGGTTCAACTCTCCCCAATGCAGCCCCACCCCCTGCAGCCCCTTGTCCTCAGTATCCATTCCAAACCCACCACTTGCCCCCTCTACACCTTTGCAGGTGCTATGTCCTCCAACAGGAACCACCCTATCTCCTGCCTGGTCTACCTGGCTGAATCCGACTCTTCCTTGGAGGCTCAGCTCCAACCTTGCTGCCCTTAGGAAGCTTCCCCTTGTCTCTATTGGGGAAGTGAGAGTGGTAGGAAGGCAGATGCTAGATTGAGCCAGAATTGAACCTGTGGCTCCTGGTGCCCCTAACTAGCTGTGTGCACTTGAGTGTGTTACTGAACCTCTCTGAGCTTAACTTCTCATGGGGTCTGGCCAGAAAACACGTGGTGGGAAGAGCAGCGGGAAGGCAGGTGCTAGCTCAGGCCAGGATTGAACTCAATCCTGAGTGGCCATAACTAGCTGTGTGCCCTTGGGTGGGTTGCTGAATCTTTCTCAGCTTAACGCCGAGTTAAGTTCTGGGGTTTGGCCAGAAAACCACCACCACTTGAGAGAATTTAGAAGAGAGAATTCAATCCAGAATATTGGTCATGGAGGTGATGGGGAGAGCACAGGAAGCTGCCTCCACCCTTAGGCTGTGGGAGAAGACAGGTCAGGATCAGGTCACCCAGCCAGAGCAGGAGCCATGGAGGACCTGTGCAGCTGCAGGGACACCGCAGGCAGGGAGAATGCACTGTGGATTTCTCATCTTCCTGCCCTATGAGCTTCCGCCACTGGCTCCCCGAGCTAAAACCCCCAGAGCCAGAGAGCAATAGAGCCTGGGAAACTGAGTTTCCCACCATACACTGCAGGAGAAATGGGGGTGGTGCACGGATCTGAGCACAGGGCGCTGACTGGGACACCCTTTCCCCACGTGCAGAATGGAGGTCACTGCTAAGCTGCACCGCATGGGCACTACTAAGGAGGCCCCATTTTATTCATAGAAGCTTTGCATGAATTAACTTCCTGTCTCCTCACAGAGGAGGGACATCATTACCCTGGTGGGTGGGGAGGCCTCTCCAGGAGTCGCCTCTATCCCAGAAGGCCCCACCCACATCAGCTCCATCCAGGTGGAGATCGGGGCTGGCCCCACTCACAGGATTCTCCCTGTCCGATGGCAGGTCTCCTCCACAGGACAGACAGAGGAGATGCCGTGATGGGGTGGGTGGATATATGGACACAGGGCTATGGTTTCCTGCTGGGTTTAGAATAAAATCTCAAGTCCTTGGCTGCCTCAGGTCAAGGTCATGGCATAAAACAGAAGTCCATTCAGATGGATCAAATCAGGGTGAAGACTCTTGTATTCAGTGGAGAGAGAGATTGCTGAGGCAAGGAGAGGTTGAGGGCACCAAGTAGAGCAGTGAGACACGAGGGGCTATCAGGGGTGGCTCTGGCCCAGTGAGCACCGCAGCTAGGGATAGGGACCACCTGGTGGATGCTGCAGTCACGGAGGGATGAGCACTGCTGGAGAAGCTGAGCAGGGAAGATGCACCCATCCCAAAGCCCTGTGGCTGGACCCACCTGGAGGCCAGCCCCCAGCTCTTTCCTCCAGAGTGCCCCATAATGTTGCTGAATACAAGGAAGCCAGATGGGTGCTTCAGACTACACAGGCCGTACTCAACTCCCCTTCTGCCCAGCAAGCCCCTGGCCACTGGTACCCCTTTCCTTTTCTGCAGCTCCCCCTCAATCCAAGCCTCACTACCTACACTGCGCAAAAGATATCAGGGAGGGGAGAGCCCAGCCCAGCCCCTGCCTTCTGGGGTTCAGTCACGTCTGCCAAGAAGCAAGAACTGGGTTCTGGACGAGATTCTCACAAACCAGATGTGTTTTCAGGGACCAGCTCTGTGAAACTGGGGGACTCCAGAGTCCCAGCTTTGAAGATGAGCCTGGACTTCCCCATGGTCACACTTCCCCCAAGTGCAAGGCCACTGTCCAGGAAGTGACTTCTGGGCTATTCCCTGTCCATGTCCTGAGTCTGCCATTGACCTTGGACCTGGCCTCGGGCGCTGTCCGAGGTGCTGACTACTGCTGCAGATCAGGGTACACGGGGAGGACTAAGGTTTGCTGAGGCAGTCGTGGAGGGGGCAGCCTGGGAAAGCTCCCAGAGGGTCTGCAATTAGAAATGAGTATGAATTAAAGTTTTGGGGAAAGACAAGTTAGCCAGGAAGGCATTCTAGCAGGAAGAAACAGCCTGTATCAAGTCACTGAGTCTTTGGGGCCTTATGAGTATCAAATGAATTCTCAGGCAAGAAAGTGCTCTGGGACCTAAACACCTGTGTGGATGCAACCCTGACTCTCACCTGCTGTCAGGGACTTGCTAAAGGTCCCCCACTTGCTAGGGGTGGCTCCAGGCTGAAGTCCTGACCCAAGGCTTTCCCTACCCACTACAACAGCCTCCTTCAAATATTTGAAACAAAGATCATGCCTAGGATTGAGGGTGCAGGCTGAGTTTCCCTCTTCTCTTTGTCCTTTGCCTCAGACACATTGATTAAAAATAGAGAATACTCCCCTACCCCTACCCTCCAGCAGCCAGGTGTTAGACCCCTGGTCTCTCTCTGGCTTGGACCCTACCCCCTGCATTGGTACGGAAAGATCTCTGGGATTTATTCTTATGAGAAGATGCAAGAGACAGAACAATTATCAAGCATATTGCCTTTTGTGCAAGAAACGGGGGATAGGATCATATATATTTATGTGTATACCAGAAACGATATATTAATTTTTTAAATAACCCCTTATTTGTGATAACAGGAAAAAGTGAGAGGGATAAAGATGGGATGGAAAGAACAGAGTGGGGTGGGAGTCTTAAGGAACACCTTCGCATCCTGTCTTCATGGAAGAACTATGTAAATATGTTGTCTGTTCAGTGACATAGCTGGTCACAACTGTTGTATTTGTTTGCTTATTTTTCTATGAACCTGGACACATTTCAGAAATTATACTTTGAGCCTCAATCTCTCTGGATTATTAAATCTAAGAGCCTCTTAAAAGCACTTAGAACACTCCCCCACAGGTAGCAAACCCCCTGTAATAGCCCGTAATGAAGACTGGTGATGGGCCCCCTGCTCCTCCACACAGTGCATTAACAATATCTGGATAGGCTGAGTGTGGTGGCTCATGCCTGTAATCCCAGCACTTTGGGAGGCCGAGGCAGGTGGATTACCTGAGGCTGGGAGTTCAAGACCAGCCTGACCAATATGGTGAAACCCTGCCTCTACTAAAAAAAAAAAAATACAAAAACTAGCCAGGCAGTGATGGCACATGCCTGTAGTCCCAGCTACTCAGGAGGCTGAGGCAGGAGAATCGCTTGAACCTGGGAGGCAGAGATTGCAGTGAGCTGAGATTGCGCCACTGCACTCCAACCTGGGTGACAGAGCAAGACTCTGTCTCAAAAAAAAATAAATAATAAAATACAGATAAAACCACATAGATGTATTTTTCATTGAGTCATCAAGCATTTATTAACACTAATGCCTACTGGCTGTCATTAAAGGACTTAGCCCAGGAGACAGCCGTGTCCCCACCCCAACCAGACAGCTTGTCTTGAGAACATGTGTCTTGCAACTATTCCCATTTTCCAGACGGGAAAACTAAAGCTGGCAGAGATCAAGTCATCTGCATCAGGAGACCTAAGAGCTAGCTGGCAGAGAAGCCCAGCTCCTTCCACTTTGAAAGCCCTTATTTCCCCTGTATCCTGGCCAGGGAATCATCCTCAACCCAGCTTGTGACAGGCACCAGCATCTCTGTACAACTTTGACAGAAAAGCAATGTCAATCCCCAACTCAAAATAACTTTCCAGAAGCCCCATTGAGAAAGTGACAAAGGCAGGCCTCAAACCCAGGAGGCTAGACATCCGGGCACTGACTCTCCAGCCGCTCCCAGGCCCAAGCTGCTGCAGTAGGGTCCAATCATGCAGACAAGGGAGAGAGCTTCCACCCCATGCTGGCCCTGTCTTAGACACTGAAGGCGCTGAGTTGGACCATGCACCTCTTGCTGTGTGACATACCATATGCCCTACATCCCAGTCTCCACCCACACAGAGCTTAAATCCCAGTGTGGGGATCCCCCCACCCCAACTCCATGCTTTGGGCCATTTCCATTTTCCAGGCAGTCAAGGCGGGGCTGCAGACTCAGACCCCAGCACCTTCGAGTGGTCAATGCTGGCCCTGGCTCAGGGCTCTTCCCATCCCAGCTGTCTAGAAATGGCCCAAAGCACACAAGGTAGGGTTGTGGGTATCCCCTCCTGGGCTGGCCCTCGAGCCACAGCCCTGGGAACAGGCAGAGCCCACAGGAAAGACATGCCCTCCCCTCTGAAGCCTCAGCTTCCCAATGATAAGAATCACCTGGGGCAAGGTGTCCTGAGTGCCCCATCATCCAGCCCCCAGCACCCACTTGGGTGACGGCCCAGCTCCAGGGGACTTGGAGTTTCAAAGGAGGTCCCAAGAAAGCCTAACAGGGACTGGTGTCTACAATTCCACGGCCAACTCCCATGAGAGGCCTGGCTTTGGGGCCTAGACGCACAGGAAGTGTGGGCTGTGTCACCTTGGGACCAAGCTCCTGGACCTCCGAGGACGTCCATTTCTGGGCAGCAAACGGGATCATTTGACCTGCCTGGGTTCAATGTGGTGAGGCCTGACCCCGGGGGGCTGAATAGAGGCTCACTTCCCTTTCTCTGTGAGGGCTGGCCTCCCGTTCCTGTGGCAAGGGAGGCTGCTGGTCCACAGTCTGCAGGGGGTCCTCAAGCAATGGCTTGGGCACCAAGATGTGGCAAGAGGGGCTCAGGTCAGGACAGTGCTGCTGGGGCTGAGGCAGCCTCAAAGCCAGGCTGACCTTCACTGTCCATCCCCAGCGCCTGCCTGGCCTGAAAGCTGGGGAGCCCCCCTCTCCTCACTGCTTGGGGAGGATCCCGTAGCCACCCCACTCCTTGCAGGCCTCTGGACCTCCCTCTCCTCCCAAGACCCCACATCCCACTCCACTGCAAGCAGACATGGCAGAAGCGGGCTGTGGGGTGAGCTGGGAGGCTGGGGTCCTTCCTGCCCTGCCCAGGGCTCTGCAAGTGAAACCAGAGCAGGGCCTCGGATGGACTGAAGGCCTGGCATGCTAGGGCTGGGTGTGGCCAGGGTGGGGGATGAGGGGACACGTGGGTGGCCATGGTGGTGAGAAGGGGGACTGGGACGAGCGCTTTGGCTGAGCTGTGCATGGCATCAACCCTGCTCCCAGTTGCTGCTGTGTCTGTAAGACAGGGACATGCAAAAAAGGAGGCTCACGTTCAGTGCCACCACCAGCCGCTGACCTGAGCCAATGCACCAGGTCCTACCAGAGGCAAGCCTGGCCCCTTCTGCTGGCCCTGAGCTGCTGGGTTAAGGCCTCAGTCAGCCACCCCCCACCCCATGCTCTTCTGGCTGCTCCTGGACTTGAGGGATGGTCTAGCCAGGGTGGGCAGCCACAACCATTTTCAACCCAATTCCATATTTCATGAGGGCTCACCTTGAGCAGACACTGCTGCTGGGTTAAGGCAAGGGGAGGGGAGAGAGTTGAGGGGAGGGAGGAGAGGGGAGGGAACGGGAGGGGGGGAGAGGCAAGGGGAGGGGGGAGGGGGGAGAGGCAAGGGGAGGGGGGAGAGGCAAGGGGAGG
>CM052663.1:85508545-85534092 GCA_028533165.1 Leontopithecus rosalia
AGCGCGGGGGGGAGGCGGGGAAGGTGAGGTGGGGAGGAGGGAGAAGGCAGAGGGGGGAAGGGAGGTGAGGGGGAGAGGGGAGAAATAGGGGAGGACGGGAGGGGAGAGGAGAGAGAAGCTTCCTCTCTGAGGAGACTACAGGTGGTCACATGCTCTTGGGGTCCCACTCCCCAGCCAACATAGAGCACCTGCTCTGGGCCCCCTCTGGACCCTCACACCCCACCACCTTAGCCTCAGCCCTGCCGCCATGAACCGTTTCAGGTGGTGGCAGTGGGAAGGACAGACCTATTTTCAGGTCAAGGAGCTACTTTGCTGGAAACTAGATCCCAGTAACTAGCACCCCCTAGGCACTCAATACATGCCTTTTGGGAGGAATTAATTCATGAATGAACTAACAGGTGAATAAATCAATGAACAAACAGTTCTGGAAGGTTGAGCTGGAGTCACCTGTGAGGATACTGAGTCTCAGAGATTAAGCTGCTGTCCTGAGTACCAGCAGTGGTATTAAAACAGCCCTGTGGATTCTTTGACTGTTCTCCCCCCAGAGACACCATCTGATTCCCTCCCCTAGAGGATGGCTCTAATGTGACTCTTCCAACAGACAAGGAGGAGAGAGGATGCTTGGTGATGACAGTAGTGCTTCTCACCTGCTGGTTTGCCCTGAGGACACACCTATGCAGGGGTCCAGCTACTCTGAAGCTACTGTGCAGAGACCAGGCAGAGGAAGCCCCAGGAGTGCATGTTTCCAATGTTTCCAGGAATAGACACGTGTGTGTGTCTGTGTGTGTGTGTGTGTGTGTGTGTGTGAGAGAGAGAGAGCGCGAGAGAGAGAGCGCGTGCACGAGCCTGACAAACAGGAGGGAATGGGGGGAAGCGCGAGAGCATGAGGAAGCTTTCATACCAATTCCAGCCTTAACTCAGTGTCACTGCAACCGCCTGAGAGACCTCGAGGAAGCACTGCTGGCCTGAGCCCAGCCAGCCCCCAGAAATGAAAGAACATTAGCAAACAATGGCTATCGCTTTGCACCACTGAGGTGATGTTTGTTATGCAGCCACAGATAGTGAAACAAGCTCTTACAGAGGAAGTCAGTCAAGGAAATGAGAAGAAACCGAGAAATAACACATCCAGGCCTGATACCCTGTGCCAAATCCATTAACGCTCTGGAGGACAGATCAAGCCACCTGCCCAAGGCCACACGGCCAGCTAGAGCCACAGGTAAGATTTGAACCCAGATGGGACAGACTGAGCAGGAGGGGCAGGAACCGGGGCTCTGATGTCTGACATTGCATGACGTTGGCCGATTCTGCCCTCTTTCAGGGCCTCCGTCTCCTCACCTGCAAGATGGGTACGTTATGTTCAAAGACTTCTTGGCAATCCTTCCCCTTCCCTGAGTCTCCTTGAGCGCAAACGCTGCTGGTTCTACTCTTCAGCATGAAACCTGCTGGTCCAGGTAGCTGCTCTGTCTCTCACCCTAGCCCAGCCTTCCCAGCCGGGCAGAGCCTCCAGAGCCGCCTCCCCACAGCCTTCAGACCTTAACACATCCCTGCAAGGTGCCTGTGTTTCAAGCTATGTCCAGCTTCCTTTATTACCTAAATTCTCCTTGGAGTTAATATGCTCCCCCAAATTCAAGCCCCCCCAAAAAAACTAGTTTCATCCAACAGAGTCTAGAAGAAGCTTAACCAGCGGCCCCTGGCAGCCAGGAACTGCAATCACCCTTGATTCGTGAGGTCTGACAACCAACCTCACACAGGCACAACCCCGGCCTCCGCTCCACAGGCACTTCCTGACAGCCAGCAAGTGCGGCCTGGTCAGGCTGGGAGCCGGAGGGCATGTGACCACATCCCAGCCTGCTGTCATGGCCCTCCAGGGCCTTGTCCAGTTCTCCTTGGCCCGAGTCCCCAGTCACTGGGAACTTCTGGTTCCCAGGAGCCAGCTCCTCCAGCCATTGCAGAGGCTCCCTCTGGCTTCATTCCGAGCACGGGCTGGGTGGGGCCAGAGTGTGGCTGTTGCTGAGGGAGGGAAAGATGACCCTCCCCCAGCAATAAAAAGAAATGGACGCTGAGGGATGTGGGGAGGATGTCTCCTTCCTACAAGTGCGGCAGGCCCCAGCACCGGCATAATTCTCACAGGGTAACCGGGCCCAGGCAGCCACACAGCCACGGCTACCACACGTTTTACTTTTCTGAGGCTGCCGTCCCAAACTGCCACGAACTCGGTGGCTTAACATGACACATTTTCTCTTACAGTTCAAGAGGTTAGAAGTTGAAATGGGCCTCACTAAGCTAAAATCAAGGTGTCACAGGGCTGCATACCTTCTGGGAGCTGTCCAGGAAAGGCCACTCCCTGCTTTTTCCAGGTTCTAGATGCTTCTGCACTGCATGGCTCATGGTTAGCCGCCGCCTCTGTCTTCAAAGCCCTGAGCAAGGCTGGAGTCCTTCTCACACCACACCCCGCCCCGCCCCGCCCCGCCCCCACCTCCGCTTCACTTGTCAGGGTTCCCGGGACTCCACCCTCTTGCCTGCCTCTTATAAAGACCCTGATATCACATTGGGCCCACCTGGATGATGCAGGCGCCTCGCCCTTTCTTAAGCTCAGGTGATCAACAGCCTCAAGTCCATCTGCAACCTTCGTTCTCCCTTGCCGTGGAAGGCAACGTAGTACAGATTTGCAGACATCTTTGTGGGGGCGAAGGAGAACACGTTATTCCACCAACTGTGAGGTGCCTGCCCTGCCCTGGGTCTGTGCCCACCTGCCTGAGGAGCTTCACAGGTGTTCTGTGGACCTTAGCTCCTTCGCCACCCACCCTGCTCCTGACAGCCAACTCCTCTGTAAAATGAGGTGACCGTGCATGGAGGGCTGGCATCAGATCACCCCACAGCCTGCTTCCGGACCAGCCCTTCTCAAACTTGAATGTACACACAGTGGACACAGGCCCTGGGGTCTTGTCAGAATGCAGCTCCCGACATTGCAGGTCTGGCAGGGCTGAGCCTCCACTGTCTACCCTGAGGCCAGGTGAAGCTGGCACTCCTGGCTGAGCCTCAGCAGCTCAACCCTAAACCCACCTCGAGGAAGCTAAATGTGTCAATGCCCACGACACAGCACAACTCTGTCACACAGCACCTGGGGAGCCGTGAGTGTTCCTAATGCAAGCCAAGCACCCCCAGAGCTGTGTCTTGGGAGGCGAGTATTGGGGTCCCATCTGGGATTTGATTCCAGCTACCTGGTCACCAGCCATGGGCCCTGTGGCAGTTAGGTCCCTGTTCTAAGCAGGAGGGAACTGAGAGGGGAGTCACAGTAATACCTACTACAGAGACAGCTGCAAAGCCTGGCTTTCCAGTGCACTGGCCAGATGACAAGAGGCAAGTTCCTACCTCCTGAGCCTTAGTTTCCCCATCTGTAAAATGGAAGTCATGCCTGTTGTGTAGGGAGGTTAACACAACATGCAATCGGGTTAGCAGGTACCAAGCACGTTGCTAGGGCAATGCTATGTGAGGCGTTTTCTGTCTATAAGTGCTAAATTGATATAAATACCTAGCAGCGACCCCTTGGGGTTTAAATGAGCCAGCCATCTGGTGGCACTCTCTGTAAGTGCTCAGGACACTGTGACCATCCCCATTTTTACAGATGAGGAAACTGAGGCAAGAGGATCCATCAGTCACCAAAAGCTCACAGGCCACTGAGCAGCGTGGTCAGGACTTGAACCCAGGCCCATGTCCGCACTTGCAGCCACTCCACCATTGCTGAAGGCCAGGCTGCAGAGCCCAGCACTGTGCATACAGCAGGTGCTGCAATCCCTGCTGACTGAATGGAGAAGGTGCTCGGCTGCATGGAAAGCTCTAGATCCATGCCCAGCTGTATCCACTAGCTGGCACGTCACCAGCTCTTCACCAACATCTGACCTGATTTTTTTCATTCTTTCTGCTTAACATTGTCCTCATCCATTTTTCAACCTTAAGGCACCTGCCCCATTCAAGATAAGAACCAAGCTGGGTACTGATGCCCTTGGCCTTGCTCTAGCCCAGAGGGCTTTTACCCTTCAGCAAAGGTGCCATCCCTCCTCCAATGCCTGTTTCCCCTATGGCAGCATTGCCACAGCTGCATCTGAGGCCTTGCCCAGGTGAGGCCTGCCCATCTACCCTGCCTGGCTCTCCCGGGGCTCCCACAGGGCTTGGTGCAGCAGACCAGATGGTTCAAGGGGAACATTGATAGCCTGCAGACTGGCATGCCCAGGACACAAAGTGGCCCAAAGCAGACCACGTCAGAAGTGCCCGAGTGGGCTGGGACTCTGTTCCCACAGGGGATGCACTGCGGGATGCCTGCTGGCCTTGGTTCCACCCTGGCCGCCCAGGCAACTCAGTCCCTAAAGTCCTCTTCAGTTCCATCAAGATGGAACTGAATGGGCTTGTAGAAGATATCCGTGACCCTGCCATTGATTGCACTTCTAGTACAATTTTCTCCTGAGGATAAATTCCAAGTGTGCAAAGGAATGTAAATAAAAATGGTCCTCATGGCTGGGTACAGCAGCTCACGCCTGTCATCCTGGCACTTTATAAGACTGAGGTGGGCGGATCACAAGGTCAGGAGTTCGAGACCAGCCTGGCCAACACAGTGAAACCTCATCTCTACTAAAAATACAAAAATTAGCCGGGCATGGTGACACATGCCTATAATCCCAGCTACTTGGGAGGCTGAGGCAAGAGAATCGCTTGAACCCAGGAAGCAGAAGTTGCAGTGAGCCAAGATCGTACCACAGCACTCCAGCCTAGGTGACAGAGCGAGACTCCGTCTCAGGTCCTCACGACATTCCTTATAATGGCAAAAGATGAAAGAACCTACACCTCCAACACAGGAGAACAATTCCAGATGGCTGACTGAGACTCACTGCACAGACAGGCCATGCATGGTGCTGCGCTCTGACATGGCTGTTTACAGGCACACCCCCTTTACCATTCCATGCTTGACTGCGCCTGGCAGACTGTTGCAACTGAAAGTTTGTGGCAACTCTGCATCAAGCAAGTCTATTGGCACCATATTTCCAAAATCATGTGTTCTGCAGAGTATTCTTTGTGTCTCTGTGTCAGCATTTTTAGCAATAAAGTATTTTTCAATTAAGGTATCTGGTTATGAGTTCAGTGCTTTTGCATTTGCTGAGGACTGTTTTGGAGGGTGGAGGGTGGAGGGTGAGAGGAGGGAGAGGAGCAGAAAAATTAACTCATGGCTTAATACCTGGATGATGAAATAATCTGTACAACAAACCCCCATGACATGGGTTTACCTATGTAACAAACCTGGAAATATACCCTTGAACCTGGAAATATACCCTTGAACTTAAAATAAATTTTTTAAATTAAGGTATGTACACTGTATTTTTAGACACAATGATGCTGCACACTTAACAGACTATAGTATAGTGTAAACGAAACTCTTTTTTATTTTTCCTTTTTGAGATGGAGTCTCACTCTGTCACCCAAGCTGGAGTGCAATGGCACAATCTCAGCTTACTGCAACCTCTGCCCCCCAGGTTCAAGCAATTCTCCTGCTTCAACCTCTGGATTACAGGTGTGTGCCACCATGCCTGCTAATTTTTGTATTTTTGGTAGAGGTAGGGTTTCACCATGTTGGCCAGGCTGGTCTCGAACTCCCGACCTCAGGTGATCCACCCACCTTGGCCTCCCAAAGTGCTGGGATTTCAGGCGTGCACCACCATGCCTGGCAGTATAAATGGAACTCGTATAGACACTGGGAAACCAACACATTTGTGTGACTCCCTTTATTGCAACCTTCACTTTCTCGTGGTGGTCTTGAACTGAGCCTGAGTATCTCTGAGGAAGGCCTGCATGTGTCATTTCTGTTTAATCTGAGGCTCAATCTTGTCACAGTCAGCTGATTTCTTTTCTAGCTCACAACTGCTCTCCAGACCTCGGAGACCATGCAGGTTCAGTCTCAGACACCACAACAAAGCAAGCCACACACACTTTTTGGTTTCTCAGTGCATATAAAAGTTCTGTTTATACTATACTTGTCTACTGAGTATATAATATCATTGTGTCTAAAATGAAACAATATACATACCCCAATTAAAAAGGACTGCTAAAAAAAGTTAATGATCATCTGAGCCTTGAGCAAGTTATAATTATTTTGCCGTTGGAGAGACTTGTCTTCTTCACGTGAATGGCTGCTGATTGATCAGGGCGGTGGTTGCTAAAGGTTGGGGTGGCTGTCACAGTTTCTTAAAATGGAACCACAGTGAAGTTTGCTGCACTCCTTTCACGAAAGGTTTCTCTGGAGTATGCGATGCTGTTTGATAGCATTTTACACAGAGTAGGACTTTCAAAACTAGAGTCAATCCTCTCAAACCCTGCTGCTGCTTTACCACCTAGGTGTCTGGAATATTCCAAATCCTTTGTTGTCATTTCAACAATGTGCACAGCACCTTCCCCAGGAGTGGGTTTCATCTCAGGAAACCACTTTCTTCCCTCATCCATAAGAAGGAACTCCTCATCCGTTAGTTTGATCATGAGATGGCAGCAACTCAGTCACATCTTCGAGCTCCACTTCTAATTCTAGTTCTCTTACTCTTTCCACCACATCTGCGGTTACTTCCCCAACTGAAGTCTTGAACCCCTCAAAGCACTGGAATCAACTTGTTACAAACTTCTTACAATATCAGTACGTTGATATGTTGACCTCCCATGAATCATACATGTTTTTAATGGCATATAGAATGGTATATTCTTTCTAAATGGTTTTCTATTTACTTTGCCAATATCTATCAAAAAAATCTATCTGTGGTAACTATGGCATTACAAAATGTATTTCTTAAATAACAAGACTTGAAAGTCTAAATGACTGCTTGATCCATGGGCTGCAGAAAGGATGTTGTGTTAGCAGGTGTGAAAACCTCGTTAATCTCCTTGTACATTTCCATCAGAGCTCTTTGGTGACAGGTGCATCGTCAATGAGCAGTAATATTTTGAAAGGAATCTTTTTCTAAGCAGTAGATCTCAACGTTGGGCTTAAAATATTCCATAAGCCATACCTCAACAGAGAGGCTGTCATCCAGGCTTTGTTGTACCATTTGTAGAGCACAGGCAAAATAGAATTAGCATCATTCTTAAGGGTCCTGGGATTTTCAGAATGGGAAATGAGTGTTGGTTTCAACTTAAAGTCACCAGCCGCATTAGCCCCTAACAAGACAGCCTGTCCTATGAAGCTTTGAAGCCAGGCACTGAGTTCACCACTCTAGCTATGAAAGTCCTAGAAGGCGTTGTCTTGCAACAGAAGGTTGTTTTTCCTACTTTAAAAATTTGTTGTTTAGTGTAGCCACCTTCCTCAACGATCTTACCTAGATCTTCTGATAACTTGGTGCAGCTTCTCCACCAGCACTTGCTGCTCCATCTTGCACGTTTATGGAAATAACTTCTTTCCTTAAACCTCATGAACCAACCTCTGCTTACTTCAAACTTTTCTTCTGCAGTTTCCCCACCACTCTCAGCCTTCACACAATTGAGGAGAGTTAGGGCCTTTCTCTGGATTCGATTTTGGCTTAGTGGAATATTGTGGAAAGGTAAGTAACAGCAGTAAGGAATATCAATACAAGCTGTATTGAGCATATGGAAATAATGTCTTCTTTGGTATATAGGGGATGCTACCTTAGTGCCAAGTTGCCCAACCTTTTCCTTTGGACACAGTCTGTGCTCATTAGGAAGGAAGAATGACAGTCGTGTGAATCTAACAGGACCATTTCTTCTCATTGTAGAGAAGATGTACTTTAGATTTGCCTTAAGGAAATGTTGTGGCTGGTTGCTTCTGTCCAGACCACTCAAACTTCCTCCACATCAGCAATAAAGCTGTTTTGCTTCCTTATCTCTCACGTATTCACTGGAGTGGCACTTTCAATATCCTTCAAGGACTTTTCCTTCACATTCACAGCTTAACTAACAATTTGGTGCAAGAGGCCTGGCTTTTGGCCTCTCTTGGTTTTCAACCTGGCTTCCTCACTAAGTGCAATCACTTCTAGCTTTGGGTTTAAAGTGAGAGATGCTGGACTCCTCCTTTCATAGGAACACTTAGAGGCCATTGTAGGGTTACTCATGGGCCTAATTTCAATATTGTATCTCAGGCAATAGGGAGGGCCAAGGAAAAGGGGAAGGGAGAAGGGGGAATGGCCAGTGGGTGGAGCAGTCAGAAGACACACATTTATCGGTTAAGCATGCCCTCTTGTATAGATGTGGTTCCTGGTGCCCCCAAACAATTACAATAGCAATGTCAAAGGTCACTGGCCAGCATAACAGATTTAATAATCATAAAAGGTTTGAAATATTGTGAGCATTACCAAAATGGGACACAGAAACCCAAAGTGAGCTCATGCTTTTGGAAAGAAATTACACCGACAGGCTTGATGACACAGGGTGCCATGAACCTTCCATTTGTTAAAAAAATTAAATTAAAAAAGCAATATCTGTAAATTACAATAAAGTGAACGGCAATAAAATAAGACCTGCCTGTGCATTGTGTGAAGTATTGGAAGGAATCTGGAAACGATTTAAAGTATACAGGAACTTGAGCATCCATCAGTCTGGGTTTCTGAGAGGATCCATTCTCCCCCAGATACCAAAAGACAAATATGTTTGAATAGGAAGAATTTGCCAATAACATGCTGAGTCTCAGGGCCATTGATTTCAGAGGACAGGAGATCAGATCTCTTTAAATCATCCGTATTTTCTTATGTTTCCTACAATAATTGTATATTATTGATGTGATTTAAAAAATTTTTTAACATCTAAAAAAAACAGGTCAGCCAAGCCTGCTGGCTCACACCTGTAATCACAGCACTTTGGGAGGCAGAGGTGGGAAGATCATGAGGTCAGGAGTTCGAGACCAGCCTGGCCAATGGGGTGAAACCCTTTCTCTACTAAAAATGTAAAAAATTTGCCAGTGTGATGATGGGTGCTTATAATCCCAGCCACTTGGGAAGCTGAGGCAGGAGAATCTCTTGAACCCAGGAGGCAGAGGTTGCAGTGAGCCGAAATCATGCCATTGCACTCCAGCCTGGGAGACAATGCAAGACTCTGTCTCAAAAAAAAAAAAAAAGTGGTAGGTCAAAAGTGGGTGGTCTGCCTCCCTACCAGCATCTTCTGCAGCTCCCGGATTTGATGACCAACCCGGAGACATTCTCATCACAGCACAGGGACAGGGCCCCAAGCTGGCCTGGGACGTGCACCTGCAGCCACATCCCCTCCACCATTGCCACCCCGATCCATGCGGACAGCCCCACTCTGTTCCACATCCTACTCCTCCCATGGGCTTCCTTCCCTCGCTCCTTCCTGGAACCACCTCTATTCTGATAACAATATCAGTAACCAGAAGGAAGCGGAACCACAATAGCAACCACAGGACTGTCCAGTGTCACCAGCCCTTCTGCTCCTAGGAGCCCACATGCAGAGGATGCCCGGGCTCCAGGCCACCTGACCTGAAGGGCAGGGCTTCTGCGGCAGCAGGGCTGTCTTCCCTTCACACCCACCTCTCTTGCCTGACGCAGCCCCCATCACTCATTGATGCTCCCTTCTAGAGGACACCCTTCTGAAACCCTTGGGCCAACATCCTCATTTCTTTATGCTGTGCTCGCAGTAGAAGGAACCCAACCCTGCCCAGAGGAGGTGAGAGGTGCCTAAGCCGTGAGCCCCTGCCAGCAAGATGCAAGAGGATTAGTCCCTGTGTGGAGAGCACTGAGCCCATGCCCAAGGCCACTTGCTGATGTTCTTTTTTTTTTTTTTTAAAGAGGGAGTTTTGCTCTTGTTGCCCAGGCTGCAGTGCAATGGCTGATCTCAACTAACTGCAACCTCTACCTCCTGGGTTCAAGCAATTCTCCTGCCTCAGCCTCCTGAGTTCCTGGGACTTCAGGTGCTCACCACCACGCCTGGCTAATATTTGTATTTTTAGTACAGATGGGGTTTCACCATGTTGGTCAGGCTGATAAACTCCTGACCTTGGGATCCACCCACCTTGGCCTCCCAAAGTGCTGGGATTACCGGCATGAGCCACCTCGCCTGGCCCATTTTTTTTTTTTAGATGGGGTATTGCTCTGTTGCTTAGGCTAGAGTGCAGTAGCACAATCTCAGCTCATGCAACCTATGCCTTCCTGGGTTCAAGTGGTAAATGATTATCCTATTATTCTGCCTCAGCCTTTCAAGAAGCTGGGATTATAGGCATGTGTCACCACACAAGGCTAATTTTTTTGTATTTTCAGTAGAAACAGGTTTCACCATGTTGGCCAGGCTGGTCTGGAACTCCTGACCTCAAGTGATCTGCCTGCCTTGGCCTCCCAAAGTGCTGGGATTACAGGCTTGAGGCGCCTTTGCCTGGACAATTCTTCCATTCAGAAGTATTTATTCAAGACTCCCTTGAGCATGGCAGGAGCACCACTGGCCCCACTCATTCTCATGGCACCTGCAGTGCAGTGAGGAGGTAGGTGTTAAAATATTAACACTCACAATTCCTGCTCTGATGAATGCAATGAAGCAGGGCTTGAGGCTAGGGGAGCAAGGGCAGGCTGAGATCCTTTCTCAGGCCAGGCAGGTGGGGCTGACCCCGGCAGCCACTCACGGCAGGTGCTCGTCAAGGCTCGAGACTAGCTTCCTCATCCCAATCCCTCACTGAACTCCCTGCAGCTTGGAAGTGGCTTTCTAGGTTCTTCCTCTGTAGGAGAGGACACAAAGCACCCACCTGACTTCACCCAGCTGCACAGAGGCAGGAGCAGGGCCAGGGGAGGGCCTCGGGGCTGTGCAACCATTCCTTCCTGGGACTGTGTCTAGTCACCTCCCTTCCACACTTCGTGACAGCAGGCTAAGCCCAGCCTTTAAGAGGCTACGCTGGGGCCCCTGTCACCTGTAATTAATTGCTCCAACAATGTTCTGGGCAATGCCACATCAAGACAAAATCGGCCCAAGCCTTCCAATCAGTCAAAGTCCATTCACTTGGGCAAACGTAGGAAACCTGACAGCTAACACCAGGCCGTATTAAAAATCACCCTACAAGATGGTCTCAGAATAGACTCTAATACACAATTCCCATGGCAACGGGCCCCCACCTAAGGCTGCCCCCAGCGGAGTGGGGAGCAGAGGGATGTAGATATGGGGCAGCATCACCCCAGCCTGTCCCTACACAGCCCTCATGGGGGAGTCTCCCTGTCTTCAGCAGGCCTGGGGTGAAGAGCTGGGTCTCCAGTCCTGTTTCCTCTCCAGATAGAGGAGCCGCATGGGAAGGAGCTTGAGGAGTGCAGAGTTTGGGGGTCACCTACATCCTAGGGTGTGCGGGCTGGGAAGGGCCACAGGCTGAAGGGATCCTGTGGGAAATAGAAAAGTTCCTTTTAAAGTTTCCTTTCTTGTTAAAGAATAAGTGTGCTAATGACTTTGTTAAGCCCTATCCTATGTAGCTATTAGACATGCCATGCTTACAGGCACGTAGTACATTCTATGTCTTTGTATTTTAACCAAGATAACTGTGCTGGACGTGCTCACAGGCATGTCCCAGTTCTCCATTGCTTTTACTTGTTTAGAAAAGTTTTAAGTTGTTAGCCAATCAGGTTTTAGTTTAGATGGTGAGGCATGGCTCCAGCCAGCTGAGATCCGACACAGCAGTAAGGACGACCCCAGATGTGTGAGGGATAAATGCATCTGCTTTCCTTTGTTGTACTCCTGTGGCAAGATGCCTAGCGAGAGTACTCTTCCCGCAGTCCAGGAAGTAAAAACTGCATTGCTGAAAGATCCTTTGTCTCGGTGCTAATTTTTCTTTGCCGCACCAAGCATCTATTTCCAACAGGTCCCAAGCCGCGGGGCACCTGTGTGAGTTCCTCCCTGCCTGGATTTCCCCAGCATCACAGTGCAGAAGGCACTGAACCGGGCAGGAGAGAGTGGGTGCGTGGTGGGGAGTAGCTAGTGGGGAAGGACTAGAAGGCAGGAGGAACAAATACACGAACAACCACAGGCTCAACCCACCTACCGTGTGCAGAATGGGATTCAGGCAGGGTGAACAAGAAGCAAGCAAGTCCTCAATCCTCGGATCTGGGGAGCTAATTGCCCCCTTAGTTGACAAATGAGTGCCCAGCAGAACTGAGCTCAAAACCTTGTGTGATGGAGACAGAATGTAGATGCATGGTTGTGTAGACCCGGGGGTAATGGAGGGGTAGGGATGGTGGCTACAGGGTTTCTTTTTCAGGTGAAGGAAAGGTCCTCAAATCGACTGTGGAGATGGTTGCATTGGGTAGCAGACTTTAAGTTAGGGGATTGTCTGCTATGTGAACTAAATCTCAATAAAGCTACTACAAACAATGAAAAGCCTCGCCAGGCCCATGTCAGGCATTGTGAGGGGCAGCTCAGTGGCACCGGATGGGAGCCAGTGGGCAGGGGGCACACGTGCAGCCACCCATCCCCGGGCATGCATCACCTCACTTAGCATCCCTGACAGTGTGACTGGTGAAACACCACTGGCCCATTTTACAGACGGGGACGGCAGGGTTAGGAGAGCTTCGAGGGCTTGCCAGGGCTTCAGAGCTGGCAAACAGACTGGAAAGAGAAAGACAATGTGAGCAAAATGTCAGCTCTACACATTTGGGATGGTGGGTTACGCCTCTTTGCAGTTTGCAAAAATGCCAACAAAGGGAGGACAGGGCCTCTTCTGCTGCAGCCAGGAACGGGGCGGGGCCTCTCGGAGTGCTCTTTGATACCAGCCCCTCCCAACCCCTGCAGAGAGGAAAGTTCTCATCCCATGATCCTGCTGAGCCAGCAGCCCACCTGTTCCTGGGCACCTCCAAGGCCAGCTTCGGGGCCCCTCCTCCTGGAGCCAGAGCTGATGGCGGCAGCCCCAGCCCTGCCCCACCATCCTGGCCTGTGCCCACCCCTGCCCCACCGTCCTGGCCTGGTGTTGCTCTCTTCTGCCCGCGCCCTTCCCTTCCTTCTGGCTCTGAGCCCCTGCAGTGTGCCAAGGCAACCAGAACCCCAAGCTTGTTTCCAACAGCCAACCATGTGGGGTGTGTTGTGGAATGAAGGTTTGCATCCCCCCAAGGTTCACGTGTTGAAGTCCTAACCCCTAAAAGGATGGTACTTGGAGGTCGGGCCTTTGGGGGTGATCAGGTTTAGATGAGGACATGAGGGTGGAGCCCTGTGGTGGGCTTAGGGCCTGCCTAGAAGAGGAAGGGGACAACCTCTCCTTTTTCCACCGTCTGCCATGCGATGACACAGCAGGAAGGCCCTGTGGACAGCCGGGAAGCAGCCTCCCAGGACCTGACCCTGTCAGCACCCTGCTTGCAGACTTCTGGCCTCCACCCTGTGAGAAGTCAACATCTATCATCCGGGCGGCCCCATCTATGGTATTTTGTGAGGCCAGCGTGAGCTGATGAGGATGGGGGTCAGGGCCAGGTGGGCGGGCTCCAGTGTCTCCTGTAGCCCTCTGTGAGGGGTAGGGACCTAGCCCTCCAATTCCACAGCTGAGGAGCCTGGGGCTCCCTCATGCCCAGGGCACACAGCTAAAGGAAGGAGCCAGGACTCCAAACCCGGACCCCATGGCACCGCCTCCAGCTCTGCCCTGATGCCTCTGCAGGGCCTCACAGGGCCAGATGGCCTCTCCCCTCTCCTATTCCGTGCTGCCCGCATGTTTGTGAGAGCCACTGGTGCTGTGACAGGGCCCAGGCTGTCAGTCACTAAATCCAAGCACCCTGGTGACCCTAAGGTTTAGCAGCAAGACAGGGACTCAGCCCCGGGTGGAGCCTGCGAGGACCACGCCCAGCAAGTACTTCCCCGAAAGCCACACCTCAGATCCATGTCTCCCTGGCCTGGTACCCAGGAACATGGCTGTTCCTCCCCCTGAAGCCTTCCCCACCCTGGATCCCCTCTCCCTACCCCTCTCAGCCTTACTGACAAAAGACACGATTCTGAGAGTCTGCTGTCACCCCCCGGGAAATAGCACTGGCCTTAGAGTCAGCCACGATGGATTCCATCCTGGCTGTCTACTTTTTGGCCGAGTGAGCTACAGGAAAATTACTTCATCTTCCTGAGCCTCGGTTATCCACCAACCGCAAAAGGATCGGAGGGAGCAGCAAATGAGGTAATCAGGTCCGAGGCAGGCCCTACTCCAGGCAGTGCCTGACCTGGCAACATTCCGGACATGGGGCCACATGAAGAGGATGGGAGGGGAGGAGGGGAGATGTCCCAGCACCTCCTTGCTCACCCTTCCACCTACCCCACTGCCTGGGTATCCTGTCCTTCCCAAAATGCACTCCATGCTCTGCAACAGACTCAATGTGGCCCCCAAAATCCCTATGTTGAAACCTTAATCCCGATGTGACAGCATTAGGTAGGGCCTAGGGGAGGCATTAGGTCCTGAGGGTGAAGCCCTCATGAATAGGATTAGTGCCCTTATAAGGACAAGCCCCAGAGAACCGACTCACTTTCTTTCCACCACTTGAGGACACAGGAGAAGTGGGCCATCTGCAAACAAAAGAAGGCCCCCACCAGAACCCAGCTAAGCTGCTGCCCTGATCCCAGATTTCCAGCTCCAGAACCATGAGAAATCAAACGCTGTTGTTTCTGAGCTCCCCAGACTGTGACATCTTGTTATAGCAGCCCAAAATAAGACATTCTCAGTCCTTGCTTTGCCCAAGCTGACTCCCTGCCTGGAGCACTTATGTGTCCCCTAGCCTCACTTCCCATTCATTTTGCACAAGCCAAGTCAACCTTAAGGTCTCCTAGAAGCCTCCTGTGACAGAAGCTGACAAACCTCACAAACCTGGTGCAATTCCCTCAGGGGCACAGAGCTAAACTACATTTCCCAGACACCTTTGCACTTAGGTAGGATCATGTGACCAAGTGCTGACCAATGGAATGTGGGCAGAAATAATACACTCCTTTTCCAGGACTGAGGCATGAGAAATGTCACACATCTCTCTTTTTCTATTGGCTACAGGCTCTCTTTTTCTATTGGCTAGTTGAATGAAAGAATGTCAAGACCCTAAAGGCAGGTAGGGCCACAAGATGGAAGGAGCCTCGGGCCCTGAATGACCAGGTGGAGCAGAGCCTCAACTCTGACCTGCATTAATGTGAAAGCCAAATAAATTTGTGTTGTGTAAAGCCACTGAGAAGTGAGAGCAGTTTGTTGCAGTAGTTAGCCCATGCTGACTACTTCTACACATCTACACATCCTTCCCTCTCTTCCCGACAACAAAGTGTCCAGGGCAGATCGCCCAACTCACTTCTAGGCCTTGGCCTTCTCAGCCATCATAAGCTGGGTACCTGTCACCTCCTGCTCTGGTCTGTGGGCTCTTTGAGGATGCAACTACAACCTGTGATTACTCACTTCTGTTTCCCAGCTGGGGCTGGTACAGTGTAGGCACTCATAAAATGTTGCCTGATGAACACACCAGGATTTCTCGGAATAGAGCTACCTGGAAAATGAGAAGTTTGTCCTCAAAGGGCTTTCTAGACCAAGCCTGCCCTGATTCTGAGAGGAGGCATTCCCTGTGTGTGAGCCACACACCAGGCTCTTCCTAAGCTCTTTCCAAGTATGTGCTCACTTTGACCTTCATGACATGGAGACACAAAATAAGTGAATCATGGCCAAGCACAGTGGCTCATGCCTGTAATCCCAGCACTTTGGGAGGTCAAGGCAGGTGGATCACATGAGGCCAGGAGCTCAAGACCAGCCCACTGTGAAGGGCAGGGACCCAGCCTTCCAATTTCACAGCTCAAGAACCTGGGGCTCCCTCATGCTCAGGGCACACAGCTAAAGCCAGGACTCCAACCCCAGACCTCATGGCACTGCCTCCAGCTCTGCCCTGAGGCCTCTGCAGGGCCTCATGGGCCTATTTTTGATAGAAACCTCATCTCTATTAAAAATACAAAAAATTAACTGAGTGTGGTTGTGCATGCCTGTAATCCCAGCTATTTGAGAGGCTAAGGCACAACGATCATTTGAACCCAGGAGGTGGAGGTTGCAGTGGGCTGAGATTGTGCCACTGAACTCCACCCTGGGTGACAGAGTGAGACTGTCTCAAAAAAAAAAAAAAGAAGATGGTGAATCACTTGTCCACAGCCTCATGGCTGGGAGGTTGCAAAGACAGGATGAAAACCCAGGTGGCCAGTAGGCTGCAGAACATATGCACCTTCCCAAAAGGCAGTCCCACATCGTGTTTCTGGACCTTCCTTTAGTTGGTGGCTGCAGGGGACCCTCCCTGCTGTGGCCACCAAGTAAAGGTTGATGCAGCAGGTGGTACAGCAGCTGCACCTGTGCCTGTGCTAGGTGTTAGATGCTTCTGCTATCACCTGTGGGTGTGTGCAACCCTGGGTCACAGATGAGGAAACTGAGGCGGAGGCACTGAGTCACACCAGGAGAAATGGACAGTGCTGGACTTCTGTTTGGGCTCATCCAACCCCAGGGCCTAGGACTCTTTCCATAACACTTGTCCCAGAGGCTAGTCTGACCCCAAATGCCAAGAAGTATTCATCACCCAGCTTGCCTGGGCTGCTGGTTTGTTTAAACTCCAAGAAGCAGCTCAGGGCCAAGAGAGAACACAATCCTCTAAATGCCGAGCATTTGACTGAGGAAGAAAAAGTGGATCAGACACTCTTACAAGGAGGAAGAAAAATAAAGGAGGTTTCCATACTCCCTACAGCTGCAGAGTAGTCATGCATCCCAGCTCGATAGGGCCCCACATCCTAGACTGGCAAGTCCCCAGGACTACAGAGTAATACCTCACATCTCAGCCCAGTGGATCCCCATAGCTGCAGAGTAATACCGTGCAACCCAGCCCAACGCATCCTCATGGCTGTGGAGTAATGCTTTGCACCACAGTACAATGGATCCCCCTGGCTGCAGAGTAACACCTCACATCCCAGTCTGACGAGTCCCCACAGCTGCACAATAGTACCTTGCATTCCAGCCCCATAGGCTCAGCCCCACAGCCTGATCCAGTCCATCCAGGCCCACTCAACTGCAGCTGACAGACCTACACCCACTGGCACCAAAGGCTGACCCCTGCTTGGACCTGGAGATGACTGGACTCATTCCATACAATCCCTCAGCTTTCTCAGTGTCACAAGAACTCCTTGGAAGCCACTGGAATCAAGATTCTGCCCAAGGTGCAGGCCGCCTTTTCTCAGAGGTGAAAGGATTCCAAAGTGTCATGGAAGAGTCTTTCCTGATATGTACGCCTTGCAGGTGGCTCCATTCTCAGATCTGAGACAAGAATCCCCCCAACTCTGGCTGAGAGCCCCGAGGTTACTGTCTCTCTAGGACCACAGCCCCATGTCCTCCCTGGGCTCTTAGGAAGCCCCACTCCTGCTCAGGGCAACGTGTGTCTGGCTTTCGGTTGGCAGCCAGCTGGGGCCTTCTCCACTCATGCTCCGACCTCCGGGGCCTTCACAGGGCCCTTCTGCTCGTCCGGGATGAGGCTTAGGAAGCTAGGTCCTCCCTAGCTTGAACGTTCTCTCAACAATCCCAAGGGTCTCAGGGCCGTCCCTGGAGAAAGTCCCTGATGCTGCTTCCTGGCACTGATAGAAACTCCACGGCCAGTTCCAAGGTCCACAAGTACCTTCCTCTTTGGGGGTCAAGGCCTGTGGACTTGGGTGTGCTGTGCTGGCCTCAGACCTCACCTGGCTGGGGCTGAAGTCCATCACTGGGACCCTGATGCCACGTGGGCTCCCGTTCTCAGACCAAGGCCTCAGCTCTACAGACGACACAGCAGTAAATGGCCTCTCTCCCAGGTTTTTGTTTTGTTTTGTTTTGTTTTTTGAGATGGAGTCTCGCTCTGTTGCCCAGGCTGGAGTGCAGTGCCGTGATCTCGGCTCACTGCAACCTCCACCTCCTGAGCTCAAGCGATTCTCCTGCCTCAGCCTCCCTAATAGCTGGGATTACAGGCATGTGCCACCATGCCCACCTAAATTTTTTTTGTAGTTTTTGTAGAAATGGGGTTTCACTGTGTTAGCCAGAATGGTCTCGATCTCCTGGCATCATGATCCGCCTGCCTCGGCCTCCCAACGTGCTGGGATTACAGGTGTGAGCCACCATGCCCAGCCCTCCCCAGATTTTAAATGGGTAAGAAAAATGCAACCGTGATCCATGAGGCACAGCTAAATCCAGCTTTTATGTCTACACAGTGGCAAGACCAGGCAGCTATGCAGAGACTTGGATCTGCCCCGAATGAAAGAACATTGGCTGAAAAGATGCATTTGTGGGTCTGATTTTGGATGTTAGAGTTTGCTTTGTTTTTTAAAAGCCGGTAGGCATCAGTCAGGCTGGGCTGTCCCTTCAGCCCCTTCCCTTCTTTCTAAGAGAACCCCAGTTTTATTTAAAACAACAATGGCCCCAGCTAAAAATACAGGAGTAGCCATGTGACCCAGTTCCAGCCAATGACAGCCAGTAGTAATCATGCCAGGTGGGTTCCCAGAGAACGCCGGCGTCCCTGACGGGCAGGTGCAGGCCCAGCTGGCACCTGCCTCTGCTCTCCCCTCCTCTTGCCTAGAAGGCAGGATGTGGAATGGCAGGCGAAAGGTACTCCCCGAGCTCAGGGATGCGTGAACTGCACAGGCCCAGGTCCGCGAGGACTCCCCCAAGGAGCCCTACCAGCCCGGCCTGCTGACACCCACTTCTTGTTAGAAGGAAAACCCCGAGTGGTCAGATTTTTCTTACAAGATGTCAACACAGTCTAGCGATCATGCAGCCCAGGGCCTCTGGCTGTGCGTGTCCTTGGATAAGGCTGAGGGGAGCTTAGCAGGAACCTGCCGAAGTCACCGAGAGCTTAGCATCTCCTCAGATTGTCTGCTGGACGGATGGGAAGGCTACACAGCGAGGCTGCAGAGCTCGCCCCAGATCACACAGCCTATGTGAGAGGGTCAGGATTTAAACCCAAGTCTTTTCAAAGAAGCCCAGGATCTGTCTTCACGGAAGGAAAAGCTACAGATGGAAACCTGGGGAAACACAGGGGTCTAAGCCAATTCACTCAGCAATAAGCAGGCGTGTATGTCACCCACCATTTCTGTGATCCGAGGCTGTGGTGTCCCCAACCCTCACCTCCACTCTGCCCAGAAGCCCACACTTTCCTCAGCCTGGGTGCCTTTCTCCAATGCATCTTGCCATATGTCATAGCTGTGTCCCTCAGGAGGGACAGGGCATCCTGGGTGAGGTGAGTGCACTGTGTGTGCCAGGCACAGGCCTTCCTGGGTGCATGGTCTGGGGGCCATGGCTCCCACTTTCACCAGGTCTATCCCCCTGCACCACCTGCTCCCACCTCTTGTCTGCAGGGAATCAGGAGTGGTGCCTGAGGCCAGCAAGGGCTGGCAACATCTCTTCCGGCTGGCAGCGCCTTTGCCCAGAGCCAGCCAAGTGCAGGCTCCAGGCTCAACCTTGGCCAGCAGTGGCAGGCGCAGGAACCACAGGTTCCAGTGCCTGGGTCTTCTGGGGATGGCAGAGGGGGGCAGGCGGGGCCCAGCTTTAGGAAGGAAACTTCCCCAGGCTCACTCTCCACCTCCCAACCTGGATCTGCTCCTTCCCCTTCCCCAGAAACTGGCCATTGTCCCGGGCCTGCAAGTAACAGCTTAGGGGCCAGCTGGGTCTTGCACACCTCCGGAGGGTCTGTGATCCTGGACAGCAGGAGGGCCTCCTCAGGGACAGTCCCAGACTGGAGGAAGGACAGGAAGATGGATCGTTACCCATGGAGGAGATCAGAGGAGGAGACTGCCCTACCCCTCTGTGGCTTCCTCGTCTCAGATCAGCCCCTGCCCCAGGCAAAGCCTCGATCCGCACAGCCCAGTGAGTGCTCACAGTGTGTCAGGCACTTCCCCGTGTGATCCCTGATCCATGCTCAGCCCCCCGAGGCTGGCACTCTCAGGATCCCCACTAGGCAGGAGAGGAAACTGGGGCCCAGAGAAGGTGGTTAGCTTCTCTGAAGCCACCCGCTATTAAAGGCCACACTAGGATTGAACCCAGGCAGTCTCATTCTCCAACTGCAGAGCCAGGCCATCTCTCTCTGAACCCAAGGTCTAGGATGCAAAATCCAAGCTCCTCCTCACAATCTCCAAGGTCCTGCCCAGCAGCCTGGCACTCTCTCCAGCCTCACCCAGCTTCCTTTCAGCCCCTCTCCTCCCACAGCTTAGAGCTCCAGCTTTGTAACTGTCTCCCGAAGCACACATGTGGCTTTCGTGTCTGCCTTGGAGCCAACAGCATCTAGCATGGCACAGAACAGGCAGCTGCTAACACTAATCATATCGTCTTCTGTGCATTCATCCTGTGCCATGTGGCCAATCGCCTTCCCCACGTGATCTCATTCGAGCCTCACAAAATCTCCAGAAGGCAGTCATCATTCTACCCATTCTGTGTATGGAAACACTAGACTCCAAGCTATGACCATTTAAGGTCACACAATGAGAAAGAGGCAAGGAGGGCACCCATGACACCCCTGCCCCGTGGAGGCTGAGCCCATCGCTGGTGCTAACCATCGGGCTCTGCTCCTCTCCCTAGCACACCACCACCGAAGTTCACCAAATGAAGAAACAGCTGAGTGGCCCTAAAAGATGCCGCCAGATGGAGTAACCTGGGCCAAGGTGTGAGGCAGGAGGCAGGGACCATGTCAAAGGCACCAGCAGCCAGTGCCCAGATCCCCATGCCCAGAGCCCCATGCCCAGAGCCCCATGCCCAGAGGTCCAGGGGAAGGAGCAAGAAGATGGGAGAGCAGGGCGAAGTCACCTAGGAAAGGTCCACACATCTTGTTAGTTTGAACTTGACCCGGCAAAATTCCTGGTGCTCCAGAGTGCTTGGGAGCTGGAACAAGGGTGGCTGGCTTTAGGAGCTCACCCCGTGCTGTGCAGGCAGCACAGTGGGCAGCAGCCTGGCTGCTCCCTCTGCCATAAGGCACAAGAGTGTCTGAGGCCGCTGGGGCCAGCTCCCTGGGAAGGCCGGCAGTGGCCAATCCCACATCGTGGGGCTCCAGGTAACCTGTAGGGGACCCCCGGCCTCAGCACCCTACTTGGAAAGAAAATGTCAGTGCACGAACACTGATATTTAACCACCCGGCAGCTTATGTGGCCTGGACAGTCACAGCACGCCTAGAGCTCAGGAAAGGAGACACCAGGAATGATGGCCCAACCCCAGGTGGGGCAAGACAAGCTCCCTTCCTGTGGCTCACCTCATGGGAGCTTCCGGTGGCACCATGGGAACCAGGCCAGTCCCTGCAGATGACCTGGGATTTGGAGAAAGAACAGCAAAGTCGGCAGGTGCCTGGGGCTGAGTGGGGAGCATGAGGGGTGCAGGGAGAAGCACGGGAAGCCCTCCCAATGGGACCACCCACCTCTTCTCACAAACACCTGCCATTCGGATTCGTGGGCTGCTGTTTTTCAAGGATTTGCTTTTCTGAAAGACCTAGAGAATATTCTAGAACAGTTAAATATAGCTCTCGTGAAAGCTGTCCCATTTCCATGCCTATGTTCATTCAACAAATATTCTCGGAGGGCCTGCTTAGTGCCAGTCACAGGAGGGTGGGGGCCTCAGTCCCTGGGAGATAAAGGAGAGGGTCCCTGCTGAGGGGTGCTGGGAACAGAGAATGAAGACTGGCTTGGAAAGAGCCGAACACGACACAGGGTGGCAGGTGCTGAGCCGGCAGGAGCCCTGGAGCTGCAGGGACCCAGAGGAGAGACCTCTCACCCACCTGGGAAGGCTGCAGAGAGGAGGCATCTTCAGTGGCTAGGATGTCCCACTCCAGCCTGGGACTTGGTCTGCATGGGACAGGGGTGGAGAGAGGGACAGGCCTGAGAGATAAGCAAGAGCTTAGACTTCAAGGGCCAAGGTAAGCAATTCATTGCAGGCTGTGGGCCACTGGGAGCCATGGATGGCTTGTGAGCAGGGCAGTGACTCGATCTCCTGGGGCTGGCTTGATGTACATCAGCACAGGCCCTGGGCCATCACAGAAATGCAAGCAGCTTGGAGAAGGCCGAGTGGGTGACGTTGCCATAGTGCAGTGTTGCATAATGCCTGGTGACCCCCCCCCATACCCGCCCTTTAAAAACAAATGCTTAGGTCATCCCCAGAGGAAGCCAAAAATTAGAGAGGGCTCCTCTGTGTGCCCAGAATGGATCTAGGCTGAGCTGGAAAACAAAACCCAAAGGAAAAAACCAGAGCATCTCCAATGGCCAGGCCTCCTGGGACTAGGATGGGGAGGGATTGCAACCAGAGGCAGCAGGGGCCAGGGAAGGGGACATCTGCAGTTCCCCTCTAAACTTGAAAAGCAAGATCCCAGCTTACAGCAAACGTCTACCTGATAGGAAGAAGGAAAAGGGTCACAGCACTGACACCCTGCCTATGTGGGAAGATTCTGGTCCCAGGACAAAAGGCTCAAGGAGATAAGAGCAATGACCCACCAGCTCCAGATTTCTCCCCTGCCAGACAGGGTGAAGAGCAGGTGCCTGGGAGCCTGGCGGAGAAGAAAGCAGCCAGAGAGAAAAGCACCTGCCCCGCCCCCTGCCGGCAGCTTCCTCCTGCTCCCTCCCTCCTCCCCTCTGCTGTTCTCACTCTGAGGTGCTCTCCTGCCAAAAGCATTCCCCATTTAAGCTCCAACTCTGCTTCTGATTCTTTTATAGGGGACTCTTGGGACATCCCCAGATGCCAAATGAAGCAGCTGGTGGCCTCTGTCTTCAGTGGCAGGTCTGAGGGTTTCTATCACCAGCCACTAGACTTCAAAGCCAACCTTGTCCATGGGCTCACTCATGCATGGGGAGACTAAAGCCCAGACAGGGAAGCCAGGTCTGCAGGAGGGGTTGGAGTTGACCAGCTGTTACCAGGTCACATCCAGGACATGTGGTGGCTGACCATGGCTGAGGGCTCAGAGGCCTGTCCCTGTAATAGGAGGTGTGTGAGCAGAGTGTGAGGGGTGACTGAACAGGCCACCAGAAGGTCCCTTTCTCTCCAGGAGTCCAGACTGGATGTCCCTTAAATATCAAGGCAGACGTGAGATGGGAAATGCAGCCACACCTCCTCCTCCCAGTCACTTTCCAATGATGGCTCTAAGTGTGGCCATGTGGCCCACCCTTGGCCAATGGGGCAGAGGCAGAAAATGCTGAGTGGGGCTTCCAGGAAAGTTTGTTAAAAGGACAATCCCCACTGTCATAACCCTTCTGACCTTTGCCTCCTCCTTTTTCCTGCCTGGAACGGAGACATGATAAACCCAAGTACCAACGCCAACACACTAAGGAAGACAAAGCCAAAAAATTATAGAATCGCAGGCCCCAGGTGGTCCTGGACAGTGTATCCCAGAGAGCAGCATCATCACTCCCTGAATATCCCACCCAGACATGCCCTGAGAACTCCATGGCCCTGGTTATTTCCAAGTCAGCCACATTTCATAGTCCTCTTTGATTTTCTCACACTAATACAACATTAATCTGTGAACCCTCAATGACGGTATGAAAGCACAGTCTTTTTTTTTTTTGAGATTGAGTCTCGCTCTGTCACTCAGACTGGAATACCATGGCATGATCTTAGCTCACTGCAACCTCCACCTTCTGGGTTCAAGCAATTCCCCTGCCACAGCCTCCAGAGTAGTTGGGATTACATGGTGTGCCACCATGCCCAGCCAATTTTTTGCATCTTTAGTAGAGATGAGGTTTCACCATGTTGGCCAGGCTGGTCTTGAACTCCCAACCTTGTGATCTGCCCACTTCAGCCTCCCAAAGTGCTGGAATTACAGGCATGAGCCACCACACCCAGCCAAGAACACATTCTTTTGTGCATTTAGCCCACACATTTCTAATGATAGCAGTTATAATATTTGACATGTTTTCTTTCAGTCTTTTCTTCTTGGAAGCCACAAGTAAATTTGAACTTATATCACAGTCAAAATGAAAATTAGTATACACAAATCAAACATCCCATATTAAGGGACTAACTTTATACTTTATTTTTATATCTTTGGTTATAAGCCACATCAAAACTTTCCTAGAAGAAAAAGGGTGAACATAAGCTAAAAATATGGAGATATATATATATATATATATATATATAACAAATGCTAATTTTTAAAAAGCAGGGACAGAAATAATATCAGAGGAAAAAGAAGGCACAAGCATCAACTATAATAAAAAAGCTTGTTTTACATAGGCAAGCTTATCTCTTCCAAGAAGAAATAACAACAAACCTTTATGCATCTAAGCACATAGCTTCAAAAAACATAAAACTAATATTGTCAGAAACACAAGGAGAAACTGACAAGCTACAGTGACCAAGCATTGGTAGAGACACTAAGGGATCTCCCTCAGAAATTAAGTAAACCTACTCATAATTACAGGCAGATTATAAAGCAGAAGACACACATCAAAATGCCCATAAAGAGAGGCAGCTGAAGCCAATGAGTAAGATGACTTGATATGATGATGTTAGGGACTATGGTGAACTGGAAAGAGCACATGCTCCATTTAAGGCATAAATGTTAATAAAATAATGATAATTTAAACACTATATGTGCTAAACCCAACATGTGCGCAAGCTGATTGAGCCAGGAATCACTAGTTTTCAGACTTTGAAAAGGATTTGAGTAACATAATAACTAAGTTTGATTTAATAGATCTGTGTATAAGTTTATACACAACAAAGAAATACATGGTCTTTTCAAATATTCATGGAATGCTACAAAAATCAATAATTGAACTACAAAGAAAATGTCCTGTAAATTTTAAAATACAGAAATTATGCATTATAAATATGACTTACAGATAGTAAACACTCAAAACATATTAGCTATTTTAAATGTGCAAAATTCAATAAAAAACTGAACCTTCTCAACAACCTTGAGGTCTATTATTGTTGTTGTTATCATCCTCATTTCATAGATGGCAAAAACCAAGGCACAGAGAGGCTGAAATACATGTCCATGTAATTACATTACAATTGGTGAATGACCAAGACAGAATAATACACAAGCAGTCTGGCTCCAAAACTCATTCTCTACCTGTCATTATGCTAACAAAAGTGCATGTGTATGAATGTGTGTTTTGTGTATAACTTTAAAACACAAACACTTCAAATAGCCCTTGGATTAAAGAAACAAATAAACTTATTTGCAAATTACTTACAAATAAACGATAATGAGAGACCTATGGGATGCAGCCAAAGGGGCATACAGAGGACAATGTATAGCCTTTACTAAATTTGTTTATAAAAAGAGAAAGCCTAGTAACTGTCAGTGCATAAACGGAGGAAAAAATAAATAAACCTAAAGAATGTAACTTAAGTGTTTAATAAAAATAAAAGACACTGGCCGGGCACAGTGGCTCACGCCTGTGATCCCAGCACTTTGGGAGGCTGAGGCAGGTAGATCACAAAGTCAGGAGTTTGAGACCAGCCTAGCCCATGGTGAAACCCTGTCTCTACTAAAAATACAAAAATTGGCAGTGGCTCACGCCTGTGATCCCAGCACTTTGGGAGGCTGAGGCAGGTAGATCACAAAGTCAGGAGTTTGAGACCAGCCTAGCCCATGGTGAAACCCTGTCTCTACTAAAAATACAAAAATTGGCAG
>CM052663.1:85534192-85556806 GCA_028533165.1 Leontopithecus rosalia
GTGGGCACCTGTAATCCCAGCTACTCAGGAGGCTGAGGCAGGAGAATCGCTTGAACCCAGGAGGCGAAGGTTGCAGTGAGCTGAGATCATGCCACTACACTCTAGACTGAGCAACGCAAGACTCCATCTCAAAATAAATAAATAAGTAAATAAATAAATACAAAATTAATAAATAGAAGCAAATAAAATAGATATAATAAAACCAAGAGTTGGTTCTTTTAAAAGATTAATAAATGTCAGCAACTAATTCCAAATATTTTCAAATAATGTAAGAAACAAAAAAACACATGTGCACACCAGAGCCTGCAACAGAGCCAAGTATTTCATTCTCTTCTATGCAGCAACCTGCTGCTAGCTATCACCTCTTAGACATGGGGCTAAGGGGCTGGACCGTTACAGGAGGCTTCTACTTCTGTGATAGGTTTTGTTTGGTTTTTCTTAAGTTATCACTATGTAGATTTTCATATATAGCATATATAATATATATACATGTATATCTACGTGTGTGTGTATGTATATATACACACATAGATATACACCAAGGTAGAGAAAAATGTAATTAATCTCCAAATAGGAATACTCAAGTTTCAGCAATGAGCAATTCAAGGCCAATCCTGTTTTATCTAAACGCCTATCCACTTCCCTGTGTGATTCAATTTATGTTAAAGCAAAATCTCAGACATTTCACTTATATGTGCATCATTATCTCTTAAAGATAAGTACTCATTTATTATGTATAGTCATAATAATAATCACACCAAAAACCTAGCATTAATGTGTGTATGTTTAAATTACAGAGGTATTACATGTTATCCATTTTTAAATCCAATTAAGAAAAGGTTTAAAAGCACAGTAGACTTCATATACCTCAAAACGTGCTGAAGGAGATAGGATCACCCATACCCTACAAATAAGGATGCTAAGGATGAGCGCAAGAAGGTGGTGGACCTGCCATCTCCCAGCTAGTAAAAGGTGGAGGAGGGATTTGAGCCCAGGTCCCTCCATGACTGTATTAGTCCATTCTCACACTACTATAAAGAAACACTCTAAATGAAAACAAAAAAAAAGGAAAAAAAAGAAAAAATAAAAAGAAGACAAAAAGAAACAAAAAAATATAAACAACAACAACAAAAAAAAAAGAAAGAAAGAAACACTCGAGACTGGGTAATTTAAAGGAAAGAGATTTAATTGACTCACAGTTCCACATTGCTGGAGAGGTCTCAGTTAAATTACAATTGTGGTGGAAAGGAAAGCAGTCACCTTCTTCACAAGGCAGCAGAAAGGAGTAAGTGCAAGAACGAGGAAGTGCCACACTTTAAAACCATCAGCTCTAGTGAGAACTCATTCATCATCAGCATGGGACAGCCCACACAGTCTGATCACTTCTCTCTCTTGACACATATCAAGAGAATGGTAAGAGAATATGGGGATTACAATTTGAGATGAGATTTGGGTGGGGACGCAGAGCCAAACCATATCAATGACCAATGCTGAGTTGGGTCCACTCCACCAAGGTAGGCTTTCAGCCTAGCAAATGGTCAGATTTTGATAAGTAACAATAGATTAAATAACATATTTGGACAACAAAGTCTTCTTGACTATAGTAAGATAAACTCAGATTCATACACGGGATACGGCAGAGAAGCAACATGCATTGAATGACTTCTATGGGACAGGCCCTGAACTAGGTGCTTTCATCTCCCTGATCTCGTGTAATCCTCACAGCAGTCCTAGGAAGTTACTGTGTGCTGAAAAACGTCCCCTCACCCCAAGTTTGTATGTTGAAATCCTAGCCCCCAGGACCTCTGGATGTAACTGTTTTAGGGAAAAAAACTAAGGTAAAATGAGGCCCTTTGTGTGAGCCCTAATCCAAACTAACTGGTGTCCTTTTAAGGAGAGCAGATTAGGACCACAGACATGTACAGAGGGACAGCCATGTGAAGACACAGGGAGATGATCATCCACAAGCCAAAAAGAAAGGATTCAGAAGAAATCAATCTTGCTGATACCTTGATCTTGGACTTCGGGCCTCAAGAACTGTGAGAAAAAATTATTTTCTGCTGCTTAAGCACCCTGTCTTACTTTGAAATGGCAGCCCCAGCAAACTATAACTAATCCAAAGGTAGACTGTGGACTGTCTGTTTTACAGATGAGAAAACAGCACATCATCTGAGAGCTATGCAATGGGCAGGATTTGAACCCAGGTGGAAACCAAAGCTATGCTCTCCACTGCACCAGGCAGCAAATCACAGCAAGGAGGGGTGGCAGGAGGGACTTGGCAAGAAGCATGGTCAGATGGCAGGCTGAGATGCTATACCATTGCTTTGGGCTCATTGTGGGCAGGATGCGTTTCCCACCTTTTGACTTTGGCCTCAGTTACATGACTTGCTTTGGCCAATGGTGTGTGGAAGAAGTGACAGCTTCACGGCAGCATCTTGGCATAAGAGGTATCACTGACTTTTGCTGCTCTCCTGTGCCTTTGCTACCATCAAGCAAAAAACATGCAATGACTTGAAGCAGAGCTTCCCCCATCAGCCTGCAGAGCAGCAGTGAGAAAAAGGTGCCCAGCTGAGCCTCAGACTGTGAACAATAATAGATGGTGGTCGTTTTCAGCTTCTGGATTTGTGGATGATTTGTTACACGTCACTAGCTAACTGATACAGGTGAAAAGACACTGTATGGAGCAACATAACACAGACTCTGAAGTCAGACTGCTAGGCATAACTCCTTTCTGCCACCTATTAGCTACATGACCCTGGACAAGTTGCTTAGTCTCTCTGATCTTCTACATCCTCATCTGTAAAATGGGGATAATGAAAATATCTATCTCAGGGTTGAGATGATGGAATTAATTGAGAGAGTGGCTGGGAAAGAAAAAAAAAAAAACCAGAATCCCGTGGCCATGCCATAAACAATAGCTCTTTGGTAAGAGAATATGAAGTCACACTTATCCTGGGGAGCTCTGGTCAGAACTAAGACAAACCATGAGAGTCGTTTTGTCATTTGTCCTTTTATTTTAAAACTGATGCCACATCTGCCTTTCTCTATGTGTGAGGCCATGAACTCCCTGTCCCTGGAGGGTTCCGTGCTGCTGCCATCCCGAGAGGGTGGGACCAGATGACTTCTGAATTCTCTTGACTGTCAGGTAATCATCCTGGAGACTGATCCTTCCTATACCCAAGTTCTTAATGCCAGGAAGAGCGACAGTGTCTGGAACTGCCCCCAGACAGGCTGTGGGTGTAATGGAGACCACGTCAAGCTTGAAGAGAGATTTGGACTCAAGTCCTAAGTTCCACATCATGACCTCGGGTAAGTCACCAGATCTCTCAGAGACTAGTCAGCATAACCAGGTAACCAGGGACCCTATTCTATAGTCTTGTTAATGGATGAAAGACGGGTGTGGATGGGAATCTGTCTTGTGAACTAGATCACACCCAGGTCAAGCAATTATCCATAATGGCATCACTCCTAGCATACTGATGGAAAGGCACCACCTTCGAAATTCTCTCTTCCACCAACCCAGGGTGGGCATATGTGGCAAGCATGCTACCACTGCCTGACCCATACCCATGTCGAACACAACTAATCAATCACACATGGCACCCTGCCCCACTGAGGCTGCTTCTTGGTACAGAGTTACAGTGACCAGAGCCACTCTGCTGGGCCAGACTATCAAGGCAAATTCTCCCAGTCCCTGGAGCTAAACGGAGTCCACAGGCTCACCTCCCCTCCCCCACCCTCATTTCATGTGTCCACAAGTACACTGCAATATCCCTGGACTGGCTCTACCTGGGGTGAGCAAGGACTTCACTCTGGACACCAGCTTTCCAACTTCATGTGAGCTCGTCCCAGCTGCCTTTCCAAGGCCACCTGAAGATCACTAAGAAAACATTCTGAAATAGTAAGAACATCAGAAGCACTGTCAACACTGCTGAGGGCTGCTGAGGTTGCAGTGAAGCCAGAAGACCCAGCCCTGCTTGTGCAGCTGTTGATGGGAACAACCGAGTGCTGTGCCCTCTGACCTGCTGATCCCACTACAGCCAGCAAACCCTTAAAGGGAGACATCACAGAATCCACACCCACAGAGATGTCCAACAAAGCATCATCTACAGTTAGCCTTAAAAAAAAGAAAAAATACGTTACATCATTATCAATAGAGGTACAGTTCAATAGTTGTGTCCACTCACTCAATGGATATATGGCCATTAAAATCATTTCCCTCCTGACTGTGAAAACACAAGGTAATGTGTGATACAGACTTAAAGAGAGAAGGTGATATGCTGTGCATGTCACCACAGACACCGTGGGCACCTCCGGATACCTGACTCCACCCCCTCCTCACCAGCCGCACCCCAGCTTGCTTTGGGAAGCAGCACGCCCCATTTTCCAGGTTCCCTTGCAGCTAGAGTTGGTCATAAGGCATAGTCCTGGCTGACGAGATATAAGTAGAAGCTGTTGGGTGGGTTGTCAGGGAAAGCTCTTTAAAAAGAAGCAGGCTGAGCTGACATATACCTTTGACTTGTGTTCTTCCTCTTCTTCCTGCCAGGAGGGACACTGGAGAGAACACTGGAGGTGGAGCAGCCACCATGGAACCATGAGACACCAGCCAAAGGACAAAAACCAAGCTAAGATGACTGACAGCAGAAAGCTGGAAAGAGCCTCTTCTCTCAAGGCATTGTGGAGCCACCTGTCAGCCCGTCTGCCTGCCCCGCGCTTTGCAACCAAGAAACAGAAAACTGCTGTTTGCTCCCGTCGTTGTTAAATGGGTTTTCTGCGACAGGCACCCGAACACCATCCCTAAATGATCCACTCTGATGAAATGATAAAAACAGCAAGCACATTTGGGCAATGACAAGAAGGTGAACAGCGAATGCTGCAGCCGTTCTTGGATGTGATCACGGGGTCACAGAAGAACTGTGGGGAATTTCCTCCCTCTCATGAAACACTCTGCAGTTGCTTGCCAACTTTCCCTTCCCATAGTAGGAGAGCAATTTGGAGAATCAACACACACCAGCTTCCCCTCACTGGTGTTTGGATACCTATGGCCTGAACATTGTCCCAAACAGACACTGGACCAATTTCCCCAACTGCCAGAGCTCCTCAGCACTTGGGCGCTGTCAAAGAAGTCATCTCCAGGAAACGGCACAGGGAGAGCCTCTCATCATGACCAGACTCACTGGGGAACGTTCTCCCACATCCCACAGCATCTCTGTGCTGGGCCCTTCCCTGCGGCCCAGATAAGCTCAGCCTAGGCCCACCCAGCATCAGCAGCAGTCAGCTCCTACCCACGTCCAACTGAATGCCCACGCCCTGGCACCCACGAGGAGCCTGGCACTGCCTGTTTCCAGACCACACGGGGCCTTGCACCCCAACTGCCCTGACACAAAATGCTGCCTACAGTTTCTGCTTCAAATGTGGAAACAAAGTATGCGCCCCACAGTTCTTAGTACCACCCAGCGCACCCTGCCCACCTGAGCAGACCACCCCAGCCCCACCAGAGAGGCTCACCCTGCTCACCCAAGAGGCTCACCCCAGCCCCTCCTGAGTTCACCCCAGCCCCCTGAGAGGCTCACTCCAGCCCCACCTGAGAGGCTCACCCCAGCCCACCTGAGAGGCTCACCCTGCTCACCCAAGAGGCTCACCCCAGCCTCCTGAGTTCACCCCAGCCCACCTGAGAGGCTCACCCTGCTCACCCAAGAGGCTCACCCCAGCCCCTCCTGAGTTCACCCCAGCTCCACCTGAGGGGCCCTCCCAGCCCTTCCTGAGTTCACCCCAGCCCACCTGAGAGGCTCACCCCAGATGTGTGCCCACCTTCCCCATCTCTGACAAACACCACATGTGCGCTACATGCCCGTCAGCCGCAGGTAAAGGTCTCTCACCTTCCTGAGCGGCTGCTCCTCACATATTTGGCAGGGCCAGTGACAGCCAAAAGCCATTTCACAAATGGGCATCTCTTCCTGCCAGATGCCCGGCAGACTCACAGAGGCCTGGCACCTGCAGGTGGCCTTGGGGACCAAGATCACACATCTATGCCTCAGGAGTGAGTAGCTCCCCACACAGCAGGAAGGATCCCTAACCTGTCATCTCTCATTAAAAGCAACAACTTGAGTTCTAAAGGCTGCAGCCCATTCCACACCTGCCCAGTGGTCCTGAGGCACAACTGAGCAGAAAGATGTCACCCAAATTGCTCAGTTCTCAGCTGTTCCTGCTCTCAGGGAGCCAGGAGTACATGCCAGCATCCAGCCAGCCTGAACACCTGCTGTGGGCCTGGCTGGGGGCAGGGGAGCCTGAGACCAGCAGGCCCCTGGAGGATCTGGATGTCTACTCGGGAGACTGAGGCACAGTTAGCTGGGGAGCAGAGAAACAAGTCCTTTGCTCTAGAGGATAAAGGACAACTGGGCAAAAGAGAAAGGCGGAGCCAGACTCAGGGCAGAAGGTGTGGGCACAGGCCTGGGCAGGACTGGAGGAACAGGGCTGTGAGCTGAGGACCCACGTCTGATTCTGCAGGGGGTGGGGAGCCACCAGGGTCTGGGGCAGGAGCTTTTAAAGGTCACTGCAGTGTTGGAGTACAAGGTGGCGTCCCAGGAAGCCAGAGTACCCCAACAGAACTGAGTTGGGGAACTCTCACTCCTTGAACGGAGACAGGGCTTCTACTCCAGTCCATACCCATCCAACAGAGACACCTTGAATGCGGCTTGCGGCCCCCAAAGCCCCCGGCCTGACACCTGCCATCGCAGCCCCCTTCCACTGGATGGTAGGAGCTTTTCTGTCTCTGAGGAGCATCTCCCAGTCAGAGTGAGCCTCAGGCAGCCCCTTGCTAGGATTAGGGCTGGGAGAGAGACACAGGGGTTGGGTAGCAGCAGAAAGAGGATGGTGGGAAGTGGCGAGGGCAAGCTGAAAGTGAATTTGCCAAGAGTAGACAGAGCACGACCAGGCCTGAATGACTGTCCCCTAATGAGCATGCCCAAACGACCACCATCACAAAACTGTGTCACTCACCAGCTGCCTCCTGGGTGGAGGAGGGAGAAAGCCTTTCACACGCATTTCCTCCCATTCTTACAAGGACACAGATTCTGAGCTCCAAGTCCCCATTTCATCGATGAAGAGGTCCAGTCTTAAGGGATGTGCCTGGGATTGGGCCTCCAGGATGGGCTTCGAGCCAGATGTGAGCCACCCTGCAGGGCACTGGCACCCCAGGCCTGCCCGCTTCCCAGTATCATGTGCCTTCACAAGAGATGCCACAGAGGAGCCCCTGAAACCCTGCCCAGGAGACAGGTGGCATCATGACCCATTCAATGGATGGCTGGCCAGGGGTGGGGTACGGACCTGCCCCCCACTCTCCAGATACCCAGCCCACCATTCCTCTTGCCACACCAACATTCCATTCACCACCTGCCACCCCAAGTCCCAGCCTACCCTCCTCTACTCCAGCCCCCTCCCTCCACCCCACTGCCACCTGCTGGCCCTTCCCAGGGCTCGAGGTGTGATAAGGATGAGGATGGCTCAAGGCAGGTCCACTCCACTCACCTAGCACCACCTTGGAGTGGCTGCTCCCCCGCCAGGCTCTGCCATCACTCAGGACCGGCTGACCCCAAGACCCCAGGCAGGGGCATGATTGGGCTGAGACCAGCAAACCATGAGCTCGAGGGACTTTCAGGCCCAGCAGCTGACATCTGCCCACAGAGTCCCAGCAAGCCAGGCCAACACACTCACAGATGCACCTGACGTTTCTCTTCTTCCTCGCTATGAGTTTTTCCATTGACCACCCCTTCCATTCTTGGTCCCTAGCACATAATTCTGCTTTGTGCTCAGGTATCAATGCCAGGGTTTGTATTCGGGTCCATACCAATGCAGGTCAGGGACTCTTTTGCTTAATAGCACAAAATGGAAGTACATGTTCTCAAAACAAGTTAATGCAGGAAGGGGCTATCCAGAAAGCTAGTGTACCAACTGAGAACATTAACAGAAGTATATTGTGTAGACAAAGGGAGGTGATGATCAGCTCTCCCTGCATGGTCAGGTTGGACTGAGAGCACACACAGGCTAAAAGGAGAGGAACACACAGGCTTAGAGGAGAGGAACCAGCTACAAAGGGCATTATTGGAAGAAACTCCGGAATCTAGGGCTATCCCCAAATCCCTACAAGCCATTACAACAAGACAGGAGGGAGGCCAAGCTCCACTCAGCCCTCCCTTTGGAGGATCGTAAGCTACACAGTGGGTACCCTGAGCTAAAAGGAGAGAGTTTTCTACAGGCGGAGGTCCCCAGGTGGGGGTGGACAAGACAAGAGACCCTCAAGACAAAATCCCTTCAGGAAAGAGACCCCAGACTCCCGGCTCCTTCAGGCTGGCCATGGGAGGGTGCTCCACCTGGAGGTGGGAAGAGTCCTCCTGCAAATCTCAGGCCCAGAATTCCTCTGCCTGGGGGACTCTCAAGAGCGCCCACTGCCTTTCCTTTATCAGCCCAGCCTGCCTAGGCTAGCTGCCTCTTAGTTCCCAGGGCTCTGCTGAGAACAAGCATTGCATCTCTTTCTCCATGTTTTCTCATCCTCTGGGAGGCTGGTGTACACACAGCCTGGAGCTGCTTGCTGCAGTCTGAGTCAGAGGGGCCAGCCCTCTGGGTCCAGCTCCCTGGGCCACCATAGCATGTGGTCCCCACTGCAGACTCGATCCTGCCTCCATGTACTGAAATCCTTCTCATCTTCCAGGTCTAAGCCCCCCATGTTCCAGTTTCTAAATGTACATCTGCTGGTTCCTCCTCAGATGACCGCAATAGAGACAAGCAGTCCTGGAGGAGAAGACTCTTCCCACCCAACCCACATGCACACACCGCTCCTCCCCAGATCAGAGCCCCACACGAGATCATCTCAACGTCCCATCCAACCCACGTGCACACACCGCTCCTCCCCAGATCAGAGCCCCACACGAGATCATCTCAACGTCCCACCCAACCCACGTGCACACACCGCTCCTCCCCAGATCAGAGCCCCACACGAGATCATCTCAACGTCCCACCCAACCCACGTGCACACACCGCTCCTCCCCAGATCAGAGCCCCACACGAGATCACCTCAACGTTCATCTAAGTACGTCCACACAATTCACTGTGTGTTACATAATGAGCTTTTTGTCACTAGAGGCACTCAAGAAGAAAATGACTAGTGTGGGGGGTTCTGGGGTGCTGGTAATGTTTTCTCTTGTTCAGAGTACTAGTTACATGGACATGATTTCCTTATGAGAATTCACTGAGCAATGCACTTGTGAAATGTACACTTTTCTATAAGAACATTATACTTAAATAAAAATGCTTAAAAATCAAAAGTGATTGAATTGGCTCACCATCTGCAGGAAGGAGATGGGGCTGGGACACTTGGAGATCCTTCCTTCGTGGAGCCATCGAGGCATTAACACTGAGGCTCTAGCTGAGGCACAGTGCCGGCTCACCACTGTGTGCCTCCCACCAGCACAGGGGCCCCACCCAGCACATGGAAAGAGAGGGGCAGAAATTAATCCAATAAACAAGTGAGTTGAGGACCCACTGAGTATACAGAGGAGGGAGGGAAGGAGAGAGGGAAGAAGGAAGGGAGTATACAGAAGGATGGATGGTTAGAATAAATGGATGGATGGACAGATGGATGGATGGATAGATGGATGGATGGATGATGGGTGGATGAGTGGATGGGTAGATGAATGGATGGATGGATGAGTGATGGGTAGATGAGTGGATGGGTGGATGGATGAATGGATGGATGGATGAGTGATGGATAGATGAGTGGATGGGTGGGTAGAGGGATGGAAGAATGGGTGAGTGATGGGTAGATGAGTAGATGAATAGGTAGATAGATAGATGGATGGATGGTGGGCAAACAGATGTAAATGAGTGAGTTGGTGGGTGGATGGGTGGATGTATGGATGGATGAGTGGGTGGGTGGGTGGGTAGGTGGATGGATAGATGGATGAGTGGGTAGATGAATAGATGGATGGGATTGGGTGAATGGATGGTAGATGAATGGATGGGTGGATGGATGAGTGGGTGAATGGATGGATGGATGGATGAAGGAGTGGGTTGGTGGATGAATGAATAGATGGGTAAGTGGATGGGTGGATGGATGGATGGGTTAATGGGTAGGTAGGAGAATGGGTAGATGAATGGATGGCAGATAGGTAAATGGGTGGAGGGATGCATGGTACATGAAGATATTGATAGATGGGTAGATGGGTGGGTGAACAGATGGATGATGGATGGGTGGGTAGATAGATGAGTAAATGGTGGATGGGTGGTAAATGAATGGATGGGTAGATGGGTGGGTAGACGGATGGTGGATGGATGGATGAGTAGGTAGTTGCATGTATAGATGGGTAAGTGAGTGGGTGGGTAGATGGGTGAATGGTGGACAGATGGATGGGTAGATGAATGAATAGTGAGTGGGTGAATGGTAGATGGGTAGATGGATGGATGGTGGATAGATAAATGATGGATGGGTGGGTGAATGGATGGATGGATGGATAGATGGATAAGTGGGTAGATGGGGAAGTGAGTGGGAGGATGGATGGGGATGGATAGATGTGTAGATGGGTGGATTGATGGGTGGCAGATGTATGGTGGATAGGTGGGTGGATGGATGGATGTGTGAAGAATCAGGTGCATGGAGGACCAAGTGAGTACATACTGAATGGAGAGACAGAGGTGTGGCTAACCGCTGCATGGAGGAAGAAGTGTACACTGAGGCCTGGTTCACCTATTGCTCTGACCTCATAACTCCACGAATAAAAGTGACCCAGAAAAGAGTAGAAGGCAGTGGGTATCTCCAACTCCTGGGTCTCACCTGATTCCTGTCCCCTTCTCAGAGCACCATGCTGGGTGTCTCTGCATACCTATGTGTCTCTTTGATGTATCCCAAAATCAGAAGAAACCCCACATCTGCCCCCATTTCTTTGCCCCATCCATGACATCTATAAAGAGGCAGTGTTTCCTAGAGGGCCTGGGGCTAAGCCAGCCCAGGTCCGAGAAGGGGCAGGAGAAGAGGAGCTGCCCACAGGCATCTCCTGGCTCCCTGGCATGGCCAGCTACCCCACTGGACATTACCAAGGCAGCCCCACTCCTCTGGGCCCACCCCATGCCACACTGGCAGGCCCTTCATCTGGGTCTGCTGAGCAGTTTCGCTGAAGGGTGGAGCTAAAGGGAGAAGGAAACACAAGATGGACTACTCCACAAGCTCAGCCCTGGCCCCAGGAAAACATCACAGTCAGAGCCTTCAGTAAGGAGCTCCCAACTGCAGCACGGAGTTCCAGCCCCTCTGCCTTGGTGTGTGTGGCCTCATCTGCCTCAGTTTCCTCATCTGTAAAGTAGGGAAGGTGAGTGCATGCCTGTGGAAGCTCCATGCTCCTCCAGCACCAGCCTGTGGGGTCTGCTTGGTGCTGCTTGTATTCTGCAGCCTTCCTTCCGGGAAGCCCACTGTGGGCCAGGCATTGTCCTGGCCCCGCAGGTGTGGGGAAAACACACACGGTTAAGGCCTGGAGCAGAAAGCACGGTATTCATTAAACAACGAGGCTGGGACTGAGGAAGCCAGTGCAAGGGGGCGCTGGGAAGACTTCGGAGGACAAGCACCTGCAAGATGGGCTCAAGGAGCCAACCAAAGAGCACACCCTCTGTGTGTGCTGAGCAGGCGGCAGGGAGCGCTGGGCTTAGCTGCCCCTACTGCACCCTGGATGACAACCAGTTGCTTGGGTTTTCAGCTCCCTGCTTCTCCCATCTCAAGGCCAGGCCTTATCTTGTCATCTAGACGGTCCCCAGAGCCTCGGAGCCTAGGAGCAGCACAGGCCGGGGGGCAGGTGCTCGCTCAGAGTGTGAGCCATGTGCCAAAACTGCACCAGGAGTGCCAGGAAAAAAATAGAAAATGCTGTCTGTTTCATAAAAAGTCTGTTGAAGGTGCTGTTGATGAAGGGGAAAGGCAAGATTTCCCAAGGCACTCTGTTTTCCAGCAGATACAGGCCTGGGAGCCAGGAACCTCCAGAAACCCCAAAGCTTTTTCTCAGAACGCACCCTGCCCCAAGCCAACCGCCTCAATTCCCGTAACAACCTCTCCTAGCTTCCGATGGGCCTGAGGTTCTAGGGAAATACTGCCCCTAATGTACAGCTCTCCCTCCTGCAAACTGTAGGAAAAGAAAAAGGAAAAACCCATCTCTCCTACCCTCCTTCCCCACGCAAACCGATTTTAAATTGTCCTCTGCACTCTGCAGATGAGATCTGATTTCTAAGCATGGTTCTCTTTTTTTAATGATCCTGAGGGTAATAACAACTTGGGTCACAGATGTTAGAGTGGAAAAAGAAGTGTCATGGAGACTCCAGCTCTGTGAGATCCTGGGGAGAGGCTCAAGTGCCTACTGCAGGAAGGTCACATGTGTGTCCCAGGGGTCTCTTACACACCTGAGCTTTAGCCCCAAGCAGGCCAAATCCAAATAAAACTCCTCCACCCCTGTTCAGATCCTGGCCCCAGCGCTTCTGACTTCCACCAACTTCCCCCAGCAGGTGGTCGGCAGCAGGGGTTGAGGGGCATCTCAGACTGAACCCCTAACCAAAAGGGGACTACAGGGTACATACAAGGGTTTCCCATCCAAAGGTGTAGCGCTTCGCAAGTTTAGAACTAAACATAATCTCCGCAGAAATAGCTACAAGTGGCACAGACATCAAAGGAAGCAAATGGGGAGGAATGGAAACAGAGCTTGGTAAATGATGTAACTGAAATTGCCCTTTGCAGGGCCCGGCTGGACTCCTGCTCTTCCCTGGTTATGACGATGGTCACTGTGCCCTGGGATCCCCGGAGAGCTGGAGCGGGATTCAGGGTAATATCCCTCCAAAGCCTTTTAGGAAGGTTCAGCCGCAGACCCAACTCGAAGTGGTAATTATATGTTTTAAAAATCCATTTCACAGAGCAAGCTAATAACTGCATCTGAGAAGAAGCCTTCATTCGTGGCCACCCAGCACCAGTGGCCCCCGTCCTAGCCTTGGAGACTTGGACAAAAAGTTGAAGCACACTCAAGAAATAGCTCAAGGTTAGATTAAAAATCAGAACACCCATGAAGATGAACCTGACTCATTAATATCACTGCCCAATAGGAGACAATTCCTTGGAGGGCAAGGCTTGGGGCTGGGTTTTGTTCTAGGCCTTGGAACACCTTAATTTGCATTTATATTAAAAAAAGGGGGGGGGAACAGAATTAACTGGAAAGGTGCTTTGTTTCCTGTAAATTTGAGCTCTTCTGCTACACAGTTTCTTAGGGCAGAGAGCAGAGGCTCCATCAGGCTTTGTCCAAGAGCGTGGATTCCGTTCCCACTAAGTGTCGGCCACACTGTGCCTGGCAGCTGCAGCCCGTGGGATCTCACCTGGACCCTAAAAGTCAGTCTGTCAGGTGGTTACTGTGGGATGTCCCCTCTACAGGTGAGGAAACTGAGGTCAGGAGTGGGGAAATGACCTCCCTATGGTCTTACACTGGCAGAATTCAGATTCCGAGCCAGGTCTGTGGGCTCCAAGTTGAATGTCTTTCCACAACCGGACAGCTGTGTCAGCATTAGAGCTGTCTTTTATTCACACACGGGCACACACACACATGCATTTTTCCCCCAACCTTTCTCTCCAGAAAAATCAGTGGAAAATCCAAAGAAGGAGCAAGGAAAATCAGCGAATCCCTCAGATGGCCTCTGTCTCTTATTCATACAGGTCCCACAGCCCCTGAGGCAAAGCCAACACCCTCCATTTGGCTGAACTTCCCTTGACAGCTTCTCCTTGGAGTTCTAACCATTAGAGGCATACACCCAGAACTACCAATCAAAATCAATCATGGAAACACACCTCAGCATGAACTTCATCAGTCTCAACAATGTATGTCTTAAGGAAAACTGGCACATTTCAGGGTTTGCGTTTAACACCAATCCTCTCCTCGATGTTGCAAGCTCAACTTTCAGGATCAGCCAAGCATTTTATGTGCCTGTTTTACTACTGGAAGCCAGCATGCTAGCCAATTTCACCTGTCTTCCGACTTCATCCCTAAAGGCATGTTTAAGGGGCTTGGGGCTTTCTCCCGTCCCCAGGGCTGTTCAGTTTCAGAGGCATATTTCTTATTCTCCAGCTCTCCAGCAAACAGGCCCCTGTCCGCCAGAATCACTGCCCTGCATCTGCATGCCTCTGCCACAGTTTAAAGCCAGAGATGATGGCAATGACTGACTGGCCCTCTCAGATGCTGGAAACACAGCGTGGGAAGGGAAGGAGTCATCTGTGTTTGGGGTGCTGGGCAAAGGGCGTGGGGCAAGCAGGAGCCAGGCTGATTATGTAGATAACAGAAGGACAATTTCCTTCACAAACAGAAAAACCTGCACCAATGAATTAAACATTTAAAACAAGATGACTCTCTAAAAAGTATTTTCAACCAAGAAGGAAAGACAGGCCGTCCTGTGCTGGCGCTTCCTGTTGCATATGGCACTGAGAAATCCTGTTTTTTCAGCATGCAGAGATTTTCAGACAAAGAAAAATATCAAGGGGGAAATTAGAGGAGGAGGTCCAGAGAAGTGAGACAGGAGAAGCTGGGGAGAAGTCGGGGAAAGGAGGAGACCCCTGCCCAGGGCACAGGGGTATCAAGCCCTGAGGGGTTCAGGAAACAGACCACCCCTGAGCTAACACACTGGCCTTGACAGGTCTAAGGAGATGGCCCTAGAGAGGCAGCCTGCCTCACTGGGACAGGTGAACCAGAGACACCACCCTGCCTGCTGCCACGCAGGTTATCCACCTCTATACCGGGATGGAGGGACTGGCCCCCACTCCCACAGGTCTTGAAGTACAATGTCTGGGAGTCCTCCCAGCCCCCAGCCTTAGAGGGAACACTGCCCTTGGGACTCACTAGAGACCCTGCTCTGTGAATAGTGCCCTTGGGTATCCCTGTAGTCTACCAGCAGGACCCCCTCTCAAGACTGGGGCTCAAGTTCCCTGGTTCTCTGGGCAATATCTAGACCGGCCTTTCCCACTGTCACAGCCTAGGGAGTGGGCAGGTTCCGCCCTGCCCCCTCTCTCCACCTCTAATCAGAGCAATTGAGGGGCTGCCACCCCCACCCCAAGCACCAGAGAGCAAACCCTCTCCTCCCAGGGGCCTGGGAAGCCCAAGCTCCGGAACTGGAACTCAGGGAGGAAAAAAGGAGCTGGAGGAAGAGAGATGAAATCTGAGCTCAGAGGAGTGTGGAGAGAGCCTAGGGGGTATGGAGGGTCAGTGACTCCCACCCCCCCAGGCGCACTCCCCTGCCACCTGAGTCCCTCTAGGAGCAATGGGTACCAGACCAGCCCTCTCCAATTCCCAGAGAGGTAGTAAGTGTAAGGCTCAGAGCCCCGCGCAGCCCAGCCCGCGCCGGGGCGGTGGGTGGGTGGGTGTCTGCTATGGGATTATTCTTAGCGCTCCACTCTCTTCGCAAAAGTGGCGCCTCCGCCCTCCCGGCTCAGGCACACTCGCTCTCGGGGCTCACACGCCTGGCCCAGACACCAGCGCGTTGGTGAGCACCGGGTGGGGTCCTCGAAGGGTGAGGCTCGGAGGCGCTGCAGAGGTGGGGGCTCCCTAAATAGGAGGGGGCGCTGCGGGAAGGACCCCGAGGGAGGCTGCGTTTAACCCTCGACGCCCTGTACCCAGCCCTGCGCCGCGCGCTCTGCCGCCTTCCCGGACTCCTCCCGGGGCGCGGGAGCCCGGCGGCGCGCCCAGCCCTTACCTATGGTGGTGATGACCGTGATGGCAAAGTAGAAGGAGCCGGCGAATTTCCACTGGACGCCGGCACGGTGCGGCTCGGACTGCAGGATCACCAGCTCCAGCTGCCGGTAGTCCTCGCTGCTGATGTTGTACTTCCCCTTGATCCGGATCTCCTCGGCTTTGAGTTTCTCCTCCTCGCGCATCTCGTGGTCCGACTCCAGGGCGTCGAACACCGCGGCGCCCACCAGCAGGTAGGTGAAGGTGCAGACGATGAGGGACAGAGTCCGCACGTTCTGCCTCTTCATGGCCGCCAGCAAGGAGCCGGCGCGGGGGGCATGTCCCGCAGGCTCACAGCCGCGCGCGTCCCACTGCAGCGCCCGGCGGCCGCCGCCGCCTCCTCCTCCGCCGCCGCCGCCGCCTCCAAGTTGTAAGCGGCGGCGGCAGCAGCAGCAGCAGCAGCGGGGAGGCGGGGGGCGGGGAGGCTGGGGGGGGGCCCCTCCGCTGGGGCCGCCACAGCCACCGCCACCGCGAGGCGGCTGGCGGGGCAGGGGCGGCGCGGGCCCGGGCTCAGCCGAGAAGGCGGACAGGCACAGGAGGCTGCTCGAGCGCCGGGGCCAGGCGTCCGGGAACCCCGACACCCTGCGCCAGACCCGGCCGAAGCAGCCCGCCCCACTGCGCAGGGCCATGCAGGGCGGCCCCGCTGGGTACCGCGCGGGCCTGGCTGCCCTCCGCACCCCGCCCCCCGCTCCCGCGGGAAAAGCAGGGACGGGAACCGGGGCCAGAAAGCGGCCGGAGGGCGGCCGCGGGGCCCCGCACCCCTGTGGGTCCAGCTCGCAGTTGGCGGCGCCCAGCAAGAAGCCTGCAGGTCCGCGCGCCCCGCGGGACCTGCTTCCCCTTTTAGCCCTCCTCGCCCCCTCTCGGTGGTGGGGAGGAAAAGTTTGCGAAGTGGCTGTGTCTCTGGAGTCCCCTGCAAGCGGGGAGGGGGCCAAGCAGGTGCAGCGGGCGGGGCAGCCTGCTCCCCAAAGGTCCGAGAGCCCAGCGCCCACCCGGGCGCGCGGGGGCGCAGCGGGGTCCCTGCCGGGCGTCGGCCGGTGCGCGAAGTTTGCTCGGCTCAACCCCCAAGGCGCGGGAGCCGGGCGCGGCCCCAGGACGGCAGGGACCGCGATGGAGCGGCTTCGGGGGCGGCCTGGGGACGGCGCGGTGGCGGTCGGCCAGCCCGCTCCTCCGGGGGCGGCGGGCGCGGCGGCGGCGGCGGCGGGAGGGGTCCCGCGGGCCTCGCGGAGCAGCCGAGCGGACGCGGGCGCATGAGCCGCGCGGGGGTCGGGGCCCTCCGGCGTCCGAGCGTCCGGGGAGGCGGCCGCTGCGCTGGTCTGCCCCGGGCGCTACGTGCGTGCGCGCCGTTGGGAGCCCGAGTGTGTGTGTGCGAGTGTGTATGTGAGTGTGCGTGTGTGTGTGTGCGCTTGGCAGACCCGCTCCTGCGGGAGGGCCTCGGGGAGCGGGGGCCGGGCTACACCGAGGCCGGGCCTCCCTCCTTCTTTCCCTCCCTCAGCCTCCAGGGCGCGCCACCTCCCGCCTGGTCCCCAGCCAGCTGGCGAGGCTGCCGTGGCAGCTCCCGCTGCAGACCGAGCTCGGCGCAGGGCGCACGCGGAGGGAGCCCGGGAGGGGCGGCCTGAGCCGCAAGGGAGGGGACGGGGGCGGAGCCGCCGGCCGGTTTTGGCGGGGGATGGGAGGATAAACGAGGCCTCTTGGGTGCTTCTAGCCCGGCTCCCCAAGAGCGCAAGCAGCCCTGGCTGGTGGAGAGTTTGAGGGACTAGGGGTTAGGGGAGAGAAACGGGATTCAGCCCGAGATGGCAGACTGGCAGCTTCAGGCAGATCGGATAGAGAGTGGGGAGCAGAAGGGGAGGGGGCTATGGCACACCGGAGCGGGGCGGCAGCGGTGCACGAGGTCTCCCCACCCCCCGCCCAGCCACCCGAGGTGGGAGCGTGTCGTTGGCCAGGGACACGGCCTCGTGGAGTGGTGGGGTCCCGATGGCTGACTCGGCCCCCTCGCCTCCCAGCGGCACAGCCCGCTTGGCCCAGCACCTGCAGACCCGAGTCGTTTCCCCTGGAGAGAGCTAAGGATAGCATGGGCTGCCACTTTTGGAGTCAGGACAGCGGGGAAAGACATCGCCATCCCCCGACCCAATACCCTCTCTGTTGCTTTACTGAAAAAAAGAAAAGAAAAAAACACCCTGGTTCCCCACAGCTGGTCACAAGGTGCGCCCCGGATGCAGCCCTGAGCCACGCGGTAGCCCTTCTTGGGACCACCTGGGGTAGGAACGCGAGGCTAGGGCCGGGCGCACCTATTCCTTGCTTCCAGATGAGGCCTCTCTAGGCTTTTATCTCCTTCCCATTTCGGCCTCCTCCCCCTCCCCGCCCTCTCCCTTTAGGCTTTCAAGGGGCTTTCCCTTGACCACCAGCTTCCTCAGTCTAGCCTGGAGCAGTGGAGTTCCAAATGGACAGACCCAAGCCTCAGAGACCCCGAGGCTCCCCTTTCTCTCTTGACTCCAGCCAAGGAAGAGATGGAGATGGGAAAGGGTCGCCTGGCGGCGGGACAGCAGCTGGCTAAGGGGTGGCTGGGGAATCAGACCAAACCCTCGCGCAGCTCGCGGGCTCCAGGAGACCAATCCCCTCTGTGGGTCGCCCCCGGGAGCCGTGCTCGGCCTCCTAGGCCTCAGGGACTCCGGGCCCAGAGGGTCTGGGACCCCAGTGCTTCAACGAGGCTCCCCAGCTGGGATGCTCTGCACCCCACTTCCAGGGCTCGCGGGTGCCCACCAGGGAAGGGGAGCCCGCGCTGTGGGCTATATCTGAGCCCTAAGGTCCCCGCTGGGTCTGCGGGCGCCCTGGGGCGCAGCAGCGGGGAGCCCCACCCCGAGCCGGCACTCTCCCCAGAATTCATTTTGGAAACCAAGGCCCCCGCGCTAGGCAAGTGAGCCTGGCTGCCGGGTGAGTCACCGCGAGCGGGCGACAAGGATTCCCAGCAGCTGGTAATTAATTGCGCCGTGGCTCAACCCACGACGGAACCCCAGTCAGGCCTCCCGCCGCCCTGGCAGCCGCGCCACCCCTGAGTCACAGCCGTCGGGCCTCCGCGCGGTCCGGAAGCCGCCTGCCCACCTCGGCGCCACCAGGGGGCACTGGACTCCGACCCACGGGGCGGCCGCGCAGCCGGCCTCGCTGCGGGGAAGTCCAGGCTGTCCCCGCGGCAGCGCCGGCGGGGGAGGGGCGCGCCGCAGACGCTGCGCTCCGCAGAGCCACTTCGATCTGGTTTACGGAACTCCATTTGCATACAGCCTTTCAGGAAAGCGCAACCGCTGCGTGCGTACTGGAAGGACCTCGGATGTGAATTACTCCAAACCCCTTGTTTTACAGATGGGAAAACTTCCAGCAGGACAGAATCACGTGCCCAGGATGCCACAGTGTTTCCGATGTGGAGCCAGCCCTTCTGTCTAGCGCTCGAGCCTTCGAGGACCCCTGCAGCTTTCTGGCCCCAAGCTTAGAATGCCTTGACTGACCACCTACCGGCCCCCAGGCGCTGGTTCTTCTCCTTCACCCTCAGAAATAGACCCGTGGACTCAGGCCCGCCCAGGCAGCGTCTGAGCCGTGGAAGGGGAGGGTTCCTCGTCCACGCGTCCACTCCCCCCCATGTGCCACCTTCCAAGGTGCCAGACCTGTGGGTGGAATGGAAGCTCCTTGGAGCAGAGCCTGGGGCTCAAACATCTTCCCTGCATCCCCAGCATCCATCCCGATGGTGTATGCCACATGGCAGCCCAGAGAGTCCGCTGGGGGCAGTGCCTCTGGGTCTGCCTCCCTCGAAGCCCCTGTGGGTCTGGGAGTCCCAACTGCAGCCTCACCTAAGAAGGATTCGAACTGAGGTGTGGCCAATCAGAGTCCAGAATTCCTCAGGGCCACAGTGATTGGCTGGGCTTGGACGAGTGAAGGTCCACCTCAACCAATCAGAGCCCTCCTCTGGTAGGGCTGTCAGCAGATAGGTGACCTGAGGAGGAAGGCAGATTCTTCCTGACTTTGAGAACCCGGATGCAGGCACGTGGCACACACGCAAGGGTGAGCAAGTGCATTCTCTCGTGGTTTAAGCCACAGTCAGCTGGTCCCAAGCCTGCCTGGTGCTCTAGGTGTCCATGTGCTGTGTTCACAGCTGTTTGCGCCCTCCAGCAGCCCTACCCTGGGCCTCCCTTGGACCTGTTTCTGTAAAAACAGATGTATCTTATTAGCTAATAAAGAACATCATGGTTTTGTAACTCTGTCTGCTTGCCGCTACTTGTTTGCTTCATGCTTTACACACAGTGGGTGTGCCTGCAGCCCCAGTTCCTACCTAGGGAGGCCCAGGAGTTTATCCTGGTCCCACGGTCAGTAAGGGAAGACCCTAGTCCCAGGCCAGTACTTCTTTTGCATCACCGCAGTGTGTCTGGGCCAGGGCAGGCTGTCTGCTCCTCCACAACATCCTGACTCCTTGGGTATGTTCAACGCTTTGTCACATTAATCCCCACATCTTTGAAAAGAGGCAGGGGTGCACTCTCATCATACCCATTTTACAGATGGGGAAGTCTGGAGAGGGGAGTGGGGCCGTGGGTGGGCTCACTGACCCTGCATACAGCCTGCCCTTTCCTCCACCTCTGCCCAGGGCAGACATTGCTCATTGATCCCAGCACTGACTTTGGCTGGGGTCTATTACAGGCTGGGGTCTATTACAGCCTGAGAATCTTGAACACAGGGATACACATAAGGCCATTCCTGGACTGTTTCCACTGACCTGTTTCCCTTGAAGGAAGGTGAGGCACCAAGGAGTCCAGTGGCCCCAAATCACAGAGAGGAGCTGTGATGAGTCTCCCCTTCCTCAGTAGCCTCCCTGCCAGAGCTAGAGGTTCCTCACTCTGCTCCTAGCTGACTTCTCAAGGCCAGTGACATTTGCATAGTTGATGGCACAGTTACTGTCTTCACTTTAGACCTCCAGCAGTGTCAGATTCCAGAGAAAAGCACTCCCAAAACAGGCAGCCAGGCTCATCCAGGGCTTCCCAGCCTCCTCTTTAGGATGTGAACAAGTGTGTTCCGTAGTTATACAGTTTGAGAAACATTGGGTTCAATGGGCAGATGCAAGACTTCACAGAGCCTTTGTTCTGCTAACAGGCATCATGACCCCTAGATGGGCATACTGTGAGCAGTGTCTCCCAGACTCATTCAGCTGCAGCACCCAGGTCCCAGGGACCGTGCTTTGGGAACTGCTGGCCCAGCCCAGATACCTGGATACAGGGAGGCAGGAGGTCTTAGTTCCGCTTCTGGCTCTTCAGAGACAAGCCCTGCACTGGTTCACGTCCTTCAGCCACCTCACTGGCCCTGCTGCCTGCAGCAGGCATCTCCTTCCCTTCTCCACCTGCCACCAGGGCCACCTTCTGACAGGCTGACTCTTGCACATCCATGGTGAAAACTGTCTAGGATTCTGTGGGTCAAGGCTAAGCTCAGCCTGGCATTCCCATCCTGACAGCTGGCCTCCAATGACCTCTCTCACCTGGTCCCTGCTCCTCATCTTTTAGGATTCAGCTCTGATGGTGTCTCCTCCAGAAGTTTCCCTGCCCCTGTGGGCTGGACTAGACTCCTGTGTCCCTGCATATATTCCTGCCAGAATACTTCTATCACAATGACTCATCTGGGGGACTGCCACTCTCCCCCAAGAGACTGTCAGCTTCTTGAGGGGAGGGGCCACATCTGACCCAACCTGGCCACAAAGGGCCTGCCACACAGTAGGTACACAATGAATGTTTGATGAAAATGAAAGAGTTGGGTTTGATCACTAGTCACCGCCCCCTGTGAGAGCTCTCACAGGAAGGCAGAAGCAGATGCAGGAGAGTCAGGGAACACAAGGCTGTGCAGATGGCAGAGATGGTCCAGGTCATGATTGAGAGAGCCCCCAAGGTTTAGGCCTTGACTCTAATGTCTGTGGGTGTCCAATATAGCAAAGAGGGAGGAAAAGCAACAAGAAAGACAGATGTGAAGAGAAATAATAAAGCAAAGAGAAAGAGGCTCGAATGGTGGAAAGAGAGGGAAATGAGGCTGGGGGGGAGTGGGGCCATGGGGGGACTCACTGATCCCGGCATACATCCTGTCCTTCCCTCCACCTCTGCCCAGAGCAGACATTGCTAATGGATCCCAGTACTGTGTCTGGCTGGGGTCTGTTATGGCCTGAGAATCTTGAACACAGGGGTACATATAAGGCCATTCCTGGACTCAGCACTGACCTGCTTCCTTTCAAGGCCCCAGCTGAGAAGGCAAAGAAGATTTTAAACCGAATGCGAGAGAAGAGAGGAGCCAGGAGGGAGTGGCACAGTCATGGTATATGTGGCATGGAGGAAGGAGGCCCCTGTGTGCTGATGCAGGTGAGTGCCCACACCTCAGTCACCTGCTGGATATGGAGCCTGAGCTGGAGTGTCTCTGCTACAGCTTGAGTCCTCAGGGTACCTCTGTGGGACTATCACGATCATTCCCATTGGCCAATGGCAGAGCCAAGGCTCTCGGAGCTTATAACAGTCGCTGGGGGAGGAGTCCTTGGAAAGACACTGCCTCGGCAGGGCCAGGAGTTGGGGAAAGCTGTGTCCTTCTTCACCAGCCACAGGTCACAAGGGCTTGGCCAGTGCAGCAGCCAGAAGACTGAGATGGAACCGAGGGGGCAACCCGGGCCCGAGTACAGAGTAGGCGCTCAGAAGTTATTTCTTTTTTTTTTTTAAGTTTTTATTGCATTTTAGGTTTTGGGGTACATGTGCAGAACATGCAAGATAGTTGCATAGGTACACACGTTGCAGTGTGTTTTGCTGCCTTCTGCCCCTTCACCCATATTTGGCATTTCTCC
>CM052663.1:85557306-85751330 GCA_028533165.1 Leontopithecus rosalia
TTGTAAGTTGTATTCCTAGGTATTTTATTCTCTTTGTAGCAATTGTGAATGGCAGTTCATTCTTGATTTGGCTCTCTTTCAGTCTGTTATTAGTGTATAGAAATGCTTGTGATTTTTGCACATTGATTTTATATCCTGAGACTTTGCTGAAGTTGCTTATCAGTTTCAGGAGTTTTTGGGCTGAGACGATAGGGTCTTCAGAAGTTATTTCATTGGCTCCCTGATAAATCCAAAAGATGCCGAGAGGAGTCCCCAGGGCTGTTAGTGATGAGGTGAGCGCCAGGAGGAAGGGAGACAAGAACCTGGCTCAGAATTTCTGAGAGCCAGGGATGGAAGAGGGGAACTGAGGCCACGCCTGGCTGAGCTCAGGTGACCTTTGAGTTGTTAGACCTCCAGCTGCCCAGGAAGCAAGTGGGTGACCTGGGGACATGACCCCAAACTGGAAGGGGTCTCTCCCTTAGATGCCAAGTCCTGGTGGTCTTCCTGAGGATTTTCAAGCTTGAAACTTCTCTTTTTTTTTTTTTTTTTGAGACGGAGTTTCACTCTCGATACCCAGGCTGGAGTGCAATGGTGCGATCTCGGCTCACCGCAACCTCCGCCTCCTGGGTTCAGGCAATTCTCCTGCCTCAGCCTCCTGAGTAGCTGGGAATACAGGCACGTGCCGCCATGCCCAGCTAATTTTTTGTATTTTTAGTAGAGATGGGGTTTCACCATGTTGACCAGGTCTCGATCTCGACCTCGTGATCCACCCGCCTCGGCCTCCCAAAGTGCTGGGATTACAGGCTTGAGCCACCGTGCCCGGCCGCTTGAAACTTCTTATGTGTCATGAGGTGTCCTTGTGGCCACGTGGGCAAAGGCGCCAGCATGGCTGATACCCACACTACACAGGAACAGGATGGGAGGCAGAATCAGTTGGCTCCAGAACTAGGGGGCTTTTAAGAGCAGGAATTTCATTTTAATAGTTGATGAGCAGGTCATTCTTAAGACTTGAGATCATATAGCAAAGGAGGGAAAAGCCAGGCCAAACCCCCTCCCTCAGGGCCCCCTCTGCTTAAGCCAAGGATGCCCCCCCACCAAGCTGCGCACATGCACGTGCCCTTACTTTATTAGAGGAAATCTGATTAGTGGATTTCAGGCTCCTTAATGCGGCCTGAACCACTGCCCATCTCCAGGACTGATCCATAAATAGCTGCATTGCATTCCCCACAGAGCACAAGTGGCTGCCAGGATCAATCAGACAATCTGCAGAGGCTCCTCTGGCCGATACATCCCAAGAGGGGCTGCGGCAGGTGTGAACCCTGCATCTGCCATGAGGGTCTCATTAACTGAGGTGGGTGAGGCAGGGTTGATACTCCAGGGATACCTTGCTGTTCCAAAGCAAGCAGGGTGGGGAGGGGGGCATGGGAGGACAGTGTGTGTCCCTGCCCACAGCCTCTCACTGCGATCCAGGGCTGGGCTGAAGAGCTGGCCCTCTCGGGCTGCAGGAAACCTGTCTCTGTCCCCAGCTCTCAATTCTCGGTGCCCTGGGGCTTGGCATAAAGCAGAGGCTGCTGGGCATTTGTTGCCCTGATTAATAAAATGGATGTGGAGACAATATAGTGACTGGTGGCCAGGAAACAGCATTGGCCACCTCCCCTTACTCAGTGCAGAATAATTGGACATTCACAGTCAAGGGACATTTGTTGGACCCAGCTCTTCTGTCTTCTTAAAAATAAAGATAAAATAAGATATGTGCTCTTAAAAACGAAGCTCACAGTGTGTTGAGAACTCACTAGCTGTGACCCAAAGCCCCCCAGAGAGGTCTCCTTGTCTTGCGCTTGGAGATGAGATGGGACTCGCCTGCAGGGCGGCTGGGGTTACTGGGCTGGAACACCTGTAACATGTCCGCACAGGTTATGTTACAGGTCCTGTTACAGGACCTGTCTGTAACAGGTCCGCACAGGGGCAAAGCAAGGCCTGGCCCCTGGGTCTGAGGACTCTCCCTCTATGGCACAAGCCTGTCCCTGAAGTACACGCCCAGCATCCCCAGCTTCTCCATCATTGGAATCCTGGGGGTTCCCAAGACGATCTCTGACGCACCCTCGGGCTGTGGGATGAGTGTGGCTTCCCAGTCAGGCCCAGTTCCAAACCTGATGTGGTCACTTGTGCCCTGTGTGACTTGGGCAAGTGAGGGGCCCTTTCTGTGCCTCTTTCCTTTTTGATGAGAAAGAGCCAGTCCCCTGTGGGGTGAAGTCATGCTACAAGGCCTCATGGCACTGACGGAGGCCCCAGGCCCCAGTGTACGCTCAGCCAATGTTGATTCTCCTCCGAGTACAGAGGGCACGCTGCCCTCGTCTCTCCACCTAACTGCCCGCCAGCCAGGAAGCGGTGCCAGCCGCCACACGCTGACGGTGGAGAGCTACTACAGAGCCAGTTCCCTCCCTGTGGGAGCTAACTTTAGCCCAGTCACATGGAGCATTAGTTGTGCCTGTGCCGAGAGTTTACAGATCCCTGTGGAAGGTGTTTAAATATTTTTCCTTTTCAGAAGCCTGGTTCTCGCCTCTGCCATTTTCACCTTTGTGTGGCAGAAGGTATTTTTGCAAACGCAGCCGAGGTGGCAGCAACTTCGCAGCATGACGCGGCGTCCCTGCACACGCCACTGCTATTTCGGGGACGCACAGGTGTACCGTTTGTATCATTTCGGGTGCTGTCAACTCCTAGAGAAAGGGAAGAGAAGACTGGGTGCTTCCAGATGCCTCCAAAGGGGCCCCCGGCACTGGTGCTGGCCTGGGAGGCCTTCCTGGACTCCAGGCTGTTCTGAGCCATGGCCTTGAGAGTTCGTCACTGCAACGGCATCTGCCCTCAGCACTTGTCACTGTCCCCTGGAGCTTCCTAAGGACAGGGCCTGTGTCCGATCCATCTGTGTCCCCGGCATCCAGCACGGCGCACAGCACAGAGTCGGGGCTGGGTAACATTTACCAAATTGCATTACCTTCTGGTGGCCTCTGGAAGTACACGGGTTTCAGAGAGGCTTTTCTGCCTCTGCGCTGCTCTCTGCTCCTGTCACTTGCTGGCATAGAGGTCAATGGGAGATGGCAGGTTTGGGAAATGGAGGCCCATGGGGTCATGTGGGGGCTGCAGGGGCCCCAATTGGCTCAGGCTGGGGTGGGGCAGTCCCAGCAGGCTTCCGGGTAGAGGGTACTTCAGTCTGGCCCTGGTTCCCCCGTGGCTCATGCAGTTGCTATGAGCACTGAGCCAACGCAAGTGATGCCTCTGGGATGTGTCTGGCTCACAGCAGGTGCTCATCCAAGTTTAAGTCCCTTCCCATAGGGCAAGGAGGCAGGTTGACAATTAGGCCTCTTCCACATTTCACAAATGAGGAGACTCTGGCACAGAGAAGTCCAGGAATGTACCCAAGGTCATGGAGCTAACACTACACACCTCCTGGGTCCCCCGAGCCCAGGCCCAGGCTGTCCTGAGTTCCCGAGGGAGCCCGATGCAGTCAGCAACCTGGTTCTTCCCACTGGTATCTATGAGGGATACTTGGACCAGGCAGCGAAACCCGCAAGGTCCCTTCTCACATGGAGCAGATATGCTAATGGCACAGATGGGCAACGAGCCAGCGAACCAGCAGGATAAGCTGAGAAGATGATTGCAGGGAGATGATCAAACAGAAGGCAATGATTAGGAGGCAGTGTGTGGTGTAGGGGGAGCGCTTCGGGATGCATCGGTCAGGATAGAGTCCCCAAGGAGACGGTATTTGAGCTGAGGCCTGAATGACATTTGTGGACCCGGAGGCAGGGCATCCAGACAGAGGGGACAGTGGATGCAAAGAAGACCCTGAGGACAGAAGAGCTTGGCATGTTCCTGGAAGAGCAAGGTGTGTGATGTGGCTAGGATGTGGGCATCCAGGCAAAGAGGCACAAGATCAGATCAGAGGTCAGCCCTCCTTGGCCCCAACGAGGACAGGAGGCAGGGCCAGGCCGCACTGGTCCCTGAAGGCACAGGCAGGACTGGACTTCCCTTGAGCATTCACAGAAACGCACTCTGCTTTGTACAGAGGAGGGAGCTGAGGCATGGAACGCCTTGTGGGATGTGTGTGGGGGTCTCAGCATCCACATCCCTACTGGCATCTGGGGCACAGGGACCTCGGACCTAGGGAGCTCTCTGATAGTATTTCTGATTCTGGAGGGGAAAGGAACCCTGAGAAATGGGTGGCCAACTGAAGCCATTGCGACGCCATCACTGACGACTAAACACCTGTGGGTTATGGCGTGCATGGTTCAGTGCGCATCTCCCAGAGGCCACAGCTGAGCCTCTCTTGCCACCGTGACCACCTCCACGGTGTCAAGGTCCACTCACAGGGGCTAGAGGCTGCTAGGGTGAGTTTGGTGAAGCTCCCACAGCTGCTTCTGACACCAACTGGCTCCCTTGGGACAGGCCTGGCAAACACAATGTGGTCTTTTAGCACCAGGAAGTTTCCCCATTTCTCCAGATCTCTCCATCGTCACTCCAATGCTTGAAAATCTCTTTAATGGTGGGTGGCAGGTTGAGTCATTGACACTTTTAAAAAAATCATGTTACCCTTCCTTTTTTTTTTTTTTTTTGAGATGGAGTTTCACTCTTGTCGCCCAGGCTGGAGTGCAGTGGCGTGATCTTGGCTCACTGCAACCTCCTCCTCCCAGGTTCAAGCGATTCTCCTGCCTCAGCCTCCCGAGTAGCTGGGATTCCAGGCACCCGCCACCACACCTGGCAAATATTTATATTTTTAGCAGAGATGGGGTTTCACCATATTGGCCAGGCTGGTCTCAAACTCCTGACTTCAAGTGATCCACCCACCTTGGCCTCCCAAAGTGCTGAGATTACAGGCTGTGAGCCTCCATGCCTGGCCCTACCATTTCTATTTTTGATCACAAAATTATTTTTTGCAAAAAAAATGTAAAAAGTAAAATATTCATTTAAAAACAACTCCAGTTCCTAAGGATTTTGCCTCTGGGGAAGTCTGGCAGCACCGTTTCAGCAGGTGGGAACCAGCTCCAGAAAACACTGACTTCACACTCCCAAGTCAAGAGTTGATTTCAGGGAAGTCGTGGCAATGCAGAGGCAATGGAGTGTTCCAGGGAAGAGGTCCGCGGGGGCTCCTGAGAGGAACGAGAAGCACTAGCACTCCTGCCAGCCCAACTGAGAGACTGCTGAACATCGTCCTCCCCAGCAAGCTCATCTCGAGGGTCCTCCTGTGTTTGGACACTTCTCATATTCCCACAGTGAAGCCCAGGATGGGGCCAGGCAGAGATTCCCGTCTCCATTGAGCACAGGGCTCTGCCATAGGCCGCAGAGCTGGTTTGGGATATGTCAGATTGCAGAAGCCCACACAGCCAGCCCAGGCTCCACCTGTCCCCAACATGTCAGGCTCCCTGGGCAAGCCACATTCTCTCTGATCCTGACTGGCTCTGACACGGCTCCAGAGGTACCTAGAGGGGGCCAGGAGAACTGCCTGAGCATAAGGTCAGAGACGGTGCCATGTCCTGGAATGTCAGGAAGCATCAGGCTGGTCTCTCCCGGGTAATGATAACTCGGTAGCCCCAAGGCAGCACTGGTGAATATTCCCACATCAAAGCCAAAGTTGCATGAGCACTTGAGACCCACCATGCTTGAGGGAGGAGGTGGCTGGAAAAAACCCCTTTTGCAAGGAGGGAGGCGATATTGGTCAAGAACTCAGGCTGTGCCCTTGGGCAGACCTGATTTAGATCTTGGCCCGAGTACCAAGATGTCCTGGGTGAGGGCCCTACACTCAGAGCTTCAGGTTTTCCCCTTGTAGAATGGATGTAATGAAGTCTCCTTGCTAATCAGGCAGGGCGGGTGTGGATGGAAATCTATAATGTGAGCCACATGCTTCACTCGCTATCTCTGACCTTGCTTGACTCAGGAGAGCACAAGAGCGGGCCTTGAGTCAGATGGTCCTGGGTTGGAATCCTGACTCCACTGTGTACCTGATGTTTGGCTGTGGGCTGGTCACTTCGCCCGTGCTGAGTGTTGCTTTTCCTGTCCTGAAGCGGGGATGGGGTCATGTTTTCGTCTTGGCAGAGAGCCTGGCACAGGCACTGATTGGATGTGAGCTGGTCATGTTTGTCTCTGTCCTTAGCCTTGAACATCGCTCTGTAGCAAGCCACTGTTGCTTCTCCTGATGCAGAGGTACCAGTGACTCCCACATACTAGCAGTCCTGGAGATTCCAAACCCAGCATGGCAGAGGTGGTAGCAGGAGAATCGAGGCATCAGAAAAGAAGAGGGGAAGTGGGGAGAAACAGGGGAACTCCCCCAGTAGAAGGCAAAGTGAGCAGGTGGTCAGACAGATGGGAGAAATGGAAGGGGAGACTTCGCCTAGAGTGAGGCTCTCTGATTCTGGTCCAGGTGGACACCTCCTTGGTGCTTCCACTCCAGAGTCCTACCTCTCCCAGACTAGATCTTAGAGTCTAACAGCCTCAGGACCAGAAGAGAGATATACATGTTCATTCCTTCTTGACACAAACATCTGTTAAGCTTCTATTTGGCCAATTCCTGGTCCAGGTACTGATGGCACAAAGGTGAGGTGGGCACAGTCCCTGCCCCCTGGGAGCTCACGTTGCCGACAGCATGTGTTCATGTTGGCATCACCATGTTCATGGTTCATCATCGGCAACAAGGCCCCCAGGTCAGCTACGAACACATCCTCTTTCCCTACTGCCTTGTGTCCCTGGCCGTCCTGACTTACAGCCAACCCAGCACTCATCTCTGCTATGGCTTTGCCATCTCCTCTGGCATCATGGAAAGTATGCAGGAAGAAGATTCAAGGCCAGGTGCTCAGGACCATGGCTTCCTACGTCTTTCCCTCTGTCGTCACCCGGGGTCAGGCCTACACCCTGATGTAATAGTTCTCCAGTCTCTCCCAGCCCCTCTCCGCTTTCACACACCTCCTCCCTAATCAATTTCTCTCTGCTGGGTTCAACTGCATCTCAGAATCTTTATCCAGACGCATTTGGCAATCAGACCTGAGCGCTCAAGAGCTGACAAAGAAAAATTATAGCAAATAAGGGGCTGACAGCCAGACAGGAGAGGAACAGTTACACCTAGAGAAAGGGCATCCATATCCTGCTGGTTTCTCAATCGATCAGGATGAGATCAATTAGACAGCAGTAACCAAAGATTTCAGAAAATTAAAAATCAATGGCTCAATAAAGCAAAGACTTATTTCCTGCTCATGTGAGTCAACAGGTGGCTTTGCAGGTGACTCTGTTCCCTGGGGTTCCTCCCAGACAGGCCCGGCTCCCGTGATAACAGCCTCATGATCCCTGCCAGGGAAAGGGAATGTGACAAATGCTGCTATGGTTTTGGAAGCTTCTGCCCAGAAATGTCCTACACCACTTCCAGTCTCGTTTCCTGGCTGCAACACGTCATGTGGTCACACCTAGGGAGTGCAGTTTGGCTTCCTACCTAGCAAAGATTTTGACCCGAGAATCCTGTGCCCAAGTAAGCTCCCTTCACCTGGAAAGGCAAACGAGAGAGTGTGCCACCTGAATCACCCACATCTTCCAGCTGAGGAAATGACTCGGGAGAAGACTCAAACCCAAGAACAAATGAGACAGGAGAGGCCACGAAATGATGAGAGACGAAAGGGGAGAGACACAGTGGTGGGCAGCAGACCTTGATGTGTGAATAAATTAAATCAAAACGAATGAGGATAGACCTATCTCAGACTGCACAGCGGAAGTGCTGAGTACGGGCTGCTGAAATAGGAGGTCCAGACTGGAAGAGGGAAATTCTAATGAAAGGCTCTTCATAAAAGCTATAGCTCAGCAACCTCTAGGAGCTGAGGGGAGGGGAAGTTAGACGTTTTCCAGAGTCTCATCCTTGAGGGGAGAGGAGAGGAAGAAAATAAAAGAACTCTAGAAGGGTCACCTTTTTAGACCAAAAAAGAATAATCATGGAAGAAATACAACATCTCGTGTGTGAGAGAGGTGGCATGTCGTTTTCAGCTAATAGGAGAGAAATCTGTCTGGTTATATAAGCCGGAAAAGGAGGTGCCCTGAGAGCAATGGGAGGATATGGCAGGGACTTCCAAATTCACACAGGGAAGAAATGGAAGGAAGAACAACATAATCAGACCGCAGAAAACGAGAGAAAGAGAAAGGACAAAAAAATGACAAAAATCAACAGAAGAACATGGTAGGAATTACATGTGTCAATTAATTAATAGCTATAAATGAAAAAGAAGTGAATTCCCCCATTATAAGACAAACACTGTCATATTGGGTTCAACAAGCAAAATATCCCCCAAAAATTATAATAATAAGCCATAAATTCAAAATATACTGAAAACAAAATCATTTTTAAATATTTAAAATAAATGGCTAGAAAATTTTTACAGAAATAAAGTAACTGAAAATAAAGCAAGACTGACCATTAGCTCAAAAGCATTACAAATATTTAAATGTGATTAATTAGAACACTATATAATGAAGCACCCAGCACTTTGGGAGGCCCAGGAGGGACCAGCACTCATGAGGTCAGGAGTTTGAGACCAGGCTGGCCAACATGGTGAAACCCCATCTCCACTAAAAATACAAAAATCAGCCAGGTGTGGTGGTGGGCATCGGTAGTCCCAGCTACTCAGAAGGCTGAGGTTCAAGGAGAATCGCTTGAACCTAGAACGTAGAGGTTGCAGTGAGCCGAGATTGCACCACCGCACTCCACCCCAGGTGGCAAGAGTGAGGTTGTGTCTCAAAAACAAAAACAAAAAAAAAGTAATATAATGAAGCAGTATGTACTGATAACTGCACACTGCTATCAGAAACGGACAAAAAATACTAGACAGGGAAGCAGCAGTGTGCTGTATCTCATGCCTGTTGATTGAATCCTAGTTTGAACAAATCAGATTTAAAAGGCCATTTTAGGAACAATTAGGGAAATTCGAACATGAGTAGAGTTTTAGAAGGCCAGAGGACATTATTGTTCTTTTCTCATGTGCAATAATAATATGGTTACATGGGAAGTGCCCTTTGTCATTAAAGATGGATACTTAGGCATCTGGGAGTGAAGGTCCATGAAGCCTATCATTTACTTTTAATACCTCAGTGAAGAACAATCCAGCAACATATGCACAGTTACTGGATCTTGGCAACGTATATAGTGTTCATTATACTTGCTTCTCTGCTTTTCTGCACATTTAAAATTGTGCAAAACAACCAGCTTCAAAGAATGGCATCAGAATTGAAAAATGCAACAAATAGATGTGAATATCCACATGATATACAATAGAGAGAACGCTTTTGTTTGTCTGTTTAGAGACGGTGTCTCACTATGGTGCTTAGGCTGGTCTCAAACTCCTCCAAACCACTCAAGCGATTCTCCTGCCTCAGCCTCCTGCGTAGTTGGGACTACAGGTGCATGCCACACTAAGCCTGGCTAAAAATCAGTATATAATAGGAGCTAAAGAACATTTTACCAAATTCAAGGACACAAGAACAAAGTTTTGCACAGGCCACATGCTCTGGCCATATCCCACAGAAGTAGAATTAAATAATGAAAAGGGAACAAAACAAGAAAAATGCTTTACTTAAAAATTTAAAATATCCCTCATAATCCTTGGATGGGAGAGAAAAGCAAATAAATCCTAGTTGGAAAACAAAGCAAAAGAGAATGTTTCCCATTAAAAGATAGGGAGTGAAGTGAAGACTGTTTAGGAACAGCCAGCCTTAAACGCCTTTATTAGAAGAGGAAAAAAGACTGAACATAGCATGATTTTACTACTTGTCTCAAGAAAGGAAAAGAAACAGTAAAAGAAACAGGAAAGCGGGAATTCACAGAGAACTGAAATCGATGAAATAGAAAATTAAAAAATAGTGTAAAGAATAAGCAAATGCAAAAGCTGGTTCTTTGAAATGGCTGATAAAATAGAAAAACTCTCGTGAGTCCAATTATGGAGAATGAAGAAAGAGAGAGACTGAAATTAGACAAGATTAGGAATGAGAAGGCAGACATAACCAATGTAACTCCAGATACAGGGGGGGATAAAAAATAATTATGAGAGAATGTATGCAACTCTGCGATAACAAATTGAAACCTCAAGGAAATGGATGATTTTCTAGTAAAAGTAAATTACCAAAATCAATTCAAGAAAAGAAAAAAGAAAATTCTAACAGCCCAATTACTGTTTGGAGAAGGTGACTGGAGAGCTATCAGTGAAAGGCAGCAGAATCAGACAGGCTTACGGCTGAGACTTACTTAACTTCTAAAGAACTAATCATTTCAATGCTGTTTAAGCTATTTTGAGCCATAGAAAAAGATAGAAGAGAGACTCCCGTATTCAGTCCATGCGTCTTGAATAACTTTAGTACAGGTAATACAAGATAGTAGAAACCACACATGAATGGCCCTTGTGAATATACCTTAAAAAGTTTCTAAATAAAATGCTATCAAACATTAGTAGAATCCAGTAACATCTCAAAAACATAATACATCATCCTATTAGGTTTATTCTGGGAATGCACTGTGTGGTTGAGGACCCTTGGCCCTGGGGACACTTTGTAGGATATTGCCACCCTCTTCTCCCGGCATCTTTTGCCATGACAGAAGTAAGTAGATATTAGGCAATGGTCACTAGTGCATTGATGAGCTCAAATTAACAAGACTGGAGAGATCTAAGACATCCAATGGAGCCTTTTAGGAATTGCCAAGATTGTATATGGAAATTTTACTGGGTTTATTTCCAAAGCAGGCTCTAAACAATAATACTGTTTCAGCATCTTTTATGCATCCCATAAAGCCAATTCCTTCCCCTTCTGATTTGAAATACACTGTGGGAAAGGCTAGGGGAATTTTCCTGTTTTTGAAGTGAGCGGCAGTGCACAAGTCCTCATCCTGAGCATGAGGATATATATATAAATGTATCACAGAATCCTCTGTAGGGAGGTGATGGTATCAACACTGAGGCTTGGAGAGGTGCAGTGATTTCCCAGGACATTCAAATGGCAACGGCAGAGTCCAGAGCTAAAGAGCATAGTCCAGATCTAAACCCAAATGAGACTGGAGGTGAAGCCCAAGCTTTCAATGGCAGACAGGGAAGCCTCCCATGTCCTCTGGGGACTTTCTGGTTATGGAAGAGTTCCAGTCCATTTATTCAAAGCCAGGCGGAACACAACAAGCACTGAATTAGGTATCAGGAGACCTTGATTCTGTTTCATGCTCTGCCACCAGCTTGCTGGGGGCCTGGGCCAAGACTTTTAAGACTTCTGCCCTTCTGCAATTCTCCGAGTTCCTTATAAGGCTTGTCTCCCTAGTGCTAGCAGGTCGCTGTCCGTGGTGCTAATGGCGCTCCTGCCTGAGGGCTCCAGCTTCACTCTCTTACAGAGGACCTGGCTTGGGCAGCTGCCAGGAGCGCACTGTGATTAATCAGCAGGTTTGAAATGGCAAACTAAATTCTAAAGGTGGAAGGAAAGAAGAATTCTTTATTGGTTTGCTGGGTCAGTGCCAAAGGATCTTAACATTTTTTTTCTTTTTTCTTAACCAAAAGCCATGTCTTTGACAATTCTCATCACCTGAACTGAGTATCTCATTTTTTGGACAGAGACCTAGCATTAAGTTTCCACTTAATGGAGAAGTGGAAGAAATGGAGTGTTTCCTAATTTCTAAAGCCCTTTCTTTGCTCCTCACAAATCCCATTGTTCTTTCCCCCAGAGGGAATCAGTATGCTGAATTTTCTGTTACTTACTTACTTTTGGTCTTTATCATTTGCCTGTGTGTTTCCACTTGTGTATATATTCTTAATAAATACATTGACTTGCTTTTAGAACTGCGTTTGAGTCATACTGCATGTATTCTTCTATGCCCTGCTTTGTTCCTTCAATATTGTGTTTGAGATGCATTCATGTTGCTGCATATTCACCATTGCTTCATATTATTCTATAGAATATGCCATAGTGTATCCATTCCAGTCTTAATATGACATACGGACTTTGTCATTTTTTTCTATTATTAGTAATCATGTTGTAAACATTCTGGAACATATGTTGCACAAGACTTTGGATTTCATTAAGGTATGCACGTGGTAGTGGAATTGTTGGGTCATAGCCTATGACTAGTTCAACTTTACTAGAAGTGGTAGAGACTTACGGTGTTCACTGTATCACATTCTCTCCTCCTCCTATGGGAGATATGACCCATTTGCAGCCGGCTGGAGTCATGTAACTTGCTCCTCCCCAGGGATTCTGAAGATAAGTGGCATATCCTTGCCAGGTTGAATATGCTCAGTGTTGGACCCTCCTTATGTTCCTCCATTTGTGACTTGTCGCTCCATTCTCTTTATGGTAAATTTTGATGAACAAACCTTCTTAACTTTCATACAGTTGTATTTATCATTTTTTATGACTAGTGCTTTTTCTGTCTTCTTTAGCATATTCCCTATGCCAAGATAATAAAGATATCTATAATGTCTTCTGGATGCTTTAAATTTTGGCTTTCATGTTGACATAGTTACCTAGAATACATACATTTTTCATATGGTGTGCAGTAGGGGCCAACATCCCTGTTCCCCTGTGGTTACTATTTTCCCAGCACTATTTAAGGAATTGTGCATCTTTTCTCCAAGGGCATGTGATGGCGACATGTCATGCACTGAGTCTTCACATATGCATGGTCCATTTCTGAGCTCCACATCAGTCCACTTGTCTATTCCACACTGTCTAATCGCTTTAGCATAACAATACAGTTTGATTTATTCTTCAAGAGTATGCTGGCTATTGTTGGACCTTTGCATTTCTATATAAATTTTAGAATCAGCTTGCCAAGTTCCACCAAAAAAAAAAGTCAAGATTTTTATTGGTGTTGCATTGAATCTGTAGATCAATTTAGCAAGAATTTACATCTTTATGAGGAGTCTTCCAACCCATTTATTTAGAACTTCTTTAATGTCCTGCAATAAATTTTTATAACTTTCTCAATAAAGGTCTTGGATATTAAAGGAAAGATTTATTCTTGGTTTCTGTATTAGTTTCCTATTGAGGTTGTAAGAAATTACCACAAACTTAGTGGCTTAAAACAACACAAATTCATTATCTTACCGTCCTGGAAGGATGAAGTCTGAAATGAGTCTCACTGGGCAGAAATCAAGGTGGGAAAGCAGGGCTGCATTCCCTACGGAGTTTCTAGAGGAGAACACCTTTTTTTTCCAGCTTCTGAAGTTTGTGGCATTCCTTAGCTCTTGACCCCTTACTCAATCTCCAAAACTGACAACACTGAGCTATGTTCTCTTGCTGCCATCTGACTCTCATTTGCCTCCCTTTCCCTTTCAAGAATTCTCATGATTACATTACATCTACCTTCATAATCTGCCTATCTTAAGACCAGATGATTGGCAACCTTAATTTTATCTGCATTCATTATTCCTCTTTGCCATGTCGATATTGTCATAGGTTCTGGGAATTGGATGTAGACATTTTTCAGATGCTGTTATTCTTCCTACCACAGGTTCTTTATATTTTTGTAGTTCTAAGAATAATAACTTTTATAATTTTATTTTCTAGATGTTTGTTGCTATGGCTCAGTAGTGTTGTAGATTTTTGTACACTGATTTTGTATACAAGAACCTTGCCGCTTTAAAATTCTAATAAATCTAATGAGTCTTTAGTTTTTTATTGATGTAATGTATACGTGAGTTTTGTTTCTTGGTTTTTAGATTTTCTTTGCCCTTCTGTACTAGCATGGACCCCTCATACAATGTTGACTACAGTGAAGATAACAAGCATCCTTGTCTTATTCCTGCCTCAACGATGAGAATAAGGCTTGCTGTATATAGTTTTTATAGACAGTCTTTTATCAGGTTAAGGAAATTGTCTTCTAGACCTAGCTTGCTTAGAGTTCTTTTTGGTTTGGGGTAGTTTTTAATCATGAAAGAATGTTGATTTTTATGAAAAGCTTTTGATATGATCATCATACGATTTTTCTAATTTGTTAGTGGAGTGAGCTCATTAATAGCTGTTTAAATGTGTAACCAACCTTGCATTCTCTGAATGAAGGCATCCTGATCATGATACACTTTTTTCACACATCATTTAATCTGTTAACATTTAGACGTTTTGCATTTAAATGGTGCTTGATTTAGCCTGAAATTTCTTTTCTCATGTTACTTCCTCAGATTTTGGTATTAAGATTATGCTAACCTCATAGAAATATTTGAGTGTTTACTCTTTTTCTATGTTTAGAAATACTTTGTGTATCATTACAATTTTTTGTTCCTTAAATGTTTATTAGACTAAAAACTATGTGGGCCTACAGTTTTCTTCTTGGGAAGATTTTTACCTTGTTTACTGACTTTAGGATTATGCAGTCTATTATCATAAATTTTATTATTCTAGAAAATTTATATTTAAGTTTTTGAGTTTATTGACATAAAGCTCTTCATAATTTCCTCTTACATTTATAATATCCTTGTATCATTGTCTGCAGTATCTGATGTCCCCTTTACTTGTAATGTGATTGTTGTGTCTTTTCTTTTTACCTTATTAATCTAGTCAGAGGTTTCTCTATTTTATCAGCTTTTACAGTAAATAACCTTTGGCTTTTTGCTATTGTGTGTTTATTTTCTATTTTATTAATTTATGATCTAATCTTTTTTATACCTCCTTTTCTTTGATCTCTACTGCCATCATTTTCAGGTCCTGGGGATGGTGCTTAGCTCATTAACTTTCACTCTTGCCTCTTTTAATTACGAGCACTTGAGTTGATAAATTCTGCCTCTAAACACTGACTTATCGGAATCACACAGGTTTGACATTATTTTTATCACTGCCCACTTTCAATGTTTCCTACTTCCTGCTTTCTGTGGTGCTTTCTTATTTCAACTGAGTTACCTGTGTTACCTAATTTCCAAATACATGAGACTTTTATAATTACAAAAATTAAGGTAATTAACAAAAAAGTGATCAATTCCTAACCGAATCGTATTGGGTTCAGATAACGTGATCTATGTAACAGTCTTTCCAGTACAAATTGGACCATAAAACAATAACATGTGCTTGATAAAAATGTCTCTGTGCAGCTGTTGAGTGAAATACTCTCTATGTGTCCCCGAAGTCAAATTTACTTATTAGACTTTACAAATCTTCTATACTCTGAATAATTTTTATCTTCTTGCTCTTTCATTTTCTGAGAACTGTGTTACAATATTCTACTATAGTTGTTGGTTTGTCTATTTCTCCTTATAGTTCTGTCAGGTTTTGCTCTGTGTATTTGACAGTGTATTATTCATAGCATGCAGATTTGGAGTTATTGTAGCCTCCCGGTGAATCACTACTCTTCTCATCATGATGTTACTGCCTGCATTTCTAGAAGTAATCTGGGTGCTGTGCCTTACAATTTCTTTTCATTAGGACCTTCCTGGTACATATTTTCTTGCCATTTCATGTCAAGTTTCTGTATCCTTATGTTTTAATGTATACTGTAAACATCATAAACCTGACTTTGTGGGTTTTGTCATCTTTCATCTAACAGATTTAGTATACTTTCATTTATTATAGGTACTTACTTTATTTCCACAACTTATAATCACCTGTTAGTTGTTAGGTAACTTCTCTGTGCCTCATTTTTCTCCACTGTAATACAGGGATAATAATGATACCTACTTTAAAGACTCTGGGCTGGGAAAAGTGGCTCACACCTATAACCCCAAGACTTTGGGAGGCCAAGGCAGATGGATCACCTGAGGTCAGAGTTCAAGACCAGTTTGTACAACATGGTGGAACCCCATCTCTATCAAATAAATAAACAAATAAATACAAAAAATTAGCTGGGTATGGTGGCGGGCACCTGTAATCCCAGCTATTTGGAAGGATAAGGCAGGAAAACCTCTTGAACCCAGAAGGCAGAGACTGCAGTGAGCCGAGATCATGCCATTGCACTGCAGCCTGGGCAACAGAGTAAGAAGACTCCATCTCAAAAATAAAAAAAGAAAGAAAGAAAAACACTGTAAGTAAGCTTACCTAAATCTACATATCTCCTAAGGAAGGAAGGGACTTCCTTATAAGCATACTTGTATCTGACAGCACACATATGAAGATTACATATATACAATTTTAGAAGAATGCCTAACACGCATGGCTGTGTTAAGGGTGGGCTTCATTATTAGTATTACCAATGCCATTAGGGCTATGGTTTTATTTGTTCTACCACTTCTATTTCTTTCTATAGTTTTTCTTCTAACCTTTCTTGACTTCTTTCAGACTGATTTGTTTTCCTTATTCCTGTTTTGGGGTTCACAAATTTAGAATTTGTTCATGCTATTTTTCATCTTCTTGATAGTTACCCCAGAAATGGAAACTGGAAAACCTTTTTTTTGAGACAGGTTCTCATTCTGTCCCCTAGGCTGGAGTTCATTGGTACAATCATGGCTCACTGCAGCCTCAGCCTTCCAGCTTCAAGTGACCCTCCCATCTTAGCCCTCTGAGTAACTGGGACTACAGGCATGAGCCACCACTCCTAATTTTTAACTTTTTTTGTAGAGATGGGGCCTTGCTATGTTTCCCAGGCTGGTCTTGAACTCCTGGACTCAAACGATCTTCCCACCTCAGCCTCCCAAAATGCTGGAATTTCAGGCACGAAGCATCATGCCTGGCTAAAACTTTCATAAATAAAGCACAAAGCCCATGTCTAAGTTAGTCAATATCTTTACCCTTCTCCTAAACCTTGGGAACTGAAATTAAAGGACCTTATCACACTTTAATTCTAATCATCTCCTCACCAACATTTATGTGCCATTTTGCTATGTATGTCAATTCTATTATGCTGTACTCAATAATTCACAATTATGGCCATGTGGACTGTAAATGTTTATTTGGATTTACCCACATATGATCACTGAATTGTTCTTCCTTCCTGCATCTCCGACATGCCATCTGGTATCAATTTCCTTCTATTTGTGGTTCATTTTTTCAAATTCCCTTTAATGAGGTTTTGGTGGTGGAAAACCCCGCTTTTGTTTATAATAAAATGTCATTATTTTACTTATTGAAAAGTATTGTTGTTGCTCAGCACATTCTTGATATTATTTCACTAACTCCTGGACTCCATTGTTGGTGGTGAGAAGTCAGCTGTCAATCAGTTGCCACTTTTTGGAAAGTAATTTGTCTTGCCTTTCTCTTTGAAAAATCATACCTTTGCATCTGGTCTCCTGAAATTGTGTTAGGATGTGTCAACTGTGTATTTTAAATGTCATGTGAGTTGGAATTTCTCGGGCTTCTTGAATCTGCGGATCTTCATCCTTGAGTTTTGAGGCAGTCTCCGTCATTATTTCTTCAATACTGCATTTTCTCCATTTTCCTTATCTTTTCCTCCAGGAACTCCAATGAGATGTATTTGAGATGTATTCTCACTTTGTCCCCCATGTTTCCGTAAGTTTCTTTCCTATTTTCTGGTCTTTCTGGTCTCTACTTTTAATAACATCTTCAATTCTATCTTTCATTCACTAGTTCTCTCTTAAACTGAGTTTAATCTGCTCTTCAAGCCATTCATTAAATATTTCAATTACATTTTCAGTTGCAGAAGTTCTGCTTGATTTTTTATGATATTCTAGCTCTTCACCCCTTTTAATCTTCTTTTTCATTCATTTCTTATCACATGTTAAGCACAGTCATTTTTCAGTCTGCGTCTGATAAATCCAGTATCTGATTCTTTTTCAAGCCTGCCTTCGCTGATTTTTGTCTCTCCTAGCTCTCACTCACGATGCATTGCTTCCTTGTGTATTCCATGACTTTCTTTGTTTTTAAACTCTGAATTAATCATTTTCCTTGTAGAACTTCTTTCAGGTTTTTGGATAAAAGTGAATTCCTCCAGAAAGGATGTGTTTATGTCTATGTCTGGTACCTGTGTGTATAATGGGGTGTTATCTAGGCCCACTTTGAAATTAATTAAAACTTAAGGTTTGGAAGAGGCATTTAGGGAGTGTAATTTGGGACTGCGAATTCATGGGAGGGTCAATTTGGAATCAAAGCATCAAGACAGGGAAGTGTTATGTCTACGCCCCTAGTAGGGTGGGAAGAGGATTGCTTTTAGTTCATCCTTTACTCAAGGTGTAATCTTTGGGCTCTCACCTGCTTGATTCCAGCCAGCGGGCCTGGGGTTTGTCAACTTCCCTTCAGTTTTAGAAGGCTGAAGAAACTGATACTCCTGTTTTGGCAAAAGCCCTCAAAGTGGAAGCTGGCATCAGTGCACGGCTCACCTCTCAGGACTTTGCCTACACACAGGTACTGTATTTCTGACTCCCCTGCCAGCTCAAGGATATACTTACAAATATGTTTTTAGTTGTTTTCAGTCAGAGGCTTAGCCTAGACCCCAGTCTAGGTCTCTAGTCCCTCATGTGGAAATCCTTCTTTGATCAATATTTATTGTGTCTTAAGACACTACTTGAGGACCCAAGAGCCATGTGGTCACATACCTCGCACTCTCTTCCCTGTTTACTGGGATCAGAAATACCTCTTACCAAGTCATCACGGACAGTTTCTTGGCTGGCAGGCTCAGAGGCCCCAAATGATGCTCACATTTTTTAAAAAACATCTGCAGGTCCAGACTTTGCTTGAATACTTCTATTGACAAAGTGCTCACTCCTCTGGCACTCCCTGTCCCATTTGAGCAGTTGTGTTAGAAAGTTCTGCCTTATATGCCTCATGTTACCTAACATATTAAGCCATGTAGGGGACTAACGGAGAATAGCACGTGTCCTGTTAAGGGTCCCAGGAGAAGAATGGTATTTCAGGCACATGGCACAGGATATTTCAGGCATAGGCCATGTGGATGGAATTAATGGAGGGCTAGGAGAAGGGACCCAGTATTTATTGAGCACTTGCTATCATGTGCTAAGAAAATCTAGAAGATTAAATCAAACAAACCAGTATGAAAGTGCCCATGAAATAAATATTTTTTATCTCTATTTACTCAGATTTTAAAAAAACAAGGCTTAATGTAAGTAACTCGTCCAAGGTCAAGGAGTTGACAAGCGGCTGAGCTGAAATTCAGCTTCTCAGACATCTTCCTCTGAATGCTTGCCTTCCTTGTGAATTTCAGATGACAGCGCATGATGGCTGCATGATTATGGGGTCACTGGAGGCCTGTCCTGCCCTGAGGGACCAAGGATCAGAAGGGCAAAACCAACATGCTCAGCTAGTGAAGTGAAGTGGACATGGTCTATTCCTGGCTTACCCTCCGCTGGCCTTCAGGAGGTTTCTGAATGCACAAGGGGCTTAGAAAAGCAGCAACTGCTAGACTGTGTTGCCAGGTAGCCAGCAGCACGGGGCCCTGGAAGAGGCTGGAGGATGCTGCACTGCCCCTGAGACACCTGCCCCAGGTCCTCCATCTCAGCCACTGTCCACGAACACAGCTCCATGGCCAAAACGACCCAGCCACAGAAATGCCAGCAAACACCACCCCTGGCTGCCTATGTCCCACAGTGAAGTTAAATGCTTGGAGCACATGCAGGGTCCGACTCCAGGTCACCTTCTCCATTAGGACAGAAAGGGTGTCCTGGGGTGGGGAACGGGCTGAAAGCTGGCAGCACCAGGCTGTATTTGGGTCATTTTCCAAGACGCCTGGGTGTGATTTCTAACACCCCCTCCTCCAAGAAGACAACTTTGCCTCCTGCCCCTTGAGAGTCTTCCTTCTGGTGGCATCCACATTTTCTCTGGTAACTGTTGTGGGTATTTTTTGTATTTTGGAAAATTACAAAATATAGAAAACTGCCAAAAAGAATTACAGTCACCAATATGCCTGGCACTCAGAATCAAATACTGCCAGTTTCCATATTGGCTTTTCTAGGCTTCTACACAGAAGCATCTGTATCGAATCTGGATCTACGGTTACATCTATACCTGCAGCTCTGTGTGTACCTGTATCTTGCATCTATTGTGCTTTTGAAAAGAAAGCACGCTCCTAAGTCCCTGTAACCACCACCCCATTCTGAGATCCCGAGGTGAGGTCACTATTCTACAGAGGAGGTGGATCCATTCTGTTTTTTAAACATGTTGTTACAGATGCGTTCTGAGGCGTAGACAATGTATGATTTGGGGGGACACTGTCTACACAAGTGTGGTTGGGCTGCGTCCATCATCCTGGAGCGTGTTTCATTCGGTGACATATTTTTGGGCTCTGTTGAGGTTGACACACATGGACATTGTTTGTTCCATTCAGAAACAGCCCAAGTAGCCAGGCGCCTGGCTGCACTGCTGCATCCTGAAGGGAAGGGCTGGAGAGACCGCCCCGGGGTCCCCACCCACTACTGCAGCCAGACCTTCTGGGCTGCCTTCCCTGGCGCTTTGAGAAGATGCTGAATGAACTCCAGGGGCCAAGGGCCACTGGGCACCTGCCCCCACATGCCCCCAGCCCATATCACATCACAGCATGCTCCCATCCCTCACTGAGTGACAAGAGGAGGTCACGGATGGAGCAAAAAACCCGTTCCTCAGGCCAGAGGCCAAAGGGTGACCTTGCTTGCAGCAAGGCCTGGGGTTTCAGGTCCTCAGGAAGCTCCCTCAGCCCCACAGGCCTCCTGATGCCAACATGACTCTTCCCCATGGGAGGTCAGAGCAGCCCCTTCCTGGCTCTGCCTGTTTGGCAAAGTGGCCTTGGGGAAGCCCCAGCCCTGTTCTCTGTCCCCCAATACTCCCTGAGGCTTTCAGTGCCCCAGGGGTGCCTGACAAGCCTGGTATCTGCTGGGGACCAAGGGCTGTTTATCCTCCCTGGAAACAGAGGAGCCAAGGGTGAACACAGCCAGGAGCCTGCCCCTAGGCCAGGACTCTTGGGGGTGGTGTAGACACACCCCAGCTCTGGCCCTGGAGATGTGAGCCATATGCTTTCCCTCTCCCATTCTCCCTGAGGAACACAGGGCCAGGTGCCCACTGTTGTCAGTGGCTCGGGCTCAGTCACACTCTGCCACTAGTGATCTCCCTCCCCTGTGGGGCTCCCCTCCACCTCCCACACAAGCTGCTGGTACCTAGATTCCTGTCTCGGGGTTTGCTTATGCGGTAACTCTAACTCAGACCCTGCCCCTTCCTGGGTCCAGCCTTTGCTGGGAAGCCAGCCACGTGAGCTGGGGGCTGACAGGCTCGGTGGGGGCCCTGAGCCACACTGGGCCAGCAGATGCAGGAAGGCAGGGAGGAGGAGGCAGGCCATTTATTGAAGAACTGCTCACAGACATGGACACACATAGCCACTGTACCCAGAGACCACCCTGGGGCCAGGGGGCACCCAGAAACAGCCCTGGGCTTCGGAGCAGCCAGCCCAGGCCTGGACATTTGCTTGCCATGGTGGAGGGCCCCTCTTGGTGTCAACCATCCATGACCACCTACAGCACCATCTCTCCTGCCAAGCTGCCATGGGGGTCTCCAGGAAGAGAACCAGCCTTGGGGGATTCCAAGGCCCAGGGAGGGAAGAAAGCTGCCCACACCCTTAGGCCATGCCCAGCCTCATGCTCACCGTTTCTTTCTATGGCCAAAGGGAGGTGGCTGGACGAGGGAGGTCCCTCTGCTGGGGTGAGAGCAGAACAGCGTGGCTGGGGCTCCAGGTCACAGGAACGGGTGCAGGGATCCTGGGACCTGGGCTGGGCGGGCCCCCGCTCTGGGATTTACTCCGTACCAGCCTGGGCATGGTCCAGGGAACAGTGTGGGAAGGGGTGTGGCATGGGGCGGGGCTGCCACCGGATGCTGTCCAGGGGCTTCTGTGTGGCCCAGCAAAGATGCTACAGGAGGAATGTGGGCAGGGGGCTGAGTGGGGGCGGGAGGAGGAGATGGGGCTGTAGCCAAGGCCTTGCTCATCGCAGAGGGTGTGGGAGGCCAGGCAGGGTCACCTCTGGGCCTGCAGAAAGAGGGACGGTCATGGGCGGGCTCAGGCCTGCACCTCCAGGGCGCGCACGTGCACGCTGGGCAGGCAGAACCACGAGGGCGGCAGCTCCTTGCTGGTGCTGTCTTCGTGGAACCGGATGTGGAGGAAGAAGTCACCCGTGTAGAGGAACAGGAGGGCCCCGAGGCAGGCTGACTGGCCGGACGGCTGCACCTGAGCGGGAGGAGAAACAAGCATGAGTCTGGTCACCAGCATGAGCCACCCAAGCCACCAGGAGCTCCGGGAACCTGCCTGGACATCAGTGCTATGGGGGAAGTGAGGGCCCCCCAGGCCTGTTCCAGCACCCCCTCCAGCAGGTCACCATGCCTCTCCAAGCCCATTTTTGTCTTTGAAAGGAGTCACCAACATTCCCATTCTTGAACTGTTTGGGGGTTCAGGGGGTCAGGAGTGTGGGAGGGAGGGAGAGGTTGGGTGAGGGAGAATGGAATGCCGGCCTGCACTGGAGCCTGACAGTGAGGAGGTGCTGAGAGGCACTTGGGAGGTGGGGGCTGAGGGCGTGGGCTGCAGCCTCTTCATGGGAGAAGCGGCAGGCCCTGGATGGTGATGGTGATGGTGACGGTGACACCACAGTGATACCACAGAGGGTCAAATCACAAGCGGCGCCCTGTCTTGGGCCCAGCTCCCGTTCCCGGCACATTTTCCTGCTTCACCAACCCTCAGGGCCTCACTGTCCAGGACTCAGAGACACAGGTGAGCTCATCTAAGTTCCTGCAGTCAATGGGGAAGCCCCAGTGGGCACACACGTGACCACAGAACCGCTGCTGCTGTCGTGGGCTGGACGTATGCTGACCCCAAAGCCCCCCACCCAGGGGAACAATGACCACGAGGGCCTGGGCGCATGGCCGGAGGCCCCCAGCCCGCCCTGCACACCACCACGCACAGCGTCAAGGTAGAAGGTGCTGGAGCCCACGAAGGAGACGGTGTCACGCAGGTCGTAGTTGTGCACGCCGTTCTGGTGGTCCTGGAAGGGGACCACCGTGAGGGCAAAGGGCCCGACGCTGCGTGGGCTCCGGTTGGTCAGCCGCACCTCCAGGCGCACGGGGTCGCCCACCTGGCAGGCCGCTGCGACCTCACGGTCACACGGCTGTCCGTCTACCAGCACATCTGCAAGGGAAACGAGACTGTCAGGGGCTGGGCTGGCCTGCATGGCCCAGCTGGCCTCCCCTACCCACTCACTGATTCATTCATTTCTTCCCTCCTTCCCCCTTCAAGGCGGCCACCCACTCCCTGCCAGGCTGGGCACTGGAGACACAGATGTGTGAACAGTTCCTGGTGTCCGGAAGAGGAACCTTGTGAAGGCAGGTGTGGTGGCTAGAGCTGTAACTCAGAGGGGTCTGCGCCCCACTAGAGAGGAGAGTTGGGAGGGCCTGCCAGAGGCTCCTGCCACAGCCCACCTGGAAGGGGAGGACCTCTCTAGTGAGTCAGGGGCTCACATCCAGGTGAGAGTCTGACACTGTGGAGGCGAGTGCCCAGGTCAGGTGAGCTTTGGAGCACAGGCAGGCCCCGGGTCCCTCTTCTCGGGGGTATGCAAGACCGCACACTCCCGGAGGTGGTGTCTTGGTCTCATTCCCCAGGAGGAATGCACATGGGCTCTGGCACTCCCCGTGAAGTGGCTGTACCATGTTTTCCTCATCCTATCAGCCTGTCCAGCGTGCCTGGCACACAGCCCAGCAAAGAACAGGTGCTCAGGGAGCTGTACAGGCCTGGGACCTGTGGACCCTCCAGGCGTAGGGAGGTGGGTTTGGGCGGAAGAGCACAGAGCCAATCCCTCTCCCCTTGCTGGCTCACAGACCCCAAGAGCTTGCAGTCAAGGAGGCAGCCTCCTAACTGGGCAGCAGCAGGGAAGGAGCCCAAGGCTGGGGTGGGGTGGGGATGGGGAGGGTGTGCCCCCTCTCAGGGGAGCGAGCCAATGGTCAGGGTGGCATGTTTGATGGTGACGCCCAAAAGATGTGAGCATGTGGTATATTTGGGAAGTGGGGGTCTTTGAAGATGTAATCAAGCAAAAGATCCTGATAGGAGCTGATTCTGGATTCAAGTGAGCCCTGCAGTGAGTGACAAAAGTCCTCATACAGGACAGAAGAGGAGAACGCACAGACACAGAGGCTGAGACTGGAGGATACAGCTGGGAGCAAAGGAGCCCCTAGAGCCCCAGGAGCTGGAGGAGGGAAGAAGAAGCCCCCACAACCTCCCATGGTCCTGCTGTGCACTGGCCTCAGCCTTCCTGCCTCCAGAACTGAGAACACATGTCTGTTGTTCAAGCACCCAGTCTGTGGTCATTCGCTGCGGCAGCCCTAGCAGGCTAAGACAGGGAGGGCCCTTCCTGCTGGGGGAAGGCTACCTGCTGTGACCCAGTTGTGGAGGTCACAGAAGTGGGTGTCCTGCAGTCTGTAATTGACTTCAGGTCATCTGGGTACAAACTGTGTGGCTCCGGGAGCCAGCCTGAGCCCCATGGTCTGCCATAGCTGATGCTCCTCTGTGGGGGCCGTGGAGTAAGGATGATGCGACAGTGACATGCATAGGGAAAGTATGTGGGCCGCAAGAGCACTCCCACCCCTTCTGCCCCTTCACACAGTCATGGGCGTCCTGGGCCAGGCCTGCTGCCAGCACCCTGCAGTGGAGGACCCTGGAAATGCCCTGGTTCATAACGCTCTGCCCTGGACCTCTGTTCCGTGGCTGCAAAGGGGGCCTTGCTGGGTGTCCTCACTGCAGCCCCAAAAGGAAGGTCCTCTGAAGACTGGCTGCCTAACTGGAATGGTCAGGTCAGAGCAGGTGACTTCAGGCATGGTCAGGCCTCCTGCTGTCCTGCCTGGGTTCCACTGGCCCCACACATAGGCGAGGAGGAAAGTACCTTCTAAGACCCCAAGTCACCCTTCTGGCCACCAAAGAGAATGGCAGAGCAAGGGCAGAGCAGGGGGGAGGGGATGGGTGGCTTGCGGGGAGAGGCTTCCAGGGGTGTAAAGGGGCACAGAGGAGGCCCCCTCCTCCTCACATGTGGCCTGGAAGGCACAGCTTAGGAGGAAACAGAAGAGCCGGCCTCAGGGGCCGGTGGGGGACCAGCGGGCAGTGCCCTCCACTCAGAGCGTCTCCTCTGCCAACTTCCTGGAGGCACAGCCAGGGTTGCAGAGGTTGTCCCCAGAAGGGAGGGACACAGAAAGAGAGACACACACAGAGAGATGCAGAGACCATCAGGCCAGAGGTGGCACGTGGGATTTCAGGCTGGGGCTCTCGCAGGAGCTGGGGCACATCCGTATCTCTTGGTTCCATGTGACAAGACAGCTTCTCCACCCGGGCTCTCCCTCATCACGCCTCCCCTGGTGTTTTGTTTCTCTGAAGTCATAAGCTTTTACAAAATGTTATTAAAAACTTGGAAAGGTCCTAGAAGTACAAATAACTCTAAAAATCTCATGTAATTCCAGTCCCTTCCTTGACAGCCACTCTCAGAGTGCAGCACGGGTCCCCTCCTGTCGCCTCCTGTCTTGGCTGCGGATGTGGTGGCTGTAGCTGACACACAGCCCTTCACCCTGCTCTCTGGGACCATGAAGGTGGAAACACGTTTTCCACTTTCGTGAGCACCTTTTCAAAGGCTGCAGAGGATTCCAACACACTGCAATGTCGGCCACCGGCGTGTGGCTCGTGCCCACTGTTTTCCAGCGTAAGTGACTGAAACACACCTTTTTCTATTGAGCTCTGTCTGAATTCTGAGTTTACGTTCCTGGAACAGCGACGTAGGTGAAATGATCGAAGCAAGGGAAACAAACATTTCTAAGAGAGGCTGAGAGGTCAGACTGACCTCCAGGAACCTCTGTCCATTTCCCATCCTCAGGGCTGGAGCTGAAAGGGGCTGCAGAAACCACTCAGTCCCATTCATTCATTCTGAGGTTTGTGAATGGGACAAACCTCATTCTGAGTTCGCCCATGACTGTGTGAAGGGGCAGAAGGGGTGGGAGTGCTCTTGCGGCCCACATACTTTCCCTATGCATGTCACCGTGGCATCACCCTTATTCCACGGCTCCCACAGAGGAGCATCAGCTATGGCAGACCACGGGGCTCAGGCTGGTTCCCGGAGCCACACAGTTTGTACCCAGATGACGTGAAGTCAATTACAGACTGCAGGACACCCATTTCTGTGACCTCCACAACTGGGTCACAGAATTCATTCATTCATTCAGCAACTAGCCCGCTGCTGGTTCTTGCACCCAGTGTGATGAGCACGTCCCGGTGTTGAGCAAGCTCACGATCCAGTGGGAGAAGGGACACTCAGCCAAGAGCTGGGTTATGCCCACACTGTGTGATAGAGCACTCAACAGGTGCCCACCAGAGGGCCCAGGGAAGTGGCCCTTCACTCTGCAACTGTGGAGATGGCATCAGGGAAGGCTTCCTGGAGGAAAGGATACCTTTCTCTATTTTGATGCTTTTCAAGGCTATGATTTGCCCTCAAATCCTGCCTTTTGTTGCATCCTATGCTTTTGGATGTGCAGGAGGGTCACCTGCACTGAGTCTGACCAGACTGGCATAAGCCTGGGGTTCCTGAGGCCCCGCCCACTGGGCTATGTGCAGTGTCCTTGAGTACTTCCAACAGTGCCTGACATGCAGCAGACAGCATGAAGACAGGCTCTTTGTTCTCCCAGCTGGTCTGTTCTGCTGAGCCCAGAAGGTAAGACCAGAGGGACCTGAGCTTGAGCGCTTCTAGCTATGGGGCCCGGGACATGTCCACACCTCCTGAGTCTGTTTCCTCTTCTGTAACATGGAGCTGATGCTAATGCATCGGCAGTTCTGATGAGCTCATATCCCTGCTGGGAGGAGCTCAGTCACAGCACATACACGTGAGCATTTGAGGGACTTTGTCTTGAGGCCCAGTGCCACTGGGGCAGTGGCTTTCGCCTGGAGCCTTGGTTATCTGTCTGTGCCACATAGCCCAGCACAGGGAGGCTCCTGTCAATCCCAGCCCTTCTTCCTCCTCTACCTCTAGGCCACCCAGGCCAGGCCTCGGTAAATGTTTCTTGAACAGTGAACTGAACCAGGCGTGGTCTGAGCCTCTTGAATAAAATGGCGGGAAAAGGAAAGAGCAGATGTCAGCGTGGCCTCCTTGCTGGTTCCATTAAGGGAAAGATACGATTATGAGCAAATCAGTGAAGGGTGCCTGGCTCATTACCACCCCACTCTTTGTATTTTCTTTTGCAGAGAACTATGTGGGCTGCTGGGACAGAAGAGGACTGGTCTGTGGGCTCCAGGGCGGACCCACCCTAGCCTGCCTGTTAACCCTCCCTAGCCCTGGCTCTGTACAACCCCCGGACAAGAGAAAGCTGATGAAGGCTTAGAGCCAGCTTTCCCTGTGAACGTTGCTGGTGGAATATTTCTTTGCTACTTTCTCTCCAGGAAGAGAAGAAGGACCATGTGGCACTTAGGTGTGATGCCAGGGCAGTAGGGGTTAGCAGGGGTTGTGGCCAGAGCCAAGCCCTGTTGGAGCAGGAGGCCAGGCTCCAGCCCCAGCTTTGCCTCTGACTGTCCTTCACCCTGAGAAAGGCCCTTTGCCAACCGGTGCCCTCTCCATCTCGTCTGCAAAACTGGAATAATGATCTTGACCTCCCGGGCTGGGGGCAGGGGTGAAGAACAGAGACCACCCAGCCAGAGAGGGCACTCCCGCCACAGGCTCTCCTGTGTGGCCATTGCTGCAGAAGAAGGGCCGTGCTCTGGAATGGCAGGCAGCACCTGCCCTGCTTGCTGCTCTGTCGCCACTCCTAGTGTGACGAACTATCCCAGTTTGGCCAGGGCCAGCCTGGCTTTAGCCTGCATTGCAGGAAATCCTCAGTGCCAGGTAAACTGGGATGGTGGGTCATGCTACCCCAATGCCTGGCACCCACAGTGACTGCCTACCAAATTAATGCATTTCTGTGCTCAACAAGCAGCCATTTCCTTCCTTGCTCCATAGCCGGGGCAGTCCCTATAGCTACAGCATCTCAGATCCAATCACACGGCACCAAATCCCCTGACACGGGCTCCTTCCCATGACACAGAGGAAAGGCAAACCTTCCCATGATGGGGCAGAGCAGGGGTCTGTTTTTGTCCGAGAGCATTAAGATTCCTGAATTCAACAGGATCCCCTGGTCTCTCCTGGGACCCCAGGGTGCAGCTTCGGAAATGCGGGGGAAACAATCTAATGACTGTGATGATGGCAGTGGCTATGCTCGCAGCTGCCCTGCTTTCGGAAGGTTCGACCACATGGCAGGGTGCCCAGGCAGGATTCACGACTGTGCCAGCAGCAACGCGCTACCTCATCCATTGCTGTCAATTCGCTTCTCTGACTCCAAGCCCGAACGAGTTGTGTCCCGTCCTGGGGAATCAGAGGAAGTGGGCACATTTCTGCAGGGCCCCCCCCTCCATAGACACCCTGCTGAGTAGTGCTGCACAGAACAGCTAAGACCAGAGAAGAAAAGCTGGGGCTTCTGTCCACCACAAAATGGCTTCCCCAACTCCAACCAGGAAGGAGCTGCGATAAATAATGGGAAAAATTTCTCAAAGACAAGCTGTTTTGAAGCGGTTTCTAAACTGCCATTGAGGGACGGGAAGGAACCACATGTGAAAGCGTGGGTGCTGCTGGGAGCTCAGCCCAGCCCGTGGCCCGCACAGCGGCTGGCTCTACTCCTGGCTTCCCCTACACCTCGCTTCCATCCACGCTCCCCAGGTAGGCCCTGGGGGACAGACCGGGCAGCCCAGGGGCCACGCAGCCTGCCAGCTTCAGCTGGGAAGAGTGGGCGCCTCCTGCGCAGCCCATTGCTCCATCACGACAAAGTGAGCCCTAGACCTGGAACCCTTGGGAGGAAGTGGCCAGCTCTGTGAACACAGCAGCCTGACTGGCTAGCCCCCAGGAGGTGAGTAGGGATGCCAGTGCACATGTCCCCTCCCTCCAGCACTCGTCACCACCCCCAAGAGTGCCTTCCCACAACCTTCAGGTGGGGGTCATCTGCCCTCCCCCCGGAAGCCCTGAGTCTGGCTTCTGGGTGTGTGGGATCCAGTTTTCTCGTGCTGGTCCCCAGGGCTGGCCCCGTCAGGCTCCCTGCCACCCTCCATTTCCTGTGCCACCAAACCAGCCACCTCTTGGCCAGGCCTGCCAAGAGGAGGTTTGAGTGACCTCTGTGTATCTCCACCTCTCTGAGCCTCAGTCTCTTCCCTTTTAGGTCAAGTAGAAGGAGAGATCATGTCAAGTGGAGTTTGGCTCCCAACCTTCCCTGAGGTGGGGAAGAGTCTTTGGGAGTTACAGGAGAACTTGAATGGGGAAGATTTGCGATTCGATAGCTTCTCCAGGCCCTTCCTCGCCTCCAGGCTAGCTGTGAACATTGATGAAGCTCCATGCAGGCTGCAACTGACAGGACGGACGCAGCAGGGGCAGATCCCTCCAGCCTCTCCCAGGCCAGGCACCAGGCACACAGTTTCAGCCCACTCTGACCACGAGAGAGGCAGACCTGTGGCCTCTGAGGACGTTGGGTCCCCGTAGGCCTTTTTGCCTGGACCTGGAATGTCCTGGCAGGGGAAGCAGTGGCCTAGGGAGGGGAAGGAGCTCCCGTGCCCACAGCAGCTAGAGGAGCGGGGGTCATAGCTGAGAGACAGAATGACTGAAGGTCGAAACTTATCCCGCAAAGCTTCCTGAATCTCCAGGTCTTCCTTCCCAAATAGAGGGTGATGTGGTTGACGAAGTAATGCGCCCTCCACTTGGCCATGTCCCAGCCCCGAGAGCCTGTGACTATGTCCCCTCCCATGGCCAAAGGAGCTTAGGAGATGTGATGAACTGAAGGTCCCGGAGATGGGGAGAGTGCCCTGGGTCATCGGCATGGGCCCCCTGGCATCACAAGAGTCCTTACAAGGCAAGAAAGGAGGAGGGAGAAGGGGACGCTTCACTGCTGGCGACGAAGACGGGGAAGGCGCAAGGGGTGCAGGCACCCCAGGAGCTGGAGAACGCCAGCCCAGGGCTTCTCCCTGGAGTCTTTGGGAGGAAGGAAGTGTAACACCGATCAGAATCCAGCCTCCAGAACCGCATGGTGGGGACATGTGCTGTTTAAGTCACTAACCCTGTGGTGGTGACTTGTGGGAGCAGTGGCAAGCCCAACACAGTGGGGGTCTGAGGACACTCACAGAGCCTCCAAGGGGCCCAGGCAGCCTCAGGCCACCACTTCCCAGGTCGCTGGGGAGACCCAGCCTGAGTGCAGAGCTGGGACTGCGGCAGGTGGCGCTGGGCAGGGTGTGCAACTCTTCGAGCCTCAGTTTCCTCATTTGGAATGGTCGCGCCTCCCTCTCAGGGCTGTGGAGCGAGTGTCAGATGCTCTATGAGAAGTGCCAGACAGAGCAAGGTGCTCCAGGAATGCCAGCTTCTGCCCACCCCCAGCTTCTGAAACCCAGTGCGCCCCAGGCCAAGATCACATCATTCACTTATTTAACAGACGTAAGAGAAGCCCTGAGCCTCGGACCCGTGCTCCTCTGGGCCACCCTGACATCTCGCCCAGGCATCTGACGGGGCCTCACACTCCACTTTCTCCTCCAGCCCCCCTTCCCATTCCTGCCCTAGTGGAGTGGCTCTACCACCGGCAGCAGCTCAGGCTGTCCTCTCGTCAGACGCTCTGCCCCAGCCTGGGATGTGTCCAGTGGTCTGTGCAGTTGGACCTCTGTGTGGCCTCCGCCTGCCCTGCTCTGGTTAGCCGCTCCCTCTCCTTTCTGCACGGCCACAGCACTGGTGTGAGACGCTGGTAGGTCATGTCACTCGCACGCTCCTCCCCTGCCTGGCCCATGGCTTCTGTCTATGCTCAGAATAAAAGAAATTCTTGATGAAATTCTCACCCCACCTCTGGTCTCCTCAGCCCTGCAGGCTGCGACCAGTTTCTTCCCAGAACCTGTCCCCAGGGTTGTGCCCTCCCTGCCACTGCTCCCGGGCTGTCCCAAACCTCCAACACATCCTTCCTGTCCCAGATCCTCTGCACCTGCTGTCCTCGCCACCCCAGCAGCTCCGTCCTGATGGGCAGGCCTTGGCCCTGCCAGAAGCTGTCCCTGACCACACAGTAAAGGACCTCCTGTTCCCACCAGCCACTCAGCCACATTCTGTCTTTTCTCATGGCCCTAGCATCGGATCTGAGGCGACCTTGTTTATCCATTTGTTTCATTATTAACTACTCATGTTCCTCCTTGTCAGGAAGCTCCAGGAACATTGGGCACTTAGCCGTCCTATTCACCGTGGCGTCCTCAATACCCATTACAGGCAGGCAAATCATTTCATATCTGCTGAACAAACAGACAGATGAGTGAGTGGGTGACTGAATACTGGGCTTTGGGGTTAGGTGCCCGGGTTTGAACGCCAGTCCCACCACTGACTGGCTGTGTCCTTCCCCATGCAAGCCCCTGGAGCACCATTTGGCACATGAGGTACCGGGCTATGTCCCAGAAGCGCGTCCCAAATGAGGACTCTAGGACCAGCTCCCACACTCCGCTCTGGGCCCATCCGCGATGGTGCACTTCTGGAGATGACTTCTGCAGGAGGAGCTCCTGTTGTAAGGAATCTCTGGGAGCCAATCCGCCTCCTTCCTCAAGGCATTACATCCACACCAGTCCCCTCTCCCGTCCTGCCTCTGGCTCTGCTTCTTCTTCAGATTTAATACCAGCCAGGGTCATGGACATAATTGTGTCTGGCCCAGAATTCCTCCTGAAGTCCCTGCCACATTCATGCTATAGCACATCCAGGCTCTGGCAGAAACACTGGCTATAAATGAAGGCTGTGTCTGCTGGGGAGGGGCTTGGCAGGGCACAGAGAAATGAAGCCACTGGCCAGCCTGCACACAGGCTGTGGGACCACTGTGGGGCTGAGACGAGGCAGTGCGTGCACCTGGGCAGGGGAGGCAGGCTGGCCCAGGCTCCCGGGAGGTAAGGTGTGCCTCACTCGGCCCCCATATCCTCCTAGAAGGGCAGAGAGCAGATGTGGCTTTACTGCATTTGCAGAAGCACACTGAAGTGTAGAGAGGTGACAGGCGCTGCCCGGGCCCCATGTGGGCCCTATGGAAGCAGGCCTGGGAGCCCTGTCCTGGAGAACAGTGGGCAGAGGAGGCAGTTCAACAGGATAAGGCCAGGGCATTCAGTGAGCTCAGGCACTCCCTGGGGACAGGGGCCCCGACTGGACCATCCTGGGGCAGATCCATCCTTCGGCCTTTCCACCTCTGGCTGTCGTGACCCACTCAGAACTCAGGCTCCTGGAGGGCAGATGTGGGGCTGGTGCATGCCTTCCAGCCTGGGCTCTGCTATGTCAGGAGCAGCCCCAGGAGGGGCTGAGTCCAGGGAGATGCAGAGGCCCAGTTCCCATTTCATTCCATAGCTCAGGACTGCAGCCAGAGGTTTATGTGACCCGAATGAGCCCCAGGAGGAGGGTGGAGGACTTGGGGGAAGGGGCCTGCCCACCTGCACCCACAGCCTCCCTACCTTCAGCTGGCCCCAGCACGGCACTCCCCCAGGCGTGATGCTCCTCCTTGGTGCTCCTCCGGTTGTCAGCAACAATGCCTGACTTCTGGAGAACTCACTGTCTTCCAGGCCTGGGTCTCAGGGCTTTGTAGGTACCCCTCATTCAGTCCCTGAAGCAGCCCCATTGGGTCGGCGTGGCCCTTGCCCCATCTTACAGATAAAACCCCGAGGCGGTGCGTGGCTCAGGAGCTGGTTCCCGGTGAGCTGCGGCAGGTGCTGAGCCCCCGCGGGATTCCCGGGTTTGGTCTGGTTTTGTTGTTTTTGTTGCTGTTGTCTTCCAATAGCTTTATCGAGATAAAAGTCACATGCCACACAATTCCCCCATTAAAATGTACAGTTCAGTGGCTGTTAGTATAGTCAGGTACGTGCGACCACAGGCAGGTTTCAAACATTTCCATCACCTTCAAAGAAACCCTGTATCCTTTCAGCCACCACTGCCCTGATCCCCAGACCCTCTGCCCTCCCAGCCTGGAGCAACCATGAATCTCCTTCCCTGTGACACACCATGTATTTCCCTACTCTGACCTGCATGTAAATAGAAGCGGGGGGCAGTGAGCTCCTGTGCCTAGCTTCCCTCACGGAGCAGGATGTCTTTGAGGCTCACCGTGTTGCCGCATGGGTCTGCGCGGCGCTGCGCTGTCTCGTGATGGAATAATATTCCATGTCTGGATGGGGTACATTTTGTTCACCACGCACTCACCGTGGGACATGTGGGCTGTTTCCACTTGGGCTGTTACGAGTGGTGCTGCTGTGAAGCACACCACATTCATGGAGAAGATTTTGCGTGGACACGGGTTATCGTTTCTCTTGGGTGTCCACCCGAGAGCAGACTTGATGGGTCAAACAGCAACTCCGTCTAACTGTTTCAGGAGCCACCAGACTATTCTCCAAGGTGGCTGTACCACCTTTCCCAGCGGTGGCGCAGGAGAGGCCTGGCTGCTCCATGTATTCTAGGCGCTGGGATTGCCTGGCTGGTTCCACCCATTCTGCGGAGGGAAGTGGCATCTTGCTGTGGTTCTCACCTGCATTTCCCGATCCACCCTCACCCGGCCATGCTGCCGGCACTCACTGCTCCCTGCACTGACAGCCCCACTGCACCTCGCCAGCCTGGGACAGCTGTTGGGAATGGCCCTCCTGTGTAGTCCTCTTTGCTTGCTAGGTCCATAAGCCACGAGAACCCTCTAGAACTCAAAGCCCTTAACCTCCATATTTCAGGAGTTTCTCACATCTTGGATCCTGGGAGAGACAGTGGGCCAGTGCTGAAGTTGGAAGTCTCTTGCCTCAAGCAGAGCACAGCGTGCAATAAGGGAACAGGCAAATCGGGGACCACCAGAGAGGGTCAGGACCCAGAGCATGGCTGCTGGCAGAGGCAGGAGGGATGCAGGGGTTAGGGAGCCAGGAGGCGGGGCCAGATGGAGACCAGACCTTGAGGACCTGAGGACCAGCAGGTCAGATGGGTGCAGCAACATGTCTTGTTGCTTTCAAGCCTGATCTGCAGGGTGGGTGGGGGTGGGGTTGGGGGGCTGGCACCCAGGAGACCTTCACTGAAATGATGCATCTGTGGGAGAAGACCAGCCCCCACCTATGGGCAGGGGCTCAGGTTTGGTCTACAGCAGAGCTTTCAAACCACAGTGGGCTTTTCCAGAGACCTGCCTGACTATATCCCAGAGAGGCGGGTTTCCTCTATGTAAGGTGGTGCTGAGCATGAGTTTCTGACATGCATGTGTCCAGGTTGCAGGCCCAGTACACAAGCCATGTCTGTCTCACTCAGAGTGGGTCCAGAGGAGCCGGGGGGGTGGGGAGAAGGTGTGGAAGGCGGTGGGGTGGGGCTACCCTGGGCTTCTCAAGTGGTTGAAGGAAACAGTGAAAATATCCACAAGGCAAATTGCTTTTCAGTGGGAGGAATGACCTGTGGATTTCTTGTCCAACCGGTTCATCTAACAATCTGCTCACTTGTCCCTCAGGGTATGTCCCCCAAGCCCAGCTGAAGGTTTATTTTTTCCTCCAGAGTTCAAACTCCCAGCGAGGCGGCCTCTCCCCAACCCACTGCGACTCAACTCTCCAACCTTTTATGCTCATGAGAACCAGGGGACTAAGTTGGCTTCAGATGCAAATATCTAATTTTGGATTTAAAAAGTGTAAAGACAAGAATAATGCAGTGGAAATCCACGAGCTGAAGACCCAGGAACAGTCAAGTGAGTCGAGTTGGAAGGCTCCATCAAGCCTGCCTCAGTTAAAGTACACGTAGCTTTTCAATTTCAGGAGACACACATTTTTCTAGTGGACATCAATCTTGGGTGGTCCTAAATTTTAGAGCCAAATTTGATTCAGACAAGGCCTGGCTTCAGAATTAATCAAGGAGTTCTGTCACTCTTCAGATGAAGCAAAAGGAGTTCTACGGGGAAATAAAATAGCCAAGAGCTGAGGTGAGAGAGGAGTGCAAGCCAAGCCTTCCTGCTCTTCACCAGCCCTGGGCTGGCTGTGCTGTGGGGGTGGGGAGCAGGAAGGCATGTCCCATATGAAACACTCTAACTTCCAATTATCTGATATAACCGGCAACTTTCTCTACTGCTAGCGTAGCTGGTGTTTTTCTACTGCCAACGTAGCTGGTTGCTAGGTACACAAGCCCCCCAGCCCAGCATGTTTTCCCTCTTTATTGATGAGAGCCGAGCAACTGACCTTTTCACTTTGGCTGTTAGGAAGCTCAGAACTAAATATGAATCCACCTAAAGCACCACGTTGTCCTTCAGTGACTGTATCTCTGCCCCCCACAGTCACCACTACACACATATACTAATAGGTACACACAAACACACACACACAGCCGCCACCACACACATTCACTCACAGGTACACACAAACACACACAGAGTCATCACTATACTCATTCAAAGGTACACACAAATGCACACATACACAGCCACCACACACATTCACTCACAGGTACACACAAATGCACACACAGTCATCACTACACTCATTCAAAGGTACACACAAATGCACACATACACAGCCACCACACACATTCACTCACAGGTACACACAAATGCACAGTCACCACCAGACACATTCATTCACAGGTACACCCAAATGCACACACACAGCCTCTCCCGCACAACCGCTCTGCCAAGTCTTGACCAACTATGCCAATATGGTTTCCCTTGGTCCAGGCGTTCTACATTTTCTATATATACAATAAAGTGGCAAAATGGAGAGTTTGGAAGAGGTGAGAAGCATGGACAATGGCCAGGAAGTGGGGCTGACGGTGCTATGACTGAGGGTCTAAGAGGCAGCGCACAGCCTGGGGGGTTGCGTCAAACCACACAGCTCCCGGCCCTCCCCTGCTCTTTCCCTCCACCCCTTCCCCACCTCCGGAGCTGCTGGGAAGGGGCCTTCTGTCGGCTGAAAGGGGCCTGACTGCTGGAAAGGGGCCTTCTGTCCGGGTGCTGGAGCCCAGGGCAGGCTCAGACAGGGAGACAGAGGCAGGAGAGAGATGGGAAGAAGGGCTTGCTCCATCTCCCTGTCCCAGAGCGCTGCTTCCCCGGGAGCCGAGGCAGGCCCAGCTCGGCATGCTCCAGCCGGTCACACTGCCGCTGACCCCATGGGCATGGAACACAGGCTCTTTTCCCCCATCGGCAACTGTCAGAGCATGCACTCTCTGAAGCTGGAGCTTCGCTCTCAATCCACCAAATGGCATGCATTTTTAACAGTTACTGAGGGAGCTAATTAGTTCATAAAGCAGGACGCCTCTTCCCGGGCATCCTGGGAGGGCGGTGGTGCCAGCCCCGCATGTGTAATTACCCTCAAGTCGAGAACAGCTCCTGAGGAGCCGTTCGGTTCTCTTGGGTAAATAATTTACTTTTACAACTTTTCATTAAAGATTAAAGGGAATTAAATTAAAATTAGGGCGAAATGAAGTTGAGAGGAGACCTGTACAGCTCGGAATTCTCTCGTCGGAGGCTCTCCGCTTTCCCAGCTCACCCATCCTCCACCCAGGGCCGCCAGGGCCCCTGTGGAGCGGAGGGCCCAGGGACCTGCGGGAGGTGGGCTCCAGAGAGGAGAAGGGCTGCCCTCCAGGCAGGCTTCCTGATTATATCTCGTGTGGCCAGGGCCTGCTGGGGACAGTGGCTGTGACTGCCTTGAGGTTGGGTAGAAACACTGTCACCAGCACAACACACCGAGGCCAGGGTCTCCCAGCTCACACCCGCCATGGATGCCAGGCCAGGATCCTTGGGTTCGAAGGCTTAATGGCTTGGACGTGAGATGATGGTTGGAGCTTAGGTGCTGAGTCAGGGGCCTGGGTGAGCCCGTCTGGAAGCCAGAGATTCTGCTTCCTTGTCTAAAAAAGGGAAGGGTGGTGCGTGGAGTGAAGGAGATATGTTAGGAGAGGGCTGAGCTCCGAGCCTGGCCGGAGAGAAATGCCCAGTGAACAGAGGGGCGTGAATCACTGGTGCCTGGCTCCCAGACCCAGGAGAGCTGAGGAAGGAGCTGGGGTTCATCCAGGCCATGCACTTGCAGCAGCTCAGGCTCAGCTCCACCCTCGGCACGCTCAAAGTGATTGGCAGGACAGCGGGTGAGGTGGGGCGGGCCATGGCGTCCTAGCAGGGGCAGGATACTAGGGCTGCTGGAGGAAAACAATCCTCCTCCAGGCCCAGGAGGCTCTGGGATTTGCTGCCCTGGCTGGAGCCTCCTTTGGGGACCAACAGAGAGGAGGGCAAGGGGGCAAAGGGAAGCCAGGGCCTCTAGATGGAGTGGGCAGTTGGGGGACCAGGAGCCTTGCCGCTGTGTGTCTTCTGGCCAAGACTATCTCTCTGAGCTCAAATGTACAAACCTATAGCACAGGGGCAAACTGAGTCAGTGGACAGCAGCACGCCTCCACGTGCCCATGGCAAGCACACTGGCACTGTTTCACTGAACGTTCTCAGCGATGTTCCGAGAGGCCCTGTCCTGCTGGACAGTGGTGGACAAGGCTATTTTGGTTTAAAGAGACAGAGCCAGCACCTGAACCCAGGTCTCCCCGGCACCAAGGCCAGTACACACCTTCACCCCAGGGCTGTGTGCTCAGGGTGGCATCTGCTGCCATCTGTGCCCCCTGCCCTCTGTGCTGGGCTCCTGCAATCACTGCTGGCAGCACCCGAGCTGTGTCCCAAGGCCCTGCACACACTCCCCCACCATGAGGGGATTCCCTGATCTCTCATGAAACACTTGACCTTGAGAAGGTTCTGGCTGCAGAGGCTGTAGGGGAGCCATCACGTTTCCTTCTGGGCACAGGCTGCAGCCCCTCTCCCCAGGGAGTGAGCTGGAAACACAAGAGCAAGTCCAGTCTAAGGGGACTTAGAGGGAAATGACAAGCCTGGACTGTAAACACATCTGTCCCACAATCCCCCATCTCCAAGCTGAGAGGTGAACTGAAGGAACTGAGGGCTGGAGGAGGGAGGAGCTGAAGACAGGCGGGCTAGGGGACCCCTAGGGGTAGGGCCCCAGGTTGGCAGAGGCTCAGGGTAGGCAGGGACATACAGGGGCTGAAGATGCGAGGCGGTCAGAGCTAGGGCATCGTGGAGCCCTCACTCTGGAGGTGAGCTCCAGAAAGCTGCCTGCACCAAGAACACCATGAAACATAAACTTAACAGGGTTGGTGCATCAGGTGCCTGGAGTTTGGGGCTGTTCGTTACAGCATTTAGCTGTGACATTTACAGGCCACCAGAGCTCATTTAACCAAGCCCTCCCTTTCAGGAGAAAGCACCAGGGCCCCTATGTGTTGCTGTGACCATGGCCACACTGGGCAACCACGGCAGGCAGGCACAGGGCCTCTGGTCCCTTCTCTCCCAAAAGCAGCAGGCTGTGTTGTGGACTGGGAGCCTTGGCTCACGGAGACAATGACTATATTAAGTCCTTCCCCTTCAACCTTCTCTTTTTGGACACACACTTCAGACAAGTGAAGATAAACCAGAAGAAAAAGAAAGGAGGAAAGAAACGGGAAATATGCCTGCTGGCTGGCAGCATTATGCAGACAGCTTGCTGAGAACCAGAGAATTTAAAAGGACTCCTCTGTCCCCAAGCAGTATCTCTACGTTTTCAATCTCTCATTTCTCATCTTCTCCCAAGCCTGTCTAAATAAAGCAAAGACTCTCACCACCTAGGCAGGCCCCCTGCCCCCACCGCTCTGTGTGGCTCTGTGTTGAGCCCTTGTCCTCACCACACAATGCCATCCCAGCCTCAGACCTTCTCCTCTGCCAATCAGATCGTAGGCGTGGGCACTGTGGGCACCCAGGGGGTTTGGAGGACTCATGAGACCCTTTCCTCGAGGAGGAAGTTGAGGCCAGGAAGGAGCAGGGGAGGATCAGAGCAGGTGCAAGGGTGCACATGGGTCAGAGTGGGTGTGAGGGTGCGCATGGGTCAGAGTGGGTGTGCGGCCTTCAGAGCAGGTGTAGGGGTGTGCATGGGTCAGAGTGGGTGTGCGGCCGTCAGAGCAGGTGTAGGGGTGTGCAGGGATCAGAGCCTGATGTCGGGGATGCAAAGGGGTCAGAGTGGGTATGTGGAGATTCGCAGGGGTCAGAGTGGCTATGTGGAGATTTGCAAGGGTCACAGCTGGCATGGGGGGCGTGCAGAAGGACTGAGGGGCTGCAGCTGGTTTTCAGAGCTGGGCCTTGCACTGGCTGCTCGCTGGCTTTGCCTGGGAATCTGCCATTGGTCTGTCCAGAGCAGCTTCTCCTCCCTGGAAGCCTTCCCTCCCGGGGGTCTCAGTTGCTGCCCTCAGCATTCTGTACCTGTGTGCCCATGTGTGCCACCTAGAAGGGCATTTACCTTGGGGTCAGGGGTCCACCCCCACTAACAGGCTGGCACTTCCTCCCCCATGCCCCAATGCCCAGTAGGGCCTGTGTGTATGAGGCCTCCACCAGGACTTCCAGACCTTGAACTCTGGCAGTAGGGACAGGCTTGGGAACCAAGTTTCTGGAGTCCTGGGTGTCCAGCAGGGAGACAGTGGGAGGAAGAGTTTCCAGAGAGAAGACGCAAAGTCATCATGGATGTAGAAGTGGCAACTTCAGTTGCTCCTCCAAAGTATTCAAGGACAGGTTCAAGGCTGTCTGATCGCCTTTCCTGTGGTCTCTCACCCAGTGCCCTGTGACTTCCCCTGCTCCCTCTGTCCTTCCCTCCTGTCAACTCCTGGAGACCTTTCCAAAACTCTGCTCCTGGAGCACCTGCTCCAGGAAGGCTTCTGAGGCACATCCAGCCCCCAGCCCCTGCCGTGGCCTGCAAGACCCACACAGGAATCTGCCGCTGAGGTGCTCTCTCCCCTGAGCTCCTGGAGGAGCTTTGCTGTACTAATGGATAGATGAGAGAGGACCCTGGTCCTTCAGTGACTTACTGTGTGACCTTAGGTAAATCACTTAACCTCTCTGAGCCTCAGCTTCCCCATTGTCACATAAGAGGAATGGGCTGGATAGTTTCAAACAGGCCCACTATTTCATGCTCTCATCCCTGGGCACCACATCCAGACCTTCCTTCTACCGTGAAAAGGTGCCATGCTTGTCCACGAAGTATGCCAGGGGCCCCTCATACCCCGCACCGCAAGACTGTCTTCACACAGCCCAGGGCTGACCCCTGCCTGGTGCTGGGTCAACACTTTTGAGGTTAAACAGACTTTGATGTGGTGACAGCCAAAGCTTCACGTAGAACTACAAAGTCCTAGAGCGCAAACAGGAAGCACACGAGGTGCAAAAGGACCTTCCAGTGGCCCATCTGCTTGAACTGCCAGAGCCGGGAGCTGGAGAAGTGGGTGGCAGTGAGCGGCTGCCTCTGTGCTGCACTGGAGGGGGCAGGACTGCCCAGCGGAGAGCGCCTCTCTGCTGAGACTGCGGGCAACGGGTTTTCAGAAGCGGGGCCACAGGCAGCCTGGAGGTTCCTGAGGACCCAGTCAAGGGAGATGGGGTCAGACGCTCCCTCTGCCCTAGGCTTGGGCTGGCAACAGAGACCACCAGGAGCTCACAGCCTGCAGGGGAGACTGAGGTCCACACACTCCAAGACTGGATGAGGCATGTCCCCTACCCCATCTCACCCCAGCTGGGAGTGGCAGGGGCTGGACGTGGGAGGGTCCGTGGGGCCCTGGCTGTTGGAGTGTGGCGCAGACCTCACCTCAGTCCTGAGGCACCCACCAGGGGTTGCCCAACCTCCCCCGCTCCCCAGGCATCTCTAGTGGGACTTGAGCACCCCAGAAGCTGCAAGTATTCATTCAATCCAGGGTGCTAGATATGCACGGTATTCCTGCTCTGGTGATGGCAGCCACCCTGAGAATGAGCGCTGACTTAGCAGACCGTGGCGGCAAAACATGCCTCCCCACGCCCCTTCGACCTCTTCCAGCCTAGCCACCTACAGCAGAAGAGAGGCGCCCGCAGGCTGCCTCCCCTTTGTATTTATTTGTTGGGTCTCCTCAGCGTGCAGAGGAGATTCGGGCCAGGCAGCACTCCTGCACTGCACCCCAGCATGAAAAGGCCTGTGGAGCTGTGCTGGACACAGGCTGAGGGGCTCTCTGGACAGCCCTGAACCAGAGGAGAGAGACTTGCTGGGAGCCCCAAGGCTGGCTTATGGCCCTTGCTCCTGGGGGTAGGCCTCTGGCCTCTCTCCAAAGACCACACAGCTTGTCTAAATGAGCCTTCCAGCACTGAGGGGGCAGGAACGCCTTGGTCCTGCCTGGGATGAGTCCCGTGGGACATTGAAACTGCACCTGTCCACCAGGTCCCTGCCTAAGCTGGGATTCGACCTGCACAGCTCACTGACACTCAATTGCTTCCGTCTCCAGGAGTCCACTTGTTCTCTGCAGCAGCAGCAGGTGACATCAGCAGGTGGGTCTTCGCCCCGCTGAACACAGGGAAACCAAATGTGTCCCAGTGCTAGAGCCAACAGTCCCCATCCTCTGCCAGGCAGTGCTGTGGAGCCTGTGGCCTGCCCCAAGGGCTGCAGACAGCCGGGCACAAGGGGAGGAGACTTCCTCGTGGGCTGCTCCAGGACAAGCCAGCAGGGCTATGGGGTCATCTTGGGGAACGGCTGGCCAGCGGATCGATACACCATTTAAAATGAGCACAGACGTGCCTGGGAGAAAGGTTATGGGAGGTCAACACAACCCACCTAGCCACGCGTCTGAAACCTCTGGCCCAACTCTGTCAGGTGTTAGTCTGGAAATCACAGTGGATTTCTCGGCTGTGCAATGATCAGCAGCCAGAACTAAACAGAACACATCTTTGCAGGGGTCTAGAGGCCAGGGATGCCCAGCAGCCAGGGCCAGAGCACCTGGGATTCACCCCAGTCATGGTACTTAGGTACCAAGGTACTAAGCCTGGCCCTTCCAGACACCAGATCGCCCCTGCATATCCCTGTTGCTGGTCTCAGGGCCATGTCCTGGCCTTGCTCATTTCTAATTCTTCCCACTGCCCACTCGCTTACAATACCAGCTCATGGCCACTAGCAACAGGATGGGGCTCCCCTGTTTCACTTCTAAAGTGGCTGACCTCAGCTTTGTGAGGTTCTCAGTTATGGTGACCCATATAGCTCTATCTGTCTAGGAATCTGGACTCCCATGCCCCAACCCTAGAACAAAGACCTGGACACAACCTCTTCTGCCTCCACACACTCAATCAACACTAAATTATGTCATCTGCCTATCCATCCAGCATCCACCATCCATCCATCCATCCATCCAGCATCCACATCCATCCATCCAGCATCCATCCAGCATCCAGCATCCATCCATCCAGCATCCAGCATCCACATCCATCCATCCAGCATCCAGCATCCAGCATCCATCCATCCAGCATCCAGCATCCAGCCATCCATCCATCCAGCATCCAGCATCCACCATTCATCCATCCAGCATCCAGCATCCAGCATCCATCCATCCAGCATCCAGCATCCAGCATCCAGCCACCCATCCAACCAGCATCCACCATTCATCCATCCAGCATCCAGCATCCACCATTCATCCATCCAGCATCCAGCATCCAGCATCCAGCCATCCATCCATCCAGCATCCAGCATCCACCATTCATCCATCCAGCATCCACCATTCATCCATCCAGCATCCAGCATCCACCATTCATCCATCCAGCATCCAGCATCCAGCATCCATCCATCTAGCATGCAGCTATCTACCATCCATCCATCCTCCAGCAGACAAGAGGTGCCCTCAGGCTGCTGTCCCTTTGTATTTATTGGCTGGGTCTCCCATCCACCATCCATTTATCATTCATCTACTATCCATCCATCCACCTACCATCTATCTGTTCATCTATCCATCCATCTACCATCCATCTATTCACCATCTACCCACCATCCACCCATCCACTGTTCACACTTTATCTACTATGTGTCCATCTACCATTCATCCATCCAATCATCCATCTATCCATTCATCCAAAATCCACCATTCATCCATTCAACCATCCATCTGTCCCCCACCCATCCACCATTCATCCATTCGTACATCCATCTACCACCACCTATTCATCTACCATCCATTCATCCATCCATATACCATCATCACTACCCATCTATCCACCATCCATCCACCATCCACCCATCTACCACTCATTCATCCAACATCTACCCATCCATCCATCCACCCATCCATTCATCCATCCATCCCTCATCAATCCATCTAACCCTCCTTTCCTTTCTCCCTCTCTGCATTCACTTTCCATCAGATTTCCCAATAGCCTTTCATGCATTTTACCGTTTTACTGCTTTGCTCTGCCCTTCCCTCAGGTGAATACTCCCAATGCCTGCTGAATGCTCACCTATCCTTTAAGCCCTGGATGCACCAAGGCATTGCTGCAAGCCTTCTGCACTCCTTCTAGATCTCTCTAGGCTTCCCTGAGTCCTTGATCATATCTCTCCTTGTTTGTCTGAGTCAGATGAGTCCCATTAAGCCTATGTCTGCCATTATTAGCTGTGGCCCTCTGGCCAGCCACTCGTTTTGCAAGTCCCGGAATCCTCATTTGGAGCATGGACTAAAGGTGCCTGCGAGGATGAAAGGACCTCCGTGAGCAGCACTGCCACCTCAGCACATGATGCTGCTGGGCAATGCCACGGCCCTCTCCTCGCCTGCATCATGGTCATGGGACAGTGAGGTGTCTGCGTGTCTGTCTCCTTGGCTGGAGTGCCATGATGGCATGGTTGTTTGTGCATCCCAACCCTGCTTCTTGGCACAGAGCAGGTATTCCATAAATATTTGCTGACTCAAACTGACTTCATCTCGGTATGTCTCAACCTTGAACTGAGAAGCGCAAGAAGAGAGACCGTCCAGTGTGCTCTCAGCTCAGGCTGGCTCTGCGGGGAAAGCTGGAGCCATATGGCAGCCTCCCTCAGCCTGAAGCAGCCAAGGACCTCCAGCCTGCTGCTGTTCCGTGCCTGCTCCTGACCCCCGAGGAACGTGGCCCTCTCTAGACCCTGCTTTCCTTCCCCGGAACTGAGGCCGTCTAACGAGTGACCCCTCCAAAGCTCTTTCCCCTTCCACAGCCTGGTCTCAGCTATACAATTAACAGCAGACGCCATTAAGAAATGGTCAGTTTGCATCACCTGGGACTCCCACATCTGCCCCCCAGGAGTGCAGATGGTCTGAGGAGGTGCCCCTCAGGAATCAATGCTGGAGCCGTGATCCACAGACACCCTGGGTGCTGCCTGCAGACAGCCCCTTCCAAGACTGCCTTGATCTGGGAGCACTGCCTTGACTGAGGTCACAACACCTTCCTGGGGTGGCCCACATCCAGTGACTGATCCACACAGGGTATCAAGGCTGGGCCCTCACCTCACCCGAACTCGGGGTAACACGAAGGAGCCATGCCAAATCCCGTGGGTCAGCTGAAATCCTCACTGGGCCCGCCCAGCTTCTCTCTCGGTCCATCTGCTTCCTCCTCTCCTTCCCACCTTGCTGACCCAAGGGCGCCGAGTACCAGCCTCTGTTTTCCAGAGACCCCTGCCTATGACGCAAGCTGAACAGCACACCCTCCTCCCCTGCTGAAGACAGGCCTCCTGCTGGTGCAAAGCCACATTCGATTTCCCATTGGAGACTTAAACCTTGTGCCCACCACTTGCTGACTTTCTGAGTTTCCGCTTCCTCATCTGTCAAATGGGCAAAACGTTCTAAGAACACAGGGCGTGGCTTCAATGATGAAACCAGGGGAACCCCAGGAGCTGTGTGGCACGTGGAACTGTCACTGCTGGGGTTCCTGCAAAGGACCAGCCATGGCCATTGGTCTTGGCTGCCTGGGGCCAACAGGACAGGGTTGATGCCCTTGGCCAGCCTTGAGGTCACCTGAGAGGTCTCTATAATTGGGGGAGCCATAAGGTCTGAGCCTGTGTCTGCCCCAGCTCCCACTGCTGGCTCAGTGCTGACGTGGCACCTGGTGCCCTCCAGGTCCTTGGGTAACTTGTGCTGAGTGAATCAGTGAACCTAGGAACAGGCAGGACAGACTGTGGAGGAGACAGCCAGGGTTTGGGTATTAGGCAGCATGTCCCAGGCGGAGCCAGGGCATGTAGGTATCAGGACAGTATGTCGCAGGGGCCCTGGAAGTGGGGTGAGCAGTGGGCCCCATGGCCGCTCTGGCAGTGCCTGTCAGTACCATCTAGTGGGAGGTCCGCCAGCCCAGCCATCATCCGCTTCTGATGCCACTAGCCAGGCGTGTCTCGTTCCTGAGGCCTGGTCTCTTGGGGCTGAGCAGAGAGGCCCCTGCACTGCCTGCAGTTCTCACGCTTAGTAGGTGTGCAGTCAGCGTGACTGGCAGGCTCACCTCCCTATCCAAGGGGGAATCCCTGAACCCACAGCAAGGACGCTTTCTGCTGGGTTTTCGCCAGGGAGCCACGTGCCAGAAGGCTGCATGCCCTGATGCCAGGAGGATTTTTCCAGTGATTAAAAATGTGGCCCTGCTGAGCAGCCTCATTTTTTATTTTAAACAACCATGGTTCCAGGGATTGAGCCTGGGTCTTGTGGAGGCCTTCTTTAGAGAAGAAAGCAATTAGAAGATGAATTAAAACCAAATTAGTCTGTCTTCTTCCACTTGGAAAGGAATCCCGTGACCGAGAGGAGGCCAAGCGCTCTGGGATGCCAGCGTCACCCCTCAGGGCGGGATGGCTGGAGGTGCCCATCGCTGGACTTGCTGGCTGGGGCTGGAGCGAATGTCAGGCTGATGTGGGGTGTGAGACAGCTGTGCAGGTGGAGGAGACCACCCTGTGAGGAATGGGACTCACACTGAGCGTGCCCACGTCATGTAATTTATATTTCTTACTTGGTGACGGAGGTTTCATCCTGTCTGTCTTGCAGATAAAGGAAAGAAACAAGAGCTGAGCTCAGCTCACATACTGACGTCGTCAATGTCCTAGCCTTCATCATAGTCAGACCAGGAATATCCCCCTGCTAGAAGGTGAGGCTGATGCAGAAATGAGGCCCGGCACCCTTCTGCCTGCCGTGGGGAGTCTGGGCGGGGATGGGGATACAGACACAGGGAGGGAAATGGGGTGCAAGGGGAGCACTTTGTGTGTTTGGCTGAAGAAACGTTTACTGAGCGCCTGCCAGGCTCCCTGAAGGAGGGTGGTGCCAGGGCAGGAGGACCTGTGCCTGGAAGGCAGGGGCAAGAGAGCATTGTTTGGAGGGGGAAGGTGGCCGGGCAGGCTGGGGAGGCCTTCCTGGCTTCAGTGTGGGGGGAAGTGGCAGAGAGGTAGTCAAACCAGGTTATGCCACAGATCAGCCGAGTGAGTTAAAGAAATCGCTCCAAGTCCCAGGTGGTGAGGCTGAGTTGGGTTTCTGACTCAGCAGACCCTACCCAAGCATCCATGGAGCCAGATGGTAACGGTGGAAAGGCAGGGGCAGCCCTGGCCTCCCTGACATTGAACCCAAGATGCCACATGGGTGAGAGGTGCCTGTTCTCTTTCTGGTCTGCCTCAGCATGAGCAGTGGCAGAGGTGTTGATGGCAACTGGTGAGTGGGCCTGGTGCTGCTCCAGCTCCTCAACCCTCTGAATTAGAAGCTATGGCTGTCCCCATTTCCGAGATGAGGAAATCGAGGTTCAGAGAAGTTAGCAACTTCCCCAGGCTGCACAAGGAGTGGCAGAGCTGGAGCCTGAATCTGGTTGGGCAGGGGGGCTTCTGAACTCAGTTCCCTGGGGAAGAGAAGGCAAAGCTGGAGGGGGCAGGGAGGCCTGACTGCTGCTCACTGAGTATTTACCATCTTCCTGGCTCCATGCTGGGCTCTTCACATCCATCGTCCCTGGAATGCTTGCCTCTGTTCTCTGAGCTGAGTACTCTCTCCATAAGGAAGGTGAGAGGCAGGGGAGGAGGTGCCTTGGCCAGGCTGAAAGGCTGAGGCTGGTGTTCTGGCCATGCCACATGGGCAGTGCTAAAATGCCAGAACTGCTGGGAATTCAAAGGCCCAGAAAGACAGGGAGAGGACAGACTCTGCTTCCTGATCTAGGGTTACAGCAGTTTCCTCTGCAGAGGAGCGAGCCTGGGGATTTTTCAGACGAGGCCGAGACAGATGAGCGTTGTTCTGAACAAAGCCAAGAAGCATTCTGAAAGGCAGCCTCCTCCGGGAAACACCAACTGCAGACGCCAGGGCTGGACTCCCCAGGGGGACACAGATTCTGGATCTAGCTGCCGCTCAATGCTCCCAGGAGGGCTGGTACCCGCTCCCACCTTCCCCCATCAGTCCTGCCAGGTGTGGAGGCAAGATGGCCCTGGAGGCCAGATGTGGGGAGGGCCCAGGGCAGAGCAGCCTGCCGACAGCCAGCACCATCGCTGTCTCCGAGACAGACTCCCAGACCTGTGCCCGCCCAGCTGTCCATGGAGCCATCCCATGGGACTGGATGGACTCAACTCTCAGCCCTGCCTCTGCAAGCCCAGGCCCTGCACACGCCTGTCATGTCTGATCCCCCGTGCTCATCTCAGCATGAACCATGACACGTGTGTGTATTTGTGTTTGTGTGCGTGTGTGTGTGGCTGTGGGGTGCAGTGCATATGACTGCTTCCAGTGGCTTGGGGGCTGCAGCGAGGCTAGGTCTGTGTGGCTGTATGAGTGGGAGAAGGAGGGGGGATGTGGACCCTTCGCTCTCCATTCTTGGAATACCAGATTCAGACAACAAAGAGCAGGGAAGGAAAGCGATGGGGACAGCAGACAGACAGCTTGGAGAGGCCCACCCTGGGTAGTGGGAGGTGAGTGGAGGGGCCAAGACGTGCTCTGCTTGGCCCCTCCCTCCGAGGGTGGCCTGTCTCAGGCAGGCACAAAGTGACCGATGCTCAGAACATCATACAAAGGGCATCCAGCAACTTGGCAAAGTAGCAAAGATTCTCCCCTTGACCAAACTCTATCAGACTCCCTGAGCAATTTTTCAAGGAGGCCGCAACTTTTACATTTCCTCATTCATCTCTGCACTGTCCTTTTGTGAGAATCCTGTGAGGTCAGTTTATCCAGCCTCCATGTCTGATCAGCCTCCATATCTGATGGGGTTCCTCGCCTTCCACCAGCCTGCAGGTGATGTCTGATCACCCCAGCCTGTCTCAGCCTCAGCCCAGCCTCTTCATCACTTTCTACCCGCTAACCCCTCTGCGGCTCCTCGGCTACACACTCCCTTTCTCTTGTTGTATGCGGAGTTGAGATCAATCTTTCTTCCCCGCTGCAAGACCCCGTTGCAAGACCCCTTTGCATTGGTCTCAGGCCTATGAGATGGCCTCCCTTGAATAAAGCCTGCCGTGCTGTTCTTCAACAAGTGTATTGAATTATGTTAACTTTAGCAAGAGATCCTAATATGTCACAGAGGCTCTGGGCTGTGAAGAGGGCTCCTGTCTCCTCCTGGCCCTTTAGGCTTCCTTGTCCTCGCCCCCTCCTCCATGAAGCCCTCCTAGACCTGTCCAAGCAGAGCCAGGGGCTCCTGTCTGCCTGCTTATAGTGGCTGCAGGCCTTGTCTCTCCCAGAGCAGGAAGCACTGAGCCTGATGCACCGCTGTTTTCCCTGGCTCCTTCAGGGTCCAGCCAGGGCAGCCATGAATGCTGGGCTCCCCTAACCAAGGCAGGACAGCTCCTGACCCTCAGCCCCTGCTGGGTCCTCCAGGTGCCCGTCCCAGTGCCCAATGCCTGGATGAACAAGCTCACACCCGCATCTCTGCCCGGGCACAGCATTTCTACCTGCTGGTGGTGACTTTGTAGGTTGGTTCCTACTGCACAGTAAGCCTTTTCCCTACCTTCAAGCCCTGAGTTTAAGTTTCAGGGTGAGGGGCAGCCCAGCTTCTTATTTCTAGGTTGGAGAATTCCAGGAGAAAGCCTGGCACAATCATGAAATCCAACCCCACCCTGATAAACCAGGGTTGAACCTTCCGAAAAAAACGATGCAGATCTTGTCAGCTGTTCACTGACTGGCTTCTCATTAACTGAAAACGAAAAATAGATGACAAAAACCACCCCTGGAGATGCAAGAGGGGTGGGGTAAGGGCAGGGATTCCATGCCTATGATTCCTCTGGGGCCCAGGCTCTGATTGCCCCATGGGACACGGTAGGCACACCCTCACAACTGCCCCCAGAGATGGCAAGAGGTTGGGCGCCGGCTGAAGCGGGACCCCAGGTCTGCAGGACCCCATTGGATTCTGCTCCTGCCCGCCCCACCCGACCAGCAGGGGCTCCCTGGGGCCCAGGCTTGTGCTGCTTTGCTCTGGCCCAGGGACAGCCTGGCTACAGCAGGAGCTAAGGGAGTATCCGCTGCTGAGCAGCTGCCCCCTTCTCCAACCAGCAAGCGGCTGGCACACATCTGCCTGCCTCGGCCAGGTCCTGGGCTGCCCTCTGCCCAGGGCCACTGAAGCCCTCTAATCAGGGTTGGAGGCTGGCAGCAGGCTTGCAGGAACAGCCCATTCCTCAGGGTCGGGGGTGGGGTTCCCAACCTGACAGCCAGGACATTGAATCAGGGCTCCAGCCTCCTTGGCGAGGCCCGGAAGACCTGGGTAAAGACTGGTTTCCTCCTGCTGCTCTCCAGGAGAGCGGGAGAGACAGCCGGCCATGCATGCTGGGCATCGCTCATGTCACCCCCACCCCCACCTCAGGGCCATGGGATCCCAGCCGTCCTGGGTGCGTCTGGTCTGGGTGAACACCTGAGAAACTCCCAGTGTGCAGGCTCAGTGAGGGCAGCAGCACCCCACAGGCTGCGAAGCGGAAACCTGGGGTCACTTTATCCCCCACTTCTTGTCCCTGCCCCAGGACCTACAGTGTTTAAGGCCTAAGTCACTCACCCCACCTTTGCTGTCCTGTCTACCACCTCCCTGGGAGAGCAGAGGCTCCGACAGTGGGCTCTGGGGGTTCAAGCACTAAGCCAGCCCACACCATCCGGCAGTCCTGAGCACAGGCCTCCACACTCCCGGTCCGGGAGCCGGTGCCAATTCTGTGATGATACACATCCCACTGTGCACATGAAGACACCCACCCCCAGGAGCCCTCGCTCAGTGCCCGGGTGTAGGACAATGACACTCTCCACACAGAGACCCTGGGGGGCCTTCCCAAGCCTCTGTGCCTCTGCACCTCCTGTTCCCACCACGGGAATCGCCTCCCAGGCACAGAGAAGCATGTATGCTAAGCACACTTCTCTGCATCTTCTGCCCTCTCCCGTAGCTCAGGAAAGACTGGGGCACTCCCCCTTCCCTATTCTGCTTGTGGGACCCAGAGCTGTCTCAGATTGTCCTCCTGGGGAATCAGGGCTCCAAGCTCCTTAGCGAGGCCCAGAAGACCCAGGTGAAGATCTGGGGGTCCTATCTCCCATACCTACTGTGTGCTTCTCAGGGCATGGCCTGTCCCTGGTGCAGGGCGTAGCACACGGTGGAACTGAAAGGCCCACAGACCGAGGAAGAAAGGACTGACTCGGGGTGGGTGAAGCCCAACTTTGCCCAGGCAGTCTAGCCCACTGCCACACAGAACGTGCCAGGCCCACGTGAATGAGGCAGACCAGGGCTACCTCGGAGGACCGTTCTTGCAGATGATTCATGATGACGAAGTCCAAGGGCCAGAGAGCACTGCAAATGCATTGGCCACAGGCCCAGTCCACAGAATTCAGAGCTTGGAGGCAAACTCCTGTTGCTCCAGCCAGTAAGATCCAAAGAGATCTATAGCCCAGAGCCCAGGAAATCCAGTATGCATTCTGCCTTGTGTCTAAATGGCCAGAGACAGAAGAAGCGATGAGAGAATTGGCTGAACCTTGTTGCTGGGAAAAATTGGAGCCCAAGGGACCTGAGTGATAGATCTGGGGAGGGCACTTGGCAGCAGGGTTTGACAGAATAGCCTTCCAGGGATTCTGGAGCTTCCCAGGGGATAATCTGGTAAGCATTCCAGAGCATCCCTAGGTTGACACTGCTTTGAATCGTGTGCAGCTGCTCCCTCTTGCCGAGTCCCATGGGTGCTGGCACCATGGGAGAAACCGCCCTTTTTCATCCTCGTAACAATGCCACAGAGAAAGTGGGAACGCATGAGAAAGCTGAGGCTCAGGGAAGCCAAGGGGCCCAGGAGGTGGCCCCACACCTGCGCTTATGCCTGGACCACCTCTGCCCCTGCCTGGCCAGCCCAGCTTCACACATCTACCATCACACTCGGCACAGGCCCGCCTTCTCTGCTTAATCTGACCTTTCCTGTGGCTGTGCCCACACGCCCACTTTTCCAGACTCACCAGGCCCTTGAATGAGACAAAGCGGCTGCCTCCACGAGGCTGTGAACTCAGCCTCCAGCTTCTAGACCACCAAGTTCCTTCCCAGCCACCCACTTCCCTGGCAGCCCCACGTCTACCCTAGCTCCACACCACCTTGCCATCTCATAACTGGCCCAAGCGCTGGAGGGGCCTGCCCCCCGGCCTGTCCTTTTCTCATCCCTCCATCCACTCTCTCAGTGCATCCCAGAACCCGTCATCTCTCCCATTCTCAACTGGGGACTGTGCACTTCACCTCCAAGCTGCTGTTCTCCACAGAGCAGTACGTCGCATAGCATGACTTCCCTGTTTACAAACTTCCAGGGCTCCGCTGGCACTCCAACTCACTTAGAAGAAAATCTATGCTCCTTAGAAGCCTCCTGGTTCTCTCTCTCCTTTCCCCTCCCTCCCAAGGACGTCCTTCTGTCCTCAGATGCAGAGGGCTTGTCCCCACCTCAGGGCCATTGCATGTGCTGTCCTGGCTACCTGTCTGCTGACAACACTGTCCTCAGATCTGTACCTGGCTGGATCCCTCCCACCATTCAGCTCCTAGCTAAGGGTCCCTCCTCAGATAGGTCCTCCCTGGGTACCAGTGGCTTCCCGATCACGTGGTCTTCTTTCTTATCTTTGCAACACAGCACTAAGTGAATGAATGCTCTTCTATGTTCACTTGGGTCTCTGTGTACTATCTGTCTCTCCACCGGAAAACAGGCAGGAAGACTGGAACAGATTCTCTATGCCAGCCCCCAGAAGCAATCAATACTGCTGACACATTGATCTTGGACTTCCAGCCTCCAGAACCATAAGATGACAAATTTCCATTGTTTAAGCTGCTCAATTTGTGGTACTTTGTTATGGCGGCCTCGGGCACTAACACAAGAGTCCCCTATGAACAGCAAGGCAGGAACCCCAGCTCCCCATGGCGAAGGCCAATGGAAAATGCAAGAGTGGGGAGTGTTCCAGTTACCCACACAGCACAGCAAACTTCCCCAGAACACAGTGGCTTAAAACATTTTGTTTTGCTTATGATTTTGTAGGTCAGGTACTGAGAAACGGCTCAGCTGGGCAGTTCATCTCCAGCCCATCTCTGGGGACAGCTGAACCACAGGACCCCCTGGAAAACTGGCTTCTTTCCACACCTGGTGTCTCCATGCTCTGTGCCTCTCTCCTTCTCTCCCTCCCTCCCTTGGAGGATGCCTCATTCTTTAGGGTCCATCCACATGTGACTGAGGACTCTCACAGAGGGTGGCCTCAGGGTAGTCAGGCTTCTTATATGGCAGCTGACTTCCGAGAGGCAGAAAGTGAAAGCTAACAGGCCAGCTAAAGGCTGTGTCTGGAACTGGCACTTCATTCCTTCCACAGCAGCATATTGTCAAAGCAGTCATAGGTCCTCCCCAGACTTGGCGGGTAGAGGAACAGATCCCGCACCTCTTGACAGGGAGTGGCAAGTCCACGCTGCAAAGGGGTGTGGGCAGTGAAAGATATCACTGTGACCACCTGAGGAAAACATGCTCTAACACAGGGAGGTTTTTTGGGGGGTGGCCAGAAATAGTTCAGTGTTCTTGGTGCCCACCCAGAGCAGGGATTCGTTTCAAAATAGCACAAACTGGCTCCACATCTCTAACTTCAAGTGAACCCAGCGGTGGCCTGGCCCCAGCCCAGCTCTCACAGTGCTCACAGGCAGGTGGTAAGTGCTGTCGGATAGAGATGTGCAGAGGTGTGGAGCCCGGGAGCGGGCAGGGAGAGGGACAGAGGTGGTGCTTGACATTTCCGTCGGGGAAGCACAGAGGAGGTGATTTCCAGCTCAGCAGATGCTTGTGAAGAAATATTGTTAATCTGTGAATCAGTAGAGTGGGAGATGGTGTATTAGTCCATTTTCACACTACTGATAAAGACATACCCAAGACAGGGCAATTTACAAAAAAAGAGGCTTAATTGGACTTACAGTTCCACATGGCTGGGGAGGCCTCACCATCATGGTGGAAGGTGAGGAGGAGCAAGTCACGTGTTATGTGGATGGCAGCAGGCAAAGAGAGGGCTTGTGCAGAGAAACTCCCATTTTTTTAAACCATTGGATCTTGTGAGACCCGCTTACTATCACAAGAACAGCACAGGAAAGACCTGCCTCCATGATTCAACTATCTTCCACCAGGCACCTCCCACAACACATGGGAATTATGGGAGCTACGAGATGAGATTTGGGTGGGGACACAGAGCCAAACCATATCAGATGGAGTGCGTAGCTTGGGTCTTTCTGCCATGGTGAATCTCTTGCAGCCTCTGCACTCCCTGGCGTGGTTGTTCAGCCTCTTACAATCCACCAAGGTGCAGTACAGGCCTCTCTGGGCCAACAGCACCACTGCCAGGGGAAAATGGGGTTTTTGAAGTCGACTTGCAAACGAATGTCTCTCTGTTGATCTACTTACTTAACAGGAAGGCTATGTCAGGTACCTGAACCATGTCCTGGGCAGGGGACTGGGCGGGGGCTGTGCTGGGGGAGCTGTTGGAAAAGGCTCGGGGAGAAAGACCAACTGGGCCAGCCACACCTTTTATAGGGTACAGGGCAAGAGCACAGGTGTGGCCCACCTGCCACATTAGGCCAATGTCTGAATCTTCAGACGTTACCAGTCAGGCTCACAGACAAACAGACGCTTGTTTAATCCTCCTGGCAACTTTACAGTGACCAAGAAGGCTAAGTTAAAACGTAGAATTTCTGGGCCCCTCAGAGTTCTGGGCTGGAAAGTGATGATGTGGCGTGCACAGTGCCCAGCTCCCAGCCCCAGTGCTGGCTCACCAACCTCCTCCTCCCAACCCCACACCCTGCTCCGTACGATACTATGACCCCACATTCTGACCCCAGGCCTGGGACCCAACCCCTCAGCACAGCTCTGCCAAGCGTCATGCTTATGGCTCGCTGTCAACACAGCAACCTCAGTGACCTTGCCCTGTCCTCGACTTCCTGGCTCTCTAGGTGCTAGGTCACCCCCATCAGGGACGGCCCACTGGACAGTGGCCCAAGCCCTGAACCCAGGCCCACCCCATTTTGCTGTCCTTTCATGGGACAGGGCCACTCCCCAGGCCTGATGCCACACCCTGCGTAAGTCTCTTCTCGAGCCCTCCTGCCATGCTGGGCATCCTGCACATGCGCATCTGCTTCCTCTGCTTGTCTCCCCTGACTCCCCCTGGTTTATGCACTCGTGCTAAGTTCAAAGGAAGATTCTTGACCCAGAGAAACACAGATTGCTTCATCCGCACTTGCACAGGCAAAGCCATGCTTGGATCCACAGGTGTCCTTCTATAACCCGGCCCTGCCTCAGCTCCCAGGCTCAGGGATGCTCTGCTCCTTCCTGGGTCCCGGGTCAGCCCTCTGAGCCACCCAGTCCTGCAGTCTGAGTGAGGGCCTGCGGCATGCTCACTGGAGGAGTGAGGAGATGGCCAGCTTTCAGCAGCCTGCATTTGGGCTGAGGAAGATCCCTGCAGCACCTCTGATGCAAGCAGAGCAGCCAGCTACAGAGGTGTACGGAACTGCTGCTTCTGAGAACCGGAAGAATGGTGTGTAATGAGCATATTAAGAGCCCGTATGCAAATCATGGTGCTTTAAAACAATTTATTCTCTTAAATACAGCCACAGATGGCTTAACACTGGAGATGGGTTCTGAGAAATGCATCATTAGGCAATCTGTCCTGGTGTGAAGATCACAGAGGACACCCACAGGCGTCCAGAGGTCAAGCCTCTACACCCGAGGCCTATTGCTCCTAGGCTGTAAACCTTGCAGCGTGTGACTGTGCTCAGCACTGCAGGCAGTGCTAACACAATGGTAAGCATTTGTGTATTGCCCAAACATCAAGACACAGAAAGGTATGATAAAAATAAGGTATCACAATCTCAAGGGACCAGTGTCACACACGCAGTCCGACACTAACTGAAATGTCATGAGGCGCATGACTATAATTCAGTCCTCTCCACTGCCCTCTTCTCCCCTAGAGCATGCATGTGCTCAGGAAACAGATGGCCAAGGTGCAGAGGGCACCTGGGAAGGGAGAGCCCCAGGCAGCTGTCTCAGGTCTCAGCTGCGGGACCTTCAGCCTCTCATTCCACTAACGAGCTGCCCATTGCTCACCCAGACCAGGTTCCCAGTCTCAGCCACCTGGTGATGGGAGGTGGAACAGCACAGTCCAGGGCAGCCTCTGCCCACACCCCATACTGGATGTGAGCACGAGGCTGCAGCTACAGCTGGGGCAGGGCCACTGCTTAGCCTGACTTCCTAGAAGTGGGGTAGGGGTCTCTGCTATGGACCTGCTGAAGCTTTCATTCTGTGATTGAACAGGAACAATTCTTCCTGAGGGCCTTAATTTAGCACTACCCAGGTGCTAGATACAGCAATAGGCATTTTCCAAGCAACTCATTTTTATCTTCCTACTAGCCCTGGAAGCCAGGCTTTATAGAGGAAAAAGAGCAAGGCTCTGAGAGGGTAAACCATGCGATTGAAACCACAGAGGGGTGCTGGGGTTAAAACGTGGCTCCGGCTGAATATAAAGCTCGTGATCTTTCACTATGACTACAGGAAGGCCTCACCGTCAGAATGAATGAAAAAGACCCATGGATTCATCTGGAAGACTAATTCTTTACTGAGTCATGGGGAACTTTGAAAATCTGGCAGAAGCTACAGCCTCTCTCCCCTGGGGACACATTAGGTCCCTTCCTCTCTCCCTCCCTCCTTCACTCATAACAAATATTCACTGAGCAGTCACCATGTGCCAGGTACTATGCCAGGTACTGTGCCAGGTTCTAGAAATGAAACACCCACGGATTCCAGTCCCTTCCTTCTAGTAGAAGAAACTAGCAAACAAACAAGCACATGTGCACATGTGCACATACACATCAGTCATTCGAGTGCTGGTAAGTGGGGACAGGATAAAGGGGGTTGGAGGCCGCTGTGTGGTGCAGGGGAAATGAGGGTTGGCTCACACCAGGCGGAAGCTGTACAGGCTAAGAAGTGGTCGGGTCAAGCCATGTTCCAGCAGGCCAGTGACGAAGCAGGCGTGGTGTGGAAGGGGTCAGGTGCTGGGCCTGAGCAGCCAGAAGAGCTGCCTGCTGACAGCTGGGGAACACTGAGGAGGACTAGGACTCGGGACTTCAGCCGTATTGCGTATGTGATCCTGGCCTTGTGAAGGTGCAAGTGCCCATTAGATATACGGCAGCTCTGCTGATGGGAGGCTGTGACCCCAAGGAGACCGGGGCCCCAGAAGCCACGTGAAGAAGGGCCTTGGGAGGAGGGAGCTATCAGTGATGGCAAGGGCAGTGAGGGCACAGGTGTGGGGACCATGCTAGCATGGAGGCCACAGTGACACACCGTGTCTGGATGGAGTGGTGGGAACCACAGCGAGGTACGAGTGTGTTCAAGAGTGCTGGGAAGTAAAGGAGGAGGAGGAATGAGCAGAGGCAGCACTTTGAGTCCACGTGGCCGTGTGGCTGTAGCAGGGGCAGGGAAATGGGGCAGCTGGAAGAGGACATGGGTCACAGGAATTGGTAGCATTTTATGATAGGAGATGCCACAGCATCTTTGCTGAAGGACCTGAGGCAGTCAAGAAAGAAAGACCAGGGAGCAGAGCACAGGGCTACAAAGCTGTGTCCCAGAGGGACAACATGGATCACCTATGGAGCTGTGGACAGGCCATCATCCATCATCCGGGACACACTTAAAATGCAGGCACAATAATTCACTCCTCTCTGGTGCTGGCAGAACGGCTTTCTTAGCACTGAGTGAGACACAGATGGGGCTGAGGTTGTTATGCTCACTGCGGTCTGTCCCACTGTGTCCTCAGTTCACTTTCCAGAGCATGTCTGTGTTCATAAGGACACACGAGGCTCCATCAGGCTGCACACTTAATGAGCACGGACCCCAAGTTGGAGGCATCCCTGTCCTGGGGTGTACTTAGGGCATGTGCAGGAAAACAGCTGGATCTGGATCAGCAACTGGCTAGAGGAGGTGACCCTACCCCTGAGCAGCCCACTCCCCTTCTGGATTGCCTCAGGTCCTTTAGGAAATCCTGTCAGATTTTCAAAGTTCCCCATGACTCAGTAAAGAATTAGTCTTCCAGATGAATCCATGGGTCTTTTTCATTCATTCTGACGGTGAGGCCTTCCTGTAGTCATAGTGAAAGATCACGAGCTTTATATTCAGCCAGAGCCACGTTTTAACCCCAGCACCCCTCTGTGGTTTCAATCGCACGGTTTACCCTCTCAGAGCCTTGCTCTTTTTCCTCTATAAAGCCTGGCTTCCAGGGCTAGTAGGAAGACAAAAATGAGTTGCTTGGAAAATACCTATTGCTGTATCTAGCACCTGGGTAGTGCTAAATTAAGGCCCTCAGGAAGAATTGTTCCTGTTCAATCACAGAATGAAAGCTTCAGCAGGTCCATAGCAGAGACCCATACCCCATGGTCTGGTGCATCGTCTGCAAATACGCGGGGAAAGAAGAACCACGCACAGAGTGAAGACACCGAAACACAGCGGCGAGTACTCGTTCTCATCCCAGAACTGCATTCCTGTCTCCCTGCAAGACTGATCTTCTAGACACTCTGCCTTTTCTCCCCGGATCGTCTCCATCACCCAGTGCACATCAGGTCTTCGGGCCAGGTAAGACAATTCATTCTAAAGGAGACACACTGTGGCCTTCCTGCCGCTCTCTCCGAGCCAACGCTTCGGTTCCTGCATGAGGGTTCACTGAACAACTGCTCTGGCTAAAACAAGATGCACCTAAGGGTGGGGCTGCCACCCGGTCTCCCACACTCTCTCCAGTATGTTCATTTGTTCTCCCTCCCACTGCTCAGAGGGGGACCTCATTACAGGACCTGGGTAAGTGCCCAAGTTCTGGTAGGAGAAGGGAGGAAAAGCCAGGGTGAGGTTAAGAAGACCCCACTGAACGGGACTCCTAAAGCTCCCCCAGGTGCAGGGTCAGGGATGCCCTCGAGGGGCAGCTCCATCATGTGGACATGTGTGGGTTCGCGTTTTCCTAGACAAAAGGTCTCAAGCTTTCATCCAATCATCAAAACGCTCTGAGGCTCTAAAAGGTTAGTAGCCAATACCTTAAAGGACAGGGTGGCCTTGGGCGGGAGAAGGAGAGGTTAGAGCAAGAGGATTAGAGTTAAGGGAAGAAACAGTTTAGAAAAAGGAAAGGAAAGGAGGGCTTTTCTTCATTCTGTTCAGAAACCCCATCAAGGGGCTGGGGAGGTGAAGTGGTGGCAGGTTCTGGAGGTCCTTGCTGAAGGACAGGAGCTGGGATTCCTGGGAAGCTGCCAGAGGACCCTGTGTGGGGGACAGAGGTGAGGGTCTGGGGATGGAAGCAGGAACTGGAGGAGTGGGCACACAGATGCATGCTCTCAAAATGCCAAGTCCGTGCCAGTCTATCTCTGAGGTACAACCCAAGAGAGCTCTTTCCCACAAGTGAATTTGGATCACCCAGCTGGGCATGGGGCACAGTTCATCTCCAGCTGGGGTCTGTGTTGGGGCAGGGAGCTGGCAGCGCATGTAGAAAGGCTTCTCCCACATCTGACCTCCCACTGCTGGGGCTGCCTTGAAGGGTGCAGGTGCGGTCATGAAGTTTTATCCCTCAAAGGGCTACCAGCAGAGCATCACACCATGTAATTTCCATAGACACAACAGCTAAAGGACAAAGTAATCCAATAGCAAAATGTTTTGCTTTTCTTCCAAAGCCTCAGGGAACCTGTCAAATCCCCTTGGCCCCAAACACCAGGAAGCAGAGATGGAAAGAGAGAGGAGTCCTGACAGCCCCAGGCTCCCGCACCAGCTCTGCCAGCCCTGACAGGATGTATGTCCTTGGGCGTGTCTGTCACCTGCTCAGGCTCAGCCCATCTGTAGAAGGAGGGGGCAGGCCAGAGAGTCCTCCTGCTCCACCGTACTGCGGTCTGGTCATCCTCAGTTGGCTCCACACTGCTGTGGCCCCTCGTGCTTCAGAAATGCGCCCAAGCTGGGCCCAGCCTCCCTGTGCCCATCATGATCCTCCCACCCCCCAGTCCACACAGTGGCTGTGCTCTGGAAGCCTCTCTCCTAGGTTGCCTCTAAAGTATCAAAACTGATTCTTCAAATGCAAGTTCTGGCTCCATCTAAGTCCTTTGATAAATACGTACTGACTTCTGCAGGGGCTATGGACTAAGACTGTGTTCGAATCAGGTCCTGGGAGGGCGCATGTGGCCCCAGTGGCCCCTCCTTGGTGATAACGGCCTAACAGCATCATGCCGGAACTCACAGCCCTTCCAAGCAAGGCGCTCAACACACGGTCTCTATCATTAAGGTCCCTGCTCCCGAGGTTACTCGCTGGAGGGAGACAACAGACTGTTCTCAGGCCCAGCTCTCTGCCCACCAGAGCCCCCTGCCTGGCCCCTCCAGAGAACACCTTCTTTAAGGCCAAAGCCAGCGGAATGTGGAATCCTTTGGGAAGCATCCTGTTCTCCAGAGGGAATCGCTGGCTTGTGCATCCCAAAGACCTGTGGCTACGTCACTTACCTGCACGTCTGTGCCCACCTGCACGTCTGTGCCTCACCTGCACGTCTGTGCCCACCGCATGACTGTGAGCCCCTGGAGTGTAGCCTTGGCACAGGGCCTGGCTGGCTGGCAGTTGCTGGACCGTGCCCCCTGGACCGTGCCCCCTGCCACACCTGCTAAGGACACCGACGAGGACCCTGACGATTATAAGGCCACGTGTCAGCTACCGCATGGCTCCAAGTGCTTTACGAGTCATCCGATTTAGCGGAGACCCGGTGAGGCAGGAATGACTACTTCTTATATAACAAATGAGGAGGCAGCCTCTGAGAGGCGCGGGGACTTGCCCATATCACGCAGCCAGACAGAGTACAGCACAGATGTGAGCCAAGTCTGTGCGCCTCCAAAGCCCTGCTTCTCCCAGTCTGCCGGTGCTTTCTGAGGTAAGCTGAGCTCATCAATAGGTAGAAAATGCAAACTGCCTCCGGAGAAGGAGAGTCTACTTCTTCTGACATCAACAGGGTGGTTGGCCCACAGAGTGTCCCGTACCCATGAGGGCACCCTCCCAGACAGAGTGGGAGGGAGACAGTTTCACCCAGCATTGGGTGATCGAGGAGGAACATGTGGGCAGGTGCACGTGGGGGCGAAAGGGGAGGGAGAGAAGATTCCAGATGGAGAAAACAGATGAACCAAGGTGCAGAGGGGCTCACTGTCACAGTCCCTTTGCCGGAGACTTAATTATGCCACAGCCTGGTGTGGAGGCTGCATGGGGCACTGGCTGCCTCAGTGCTGCTGAGGGCTATCGGTCTGTCCCACCAACCTCTGAGACCTAGAGACGGCCTGCCTATGAAATCACCTGGCATCCATGTGGAAGGTCATCATGCTCATTAGGCCAAATGGTTCACATGTTTGCACACATGCTTACACGCATGAACGTGCTCCAGGTGAACCCACTGACACGAAGGTCTGTGCCTGTGGCCTGGCAGGCCCATGTGGCGGGGAGGCAGAGACCCAGACCCAGTGCCCTACCAGTGCCTGGTGCTACACAGAGGTCATCTCATGTCACCTCATGGGAACCCAGTGAGGGGAGAGCATTTTACAGATGAGATGGGGGCTGGAACCTCATCTGACAGTCCCCAAACCCCTTCACTCAAGCCATCACCATAGCCACCATCCCAGCCCACACTCCTGGGATCCCGGGAAGTCCCACACTCTGCCTGTGAGCTCCCCAGGCATCTGTCTTTGGGGTACACATGGCCACCCACACTGCCTTGCCTGGAGTTGGCTGCTCGTAAAATCCCCAGGGCCACAGCTGAGCCCAGGCGCATTCCTGCAGAGCAGCTTCATGAAGCAGGTGAGGCTGGAGGCTGAGGTCTCTGTGTTCCTCTCCAGCCTAAAGCCCTAGTGAGGCACCCCTCTAGGAGGCCCACAGCTCGTGCCCTGGGCCATCTCGTGGCAGCTGTGGGTCCCATGGCAGGACATGTCTCTGAGGGGGCACTGGCTGCCTCGGCAGTCATGTGGGCTGCACCTACTGGCAGGCAAGGCTGTGTGGGGTTCATTACCCAGCATGATGCCTGGCACACCCAGGTCTCTGCCTGTCTCTCCTCGTGGGATGGCTCTAACAGGTTTCAGTGAAAATCCAAAGTAAAAGCTAGAGGGTATTTAGGACCAATGGGACCACTAAAATGAAGACAAAGTTGCCAGGGGCTGCCAGAGGCCTCGGCTACATTCCTGGAGTTTGTCCCGAATGCCTCCCTGGGAGCAGGCAGTGCAGCAGATGGCACTTGGTGGGAATCAGCGGCCTGAACAGGCGACCGCCCCGAAGGGAAATGAAAGAGGTGATGGGGCGAGTCCTCCCTGGTGGATGGACCTCAGAGGTCATTGGGACAGCTGGGTCCCTAGACTGAGCTGGATGGTGACAGCTGTTTCCTGCTCACCACACCATCACTCCCACACTCCATGCCTGCCTGCAGCCTCCCTACACCCCCACCCCGGCTCCCAGGCATCTGCCACCTACCTCAAAGCCCCCCACCACTTGCTCACTCCAGCCCGCGGCAAAACCAGTCACCAGCCTCCTCTGTGCATGCGGAACCTTTGCCTGAAACCAACCAATCAACCATGCATTCATTCATCCAACGACTCTCCATTCAGCTATTCCTATGTGTCAGGCACCCTTCTAGAAAGAAAATTAAAATGTCTAAAAATAAATAACATAGAAAGACAAAGTGCCTGTTTTCAAGAAGTTCATGTGTTAGTGGAGAAGTCAGAAGATATTCAGACATCATCTCCCACGTGGGGCAGCATTCCTATGAAGGAAAGCCAGGCTGGCTGCAGGGGAGAGGGGCACAGTGTTGAGCTAGACCAGGGGCATGCGGAAGGCTGGAGCTGCAGCCTGCTGTGAATGCAGTGAGAGGGAGACGAGCTTCCCAGGCCATGTGGACGTGGGCAAAGACCACTGGGGCGGCAAGCAGAAGACCATGAGAAGCTCTCACGCCTGCCCTGAGTGAGACAGAGGTCGGCATGGGCTGAGCAGAGGGGCACAGCCTGATGTATGGATCACAGGCCACCTGGGCTGCATTGTGAGAAGACACTGTGGGTGCTAACACCAAGTGGGGACAGGTGGAAGGCTCTGGAAGGGGCTCAGGAGAAACCGGAGGATTCGCAGGCAGGAAGGATTCGCAGGGGGCATTCGCCCCCACTGGGCGCATGGTGGGCTGGCCAGCCTCAGATAGGGCTGTGTGTGCATGTGTCTGCACGGGTGCGTGCGAGTGTGTGTCTGTGTGTGTGTGCCTGTGTGTACACCTTGGGGAAGCTTTCTCTCCTCCCCCAACACAACCTCATCCCATGACCTACACTGTCCACTCACAGGCACCACTGCCCAGAGAGAACCCCTTCCCGCTGACCAGCAGTGACAGCAGCTGCGCCGCGTCCTCCCACCCTGGCTCACCTGCCTTAGCACAGCGCAGTGTTTCCTCGGCCTCCCCAGGGCCGGAAGCAGCTCAGGGCTGGAAGCAGGTGCTTGATAACATTTCTCGAAGGAATGAGGGCAGCTCCTGGCACGGCTGAGCTGAGCACCTCTTACTATTGTTAACTATTGAAATGGTCATTTCCTGATAAGCACAGGAAGGCTCAGCAAGGGAGGAGAATCTCTCCCGTTGACAGGTGAGGGGCAGAGCTAAGGATGGACCTCGCTCTTCTGGCCCAGCCCTAATCCCTGTTGATGTCACACATTTTTTGACGTCTCCAGGGGCAACAGAGAACACAGAGCATCCACAGTTAAGTCACAAGTCCTGGGAATAAGAACCCAAGGGGAACACCTGGATGGTACCATGCCGCCTCATGTGATGCTTAACCAGATAGTGGGGCACAAGCAGTCACTAAAAGGTCCAAAGGGGGTCCAGTCCCCAAGAATGTCTAAGGGCCAAAGTGGGCCCAGGACTCATCTTTGGGGCTGTCTGGGGCTGTGGGGCACCCAGCACTGCCCTGGGTGGGACTCTGAGGAAGCCTAGGCCTCTGCACAGACCCACACCCACCCAGGGGCTCACAGGGTCACGTCTGCACCAGGGAAGAAGACCTCAGCCCCTTCCCGCCTGCGAGTCCCAAGGCTCTGAGGGGCTGACTCTGTTGCAGGCTGAGCGCTCCGCTTTCTTCTCTAATAAAAGCAAACCAGACTAGAATATTAGTCTCGGGAGACCTAGCCGAGCCCTGATTATCCATTCCCTTTGTGTCTTCCATTCCTGTAAACATTTCCCCTATTCACAAGCTGATAAATTTGCTTTTCCCAGAAACTCTTAAGAAAAGGCCTTTGGCCTGGGCTGGGCCCAGAGCATGTTGTTCTCAGCTAGAAATCACTGATCGCTTTTCTGGGGCACTGGGAAGTCGAGGGGCCAAGGCTTCATGGCTAGGGGATGGGTGTGGGCTGATTTGGGGCATGGCGGCAGCCCAGGGCTGAATCCTGAGGGGATCTGAGGCCAGCCTGATTCCCCTGTAGATATGGCCTGGCCTCAGCAGGTGTGAGCCCAGAGTCCAGGCTGTGAGTCTGGCAGGCTGGGGCCACCTCGGCTTCCCCCTAGCTGGCCACTTCCCTCTTTCCCTGTTGCCCCACAAGGTGAAGCCCAAATTCTGGAGCCTTCAGAGGTCAAGATGAAGCGCTTGGCCCTCTGTGGCCATCTGTCCTTCCTGCCCAGTGCCTAGGCCTCAATGTGCCCTGTGCCTGGAAACGCCCCCGTCCATTTCCACAGATGAGATTCAACTTTGCCTTTGGGCCACACCCAGGGCAGGCCCGCTCCGGACTGCTCTCTCCAGACAGCGTCTCTGGGCCATGCATCTGACAAGCGAGGCTGACCCAGGGCCGGGCTCCTGGCTTCTGCTGCTTCTGGCTCTGAGCTGCCTTCCTCCTCCCAGCAGGCAATTGCAGAGGTCTTGAGCAAGAGCCACCAGCCCTGACCAACCTCCTTACTGAGGACAAGAGGACAAGGCTGGGCAGACTCCCCCAGGACCACGTGCTAGTCATGGGTGCTTGGGACCCAGCCTCAGCCTCTGGGCTCCCCAACAGGGTTCCTTCCATCCTGTAGGCCTCCTGCACAGAGACCCCAGGCTGCAGCCTCCCAGTCAGATGACTCAGCTCACAGATGAACTCAGCCACATGAGGCAAAGCCAACAGGACCTAACAGGGGACGTCAGCTGCTGTGTGACGTCATCCCATTCGTCACAGCACAGTATTGATCAGTCTGTCCTCCGTGATCCAAAGAGGGCCCAATGAATTGGGAAGGACAGGGTGGCACCAGGGTGAAGACAAATGCACGTCACCTGGAGGTTAGTATCGCTTGTTTACGTAGGTGATACATCTCAACTCATCCAGCAAATGGGAGCTTCCTTACAAAATCGACCGCCTGATTAGGAAGGCACAGCTGACCACCCAGCAGCCTCCTGCGAAGCCATGCTAGGACCCTGGACGCCGCCACATGGCTCGCAGCCTCTGGGGTTTTGGTCCCATTGTCTGCCTGTGTGCACGTGTGTGTGTGTGTACATGCATGCACAGAAAGGCACATGTGTGCTAACTTCAAGAGCTTGGTGTAGGGCAGGCTCCCCAGCTAACAAAAGGAATGATAAATCTTACCTGGGAAATGATGGAATAAAAAGTTCCTTAGGGAAAACAGAAATGATTCTGGCAATAAAACCCAAAGCCCAGTGTGCCTGTGAATTACTATAAAATGACAACATGATCGCTTTCACCTAAACCACCAGTTGATGACGTGGGGGCTGTGCCTTGCATCTCTGCAGCTCCTGCATGCCGGTTCCCAGCTTGCCCATGGCCCCTGCAGAGTCATTCTTGAACTAGCCCCCAACACTAAGGTTCCAGCCATACCAGACCCTTCCGCTTTTTGAACGCATCACCAAGGTCATTCACCTTCCATGGCCTCCTGCTCCGATCATCTTTCAAGAGTCAGTTCAACTGCCACACAGTCCCCTTTTCTATGGATTTTCATTTCAGCATTTAGCAGAAAGTATTTCTGCACCATCTACCTTGGTTAGACCACACGCTCCTCAGGGACAGGGCTGAGCAGGGTCTGATGGATTCTGGGTCCTTAGTAAACATTTGCTGAATGAATGATAGAGAGCTTCATTTTTCTTAAGTTTACCCATGAGAGTTGTTAAAACTCCTTAGGTCTGGTTCCAAATAAGCCCCAGAGGGAAGAGAATGTGTCTGTTTTATTCTGTGTTATCTCTATGGCCTGGTAGAGGCAAGGTCAACATTTCCTGAATAAGCAAATAAATGAAGCAATGATTATCTCTTCGACAATAAAAGATTCTAGATCATTTATTCATCCTGGCCATGAGACTTCTTACATAATGTATATGTTGGTGAAACAAAATCCTATCAAAATATTCAGAAGGAAAGAGGCTTCTGCTTCCAGCCAAGATGGAGTAACAAGGATAGATTTACCCTCCTCCTACAACAAACAACAGAAAACAGTAAAACAGACAAGATGCATGAAACAATGGTTTCCAAGACACTGGCCATTGTGGAACAAAGAACACAGAGAAAAAAGACACAAATAAAGTGAGCCCCGGAATCATCCCAGCTCACTGCCTTGAGAAAGTCAGGCCACAGCACAGGGAGTGGGGACCTCAGGGGCTCCCCTACAGACTGGGAGTTGAGGAGCTGGAACTGAGAGTCTAGGAAGGTGAATGCAGCTAGAGCTTACAGGACAGGAGAGGAGGTAAGAGAGCTGCAATTGAGGGGGAAGGAGTAAGGGAAGGAAGGGAGAGAGAGAAACTGTAGCAATCGGTGGGGGAGGGTTCCCTTGGGATTCAGTCAGACATGAAAGTACCCAAGGCCAAGGGCAAGAAACACGCAAGAAGATTATAGGAAAATGTGCCTGATGCTCACACAGTGTGAGGAACAGTGCCTGTTCCCATCAGTCAGCCAAACCCCTCACCCCCACAGAAAACCATCAGAATTCACAAGGCATTAGGTAGCACACTTAGCTCCTGCATTAGTAGTGGGGAATAATTAGCTCTAGACTGAACACTGCTCTGTTCCTGCCTGAAAAAAATCTTACAAGCAAAACCCGAAAGGATATAACTGTTTCTGAGTAGTTTAACTGTATCTTAGCATCTCAAAGATATTTATAGCCCGCACCCAACAAGACAAAATTTATAATGTCTGGCACCCAATGAAAGATTACCAGGCATGCAAAGAAACAGCAAAATATGACTCACAACGAGGAGTAAAAACAACCAATCAAAACAGACCCAGAACTAACATGAATGTTAGAATTAGCAATGAGGACATTAAAGCAGTTATCACAACTGTATTCTATTTGTTCAAAAATTTAATGACACAGAAGATACAAAAGTGATCCAGAATGAACTTATGTCATTGAAATATATAACATCTCAGATAAAAACAAAAAGGCTGGAATAACAGATTAGACCTTGTAGAATCAAAAATAAGTGAATTTGAAGACACAGTTACACAAACTATCCAAAATGAAACACACAGAAAAAAAATTATCAAAAAAATACTTGTAAGCTCAGAGACAATTTCAAGTTGCTCAACACAGCTGTAATTGGAGTCCTCTGAAGGAGAAGGGAGCGGAAGGAAACAGGAAAAATAAAGAAATATGGCCAAAATTGTCCCCAAATTCATAAAACTGTAAACCTAAAGATCCAAGAAGCTACACAAATCAAAAGCGCAAGAAACATAAACTACACCAAGGTACACATTAAAGATAATGGCAACAACTGTAATGACTTTTGTGCCAACCTAATAAATACTACTCAAACCAGTGACAAAACATTAAGATTAAACAGAAAAGAAAGACACGTTATATACAGAGGAATGAAGATAAGAATGACAGCCAATTTCATATCACAAACAATGTAAGAGAAGTGACTGGACAACATCTTTAAGTATGGGGCGGGCAGGGCGGAGAACCGTTAACCTAGAATTGCGAATGCAGCCAAAAACCAACTCTTTCAAAAACTAAGGTGAAACAAAGAATCTTTCAGAAATACAAAAGCAGAACGGATTCAGCAGTAGTAGACCTGCATTATCAGAAATGTTGAAACAAAGTCTTTTAAGCATAAAGAAAATAGCACCAGATGGAAACATGGATCAATAAAAGGAAATGAAGACACAGAAAATGGTAACCACATGGATAAAGACATAAGATTTTTCCTCATCGAAGTCTCTTATTAGAATGACAATAGTATTGAAGCCCACAGGGAAGGACTGCAACTATATTATAATAAGGTTCTGATGGTATACATGAAGATGTATAATGTCACTTCATGACAGACTATAAGTATACTCTAAACCCCAAATGCAACCACTAAAGTAATAAAAGAGTTTTAGAGAATAAGCCCACAAAGGAGATCAACTACAAAGGAGATCAACTGTCTTCATTCACAGTGACGTGGCTATTAGAAAATCTAAAAGAAATGAGCAAAAAAAAAAAAAAAAAAAAAAACACCAAACAAACAAACAACCAAAAAACAAAACAAAATAAAAAAACCTCCTGGAATGAAGAGCAATAATTAGAAGGATGTAGGGCACAAGGTTAATATACAGAGTCAATCACTTTCCTATATACCAGCAATGAACAAGTAAAATTTGAAATTAAAAACAATATCATCAGCATCCCCCAAAATGAAATACTGTGATATAAATCCAACAAAACATGTGCAAGATCTACATGAGGAAAACTACAAAACTCTGATAGGAGAAATCAAAGAACAAATAAATGAAGAAATATTCCATGTTCATGGATAGAAAGACTCAATATTGTGAAGATGTCAGTTCTTCTTAAGTTGGCCTATAGATTCAATGCAATACCAACTATGACCCAACTGTGGACATTGACAAACTGATTCTAAAGTTTATATGGAGAGGTGAAAGACCCAGAATAGCTAACTCAATATTGAAGGAGAAGAACAAAGTCAGAGTATTGACACTACCCTACTTTAAGACTTGCTATAAAGCTACAGTAATGAAGACAATGTGGTATTGGTGAAACAAACAGATCACGGGAATAGAGAGTTCAGAAATACGCTCATGTCTATGTCGTAAACTCTGACAAAGGAACAAAGACACTAAAATAGAGAAATATAGCCTTTTAAACAAATGGTGCTGGAACAACTGGACATCCATATACAAAGAAATTAATCTAGACATAGACTTTATGCGCTTCAGAAAAAACTGGCTCAAAATGCATTGCAGACCTAAATACAAAATGAAAAACTATAAAGCTCCCAGAAGATACCACAGGAGAAAATCCAGACAACCTCAGGTATGGCAATGCAGTTTTACATACAACACCAAAGGTAGAATCCACGAAAGAAATAACTGGTAACCTGGACTTCATTACAATTTAAACCTTCTGCTTTGTTAAAGACACCACAAAGAGAATGAGAAGACAAGCCACGGCAAATAAGATTTATTTGGCAAAAGACTGTTACCCAAAATATACAAAGAACTCCAAAATCCCAATGACAAGAAAACATACAATCTGATTTAAAAATGGGCCAAAGAGCTGAACAGACATCTCAACAAAGAGGAAAGAAAAGGCAAATAAACATATAAAAAGATGCTCAACATCATATGTCACTAGGAAATTACAAATTAAAATAACATTGAGATACCACTACATGCTTATTAGAATGGTCAAAACCTAGAACACTGACAATACCAAATGCTGACAAGGCTGTGAAGCAACAGGAACTCAGTCATTGCTGATGGGGAAGCAAAGTGGTAAAGCCACTTTGGAAGAGAGTTTGTTGACTTAGGACAAAACAGAAATACTCTTACCAGTAAAATCTAGCAATCACACTCCTTGGTATTTATCCAAATGAGTTGAAAATTTATGTCCACACAAAAACCTATGTGTGGATATTTATACCAGTTGTATTCATAATTGCCAAAACTTGGAAGCAACCAAGATACCCTTCAGTAGGTGTATGGATACACTGCAGTACATATAAACAATGAAATAGTAGCACCAAAAAGAAATGAGCTATTAAGCCATGAAAAAATATGAAGGAAACATAAGTGTGTATTACTAAGTAAATGAAGCCAATATGAAAAAGCTACACACTGTGTAATTCCAACTATATGACATTCTAAAAGGCAAAACCATAGGGGTAAGGGAACAAAGAAGGATAAATAGGCAGAGAATACAGGCTATTTAAGAAAATAAACCTATTTTGTATGATACTCTAATAGTGGATACATGTCATTAGACATTTGATCAGACACACAGAATATACAATATCAAGAGTGAGCCCTAATGAAAACTATGAGCTTTGGTTGATATTGATGTGTTAATGCACGTTCATTGATTATAACAAACGTAGCACTCTAGTGTGGGATGTTGAGAGTCTGAAAGGCTTTGTGTGTTTGTCTGTGTGTGTGGTAGGAGGGAGGAGTATATGGGAACTCAGTACTTTCTACTCAATTTTGCTGTGAACCTAAAACTGCTCTACAAATATGTAAAAATAATGGAATCATAAAGTACTCGGTGAAACCAAAAGAAGTCAGGAAAAGAGAAAAATAGAACAAAGAACAGTTGGGGAAGACAGAAAACAGAAGATGATATATTTCAACCTAAGTATATTAATAACCACATTAAACGTAAATGAACTAAATGCAGATGCACCCAATAAAAGGCAGAGATTTTGAGGATAAAAAAGCAAGTGCTTACAAAAAATGTACTTTCAATGTAAAAAATTAATAGGTTAAGGTTAAAATTAAAAGTATGGAAAAAGGGGCTGATGGTGGTGGCTCATGCCTGTAATCCCAGCACTTTGGGAGGCTGAGGCAGGCAGATCACTTGAGGTCAGGAGTTTGCAACCAGCCTGGCCAACATGGTGAAACCATGCTTCTACTAAAAATATAAAAATTAGCCAGGGGTGTGACATGCACCTGTAGTCCCAGCTATTCAGGAGGCTAAGGCAGCAGAATCACTTGAACCCAGGAGGTGGGAGTTGCAGTGAGCTGAGATCATGCCTCTGCACTCTAGCCTGGGCAACAGAGTGAGATTCCAACTCAAAAACAAACAAAAACAAAATCAGCGTGGAAGATGGCATATCATGTTAATACAAATGTAAAGAAGGTTACAGTGGCTATATTAACATCATAGCAGTCGATATTATAAAGTTATAAATGCCATTTCATAAGTATAAAGGGGTCAATTCCTCAAAAAATACATAACAATCCTAAATTATGTACCTAATAACAGAGCTCCAAAATTTGTAAAGTAAAAATCTAATACAGCTGATTGGAAACAGACAAATCTACCATGGTAGGTGGGTATTTCAATATCCTCTTTCAATGATCGACATCAGTAAACAGAAAATCAGCCAGGGCATCAAAGACTGAAATGACACTGTCAAACAACTTGTTCAAATCAATATTTACAGAACATCCTACTTGAAAATGGTAGACTATACATTATTTCAAGTGAACACTGAGTATGTATCAATGTAGGCCACATTCTTGACTAGAAGTGAAAAGGATTCATGTCATACAATGCATGTTCCCGGACAACAATGGAATAAAATTAGCAATCAGTAACAGGAAAATCCCAAAACATTTACACACTGAGCAACACACTTCCAAATAACCCTCAGGTCAAAGAAGAAATTAAGTGAGAAATTAATCATTATTTTGATCTGAATAAAAATGAAAGTATAACATGTCAAAATCTGTGAGCCATCACTAAAGCAATGCTTACAAGAAAATTCATAGCACTTACCTATTAGAACAAGAAACTCAAATTTAAGATTTTATCTTCCACTTTATAAAGCAGGAATTGAAGAACAAACTAAATCCAAAGAAAGAAAAGAAAAGAATGAAGAGCAAAGTGGAAATCAATGAAATGGCAAACGGAAAATCTATTAAAAAAATGAATGAAACCAAAAGCTCGTTCTTTGAGAAGCTCAACAGAATCTAGAGATCTCTAGCCAAACTGATCAGAAGGAAGACACAAATTACCAGTATCAGGATAAAAGAGAAGACGTCGCTGTAGGTTCTCTAAATATTAAAAAGAAAATAAGGAAACATTCTGAAAAGCTTTCTTCCATTACATTTGACAACACAGATAAAATGGGTAACTTCATTGAAAGACACATACTACCACAGTTCGCTAAAGAAGAAACTGCTAACCAGAATATTCTTTAATATACTTACAAAAGAAACTGAATTCATCATCAACATCCACAAAGAAACTCCAGATCCAGATCATCTTACTAGCAAATTCTAGCAAACACAGAAGAAAGATGTAATATGTTTTCACAAACTCTTCCAGAAAATCAGAGGGAATATTTTCCAGTTCATCCTGAGTCCAGCGTTATCCTTATGCCAAACCAAGACAGAAATGTTACAAGAAAACTACAAATATTGCTTATAAACATAGATCTAAAAATCCTTAAAAGCTTTTTGGGATATTGAATCTAACATATATGAAAAAGTAACATCATTACCAACCAAAGTTTTTTTTTTAATTGCATTTTAGGTTTGGGGGTACATGCGCAGAACATGCAAGATAGTTGCACAGGTACACACGTGGCAGTGTGTTTTGCTGCATTCCTCCCCTTCACCCGCATTTGGAATTTCTCCCCATGCCATCCCTCCCCAGCTACCCCCCCCACTGTCCCTCCCCTATTCCCTCAATAGACCCCAGTGTGTAGTTCATCATAGTTCTCATTGTTCATCACCCGCCTGTGAGTGAGAATATGCGGTATTTCCTTTTCTGTTCTTGTGTCAATTTGCTGAGAATGATCTTCTCCAGATTCATCCATGTCCCTACAAAGGACACAAACTCATCATTTTTGATTGCTGCATAATATTCCATGGTGTATATGTGCCACATTTTCCCAGTCCAGTCTATCATGGACGGGCATTTGGGTTGGTTCCAGGTCTTTGCTATTGCAAACAGTGCTGCAATGAACATTCGTGTGCATGTGTCCTTATAGTAGAACGATTTATAGTCCTTTGGATATATACTCAGTAATGGGATTGCTGGGTCAAATGGAATTTCTATTTCTAGGTCCTTGAGGAATCGCCACACTGTCTTCCACAGTGGTTGAACTAATTTACACTCCCCCCAGCAGTGTAAGAGTGTTCCTATTTCTCCGCACCCTCTCCAGCATGTGTTGTCGAACGCAAGGTTGGTTTAGCATTTGAAAATCAATCAATGTAATTCACCATATTAACAACAAAAAAAGAGAAACCATATGATCATCTTGATGGTTGCAGAAAAAGTGTGTGACATAATACAACATTCATTCCTGATTAAACATTTAAAATCTCTCAGCAAGCCAGGACAGAAGGGAGGTGCCTCAACTTGATCAAGGCCATCTCTGAAAATCCACAGACATCATGCTTAAGACTAAAGGGCTCCATGCTTTTCCCCTCAGATCAGAAAATGTCTTATTCTCATCACTTCTATTTAACACTGCACTGAAAGTACTAGGCAAAGAAAATATAACATGAACTTGTTTGGAAAAGAATTAAAATTGTCTTTATCCTCAGATGACATGACTGACTTTGCAGGAAATCCAGTGAAATCTCTAAAATCAGCTACTAGAACTAATACGTAGGTTTAGAAAGGTGTTAGGCTATAAGATCAACATACAGGCTGGGAGCAGTGGCTCACTCCTGTAATCCCAGCACTTTGGGAAGCTGAGGCGGGAGGATCACCTGAGGTCAAGAGTTCGAGATCAGCCTGACCAGCATGGTGAAACTCCATCTCTACTAAAAATACAAAAATCATCCAGGTGTGGTGGCAGGCACCTGTTATCCCAGCTACTCGGGAGGATGAGGCCAGAGAATCACCCGAACCTGGGAGATGGAGGCTGCAGTAAGCCAAGATCGTGATGCTGCACTCCAGCCTGGGTAACACAGTGAGACTCCATCACAAAAAAAATAAAATTAAAAAGATTGACATATATATAAATCAACTTCATTTCTAAATAGTAGCAACAAGCAATTAGAAACTAAAGTTTAAAAAATAATTCTATTTTTTTAGATATATATACATATTTTTTATTTTATTTTTTTATTGTGTTTTAGGTTTTGGGGTACATGTGCAGAACATGTAAGATAGTTGCATAGGTACACACATGGCAGTGTGTTTTGCTGCCTTCTGCCCCTTCACCCACATTTGGCATTTCTCCCCATGCTATCCCTCCCCGGCTCCCCCCAATAGACCCCAGTGTGTAGTACTCCCTTCCCTGTGTCCATGTGTTCTCATTGTTCATCACCCGCCTATGAGTGAGTACATACGGTGTTTCATTTTCTGTTCTTGTGTCAGTTTGCTGAGAATGATGTTCTCCAGATTCATCCATGTCCCTACAAAGGACACGAACTCATCATTTTTGATTGCTGCATAATATTCCATGGTGTATATGTGCCACATTTTCCCAGTCCAGTCTATTTACAATAGCATAAAGAATATGAAATACTTAGGGCTGCATCTGACAGAAGATGTGCAAGACTGGTACACGGAAATCCACAAAACATTAGCGAAATTAGAGACAGCTCAAAAAAAGGAAGAGAGATACTTTGATCCTGGTTAGGAAAAGTCAATGTGAAGATGTCAGTTCTCTCCAGACTGATCTACATATTCAACATAAATCCAATTAACATTCCAGTAGGCTTTTTAAAAAAATTGAAAGTGGCAAAATGATGAGAAGATTCATATGGAAATATAAAAGATCTAGAATGGCAAAAATATGACCTGACTTCAGGTGTTCCTGCATAATGGCAAAAATTAAGACTGTGTGGTATTAGCTTCAAGACAAGCAAGTAGGTCAGTAAAACAGAATAAACAGTCCAGAAGTAGATCCACGCATACATGGTCAAATGACGTCTGCCGAACGTGCAAAGGCGATCCAGTCAAGAAAAGATCATCTTTTCAACAAACGAGGCTGGAACAACTGAATACACACTCACTAAAATGAACTCAGTTCCCACTTTGTACTCTTTGTAAAAAACTAACTCAAAATGAATCAGAAACCCGAATGTAGAACCTAACACTACCAAACTCCTGAAAGAACATGTGGGAGAAACTCTTTGTGACTTGGAGTTAGGCCAAGATTTCTTAGATACGACACCAAAGCACATGCCTTAAAAGAAAAACTTGGCCAGGCACAGTGGCTCACACCTGTAATCCCAGCACTTTGGGAGGCAGAGGTGGGTGGATGGCTTGAGGCCAGAGTTCAAGACTAACCTGGCCAACATAGTGAAATTCTGTCTCTACTAAAAATACACAAAAAAATTAGTAGGTCATGGTGGCACACGCCTGTAGTCCCAGCTACTCGGGAGGCTGAGGCAGAAGAACTGCTTGAACCCAGGAGGTGGAGGTTGCAATGAGCCGAGATTGTACCACTGCACTCCAGCCTGGGCAACAGAGAGAGACTCCATCTAAAAAAAGAAAAAAAGAAAAAGGAAAACCTTGATAAACTAGATTTAAATGTTCTTGCCCTCCAAAGACACTATTAAGAAAATGAAAAGACAAGTTACAGACCGAAAATATGTACTTGCAAATCATCAATTTGATGAAGGGCTTACATACACAATATATGAGCACTCTCAAATGTTCCTCATTAGAAAATAACCCAAGGCCAGGCACAGTGGCTCACATCTGTAATCTCAGCACTTTGGGAGGCCAAGTCTGGCAGATCACCTGAGGTCAGGAGTTTGACACCAGTCTGGCAACATGGTGAAACCCTGTCTCTACTAAAGATACAAAAATTAGCTGGGCATGGTGGCAGGTGCCTGTAATCCCAGCTACTCGGGAGTCTGAGGCAAGAGAATTGCTTGAACCTGGGAGGCAAAGGTTGCAGGGAGCCAAGATCGTGCTACTGAACTCCAGCCTGGGCAACAAGAGCGAGACTCCATCTCAAAAAACAAAAACAAAGAACTCCAGTAAAATAATAGGCAAAAGATTTGCTAGATGCTTTCCTAAGGAAGGTAATATAGATGGCACATTAACACTGAGTCAGCAGGGAGATGCAAATCAAAACTACAGTGAGATGCGAATTCTCCAACCTATTAGAGTGCCTAGGGTGAAAATGACCGACCACATGAAGTGCAGTGGGGAGGCAGAGGAACTGCAACTCCCATGCACTCCAGCGGGCATGTAAAAGGGCACAACCACTTTGTAGAACACTTTGGAAGTTTCTTAAAAAAAAAAAAACATACAACTACCACGTGACCTAGGAATTCTACTCCTAGGCAGTTACTCCAAATACATGGAGGCACACATCCACACACAAAGCCTTTTACACAAATGGCCTTAGCTGCTTTCAGTGTGTAATATGCCGCAAACTAGAAACAAGCCAAGTGTCTATCAAGGGAGCGGATAAGAACTATTATGGGATGTGCACACGGTGGAATACCACTCAGAAAAAAAAGAACCACCAGGACATGTGAAAACAGATCAATCATGCTGCATGAACGGAGCCAGCCAGAAAACCTGTAGGAATCCGTTTATGTGAAAGTCTAGAAAGTGCGACCTCATCTACAGTGACAGAAAGCAGGTCAGTGATTGGAGGGGAAGGTGCCTGAGACGGGCGGAAAGGAGCAGGAGGAAGCTTGGGAGAGACGGACGTGCTCTGATCTGGGTGGTGGTGAGGGTTTCATGAGTGTGTATGCTGTCAGAACACATCAAATTCTACAGCTAAATATGTGGCATTTATTGTGTGTCAATTAGACTACAAAAAAAGCTGTTAAAAAAATTCAGAGACTGAATCCATCATGGCATACCAACAATCACTGATTACCACCAGCACCCAACAAGGCCTTGCCTTTTTAGCGCAAAGGCAGCGAGCTGACAGGAATGAGTGAGGGTGGCCACCTAGCACAGTCACAGCCTGGGGGAACAGCCAGTCACTGCCTGATTTGAATTTGAGGAGGAAAAATCTTGTTCAGAGGCAACTGAGCTGTCTTATGCCTCTGGTGCAGACTGAGCAGGGACGGGAGGCAGACGCGGCTGGACCTGCTGCACAGGCAGGACTCTGTCATCCTGAACGCAGCCTAGGGAGCAGGGGTTGCTGTCAACCCCCTTTAAGGATAAGGACCTGGGGTTCAGAGAGGTGACACCTTCACTAAAATCTCCCTGCCAGGCAGGGGCAGAGCCAGGGGAATGTGCAAACTGAGGCTGCCTGGCTCTGTCCTCCCTTCTGCCCTGACCCTACAGATGCTTTCAAAGCCCAGTATGGAAAAGCTTACATGTAAATGGACCAAGCTAAGGACACTGATATACACAGAACTTCTTTCTATATTGTTATTAGGTTAATAGTTAAAAACTGTTGACTATGTAACTTTCACTTTAAATGTATTGTTCAAGCTAACATCATTGTTTTTCAATGTCCCTGTCCCGGATCGGTGCCACCCGCCAGTGAGCGCCTGGCTATGTTTCTGTCTAGAGGCCACTGGGTGCCAAGACCCCACGGGAAGGCAGCTCCAAGGGGTGTGGCTTTGGGTGATTCTGATTTCATCACCAGGCTTCCAGGAGTGTCCTAGGGACGTGGGGGTGGAAATCTTGATTGGCCCTGTCTTCCAGGGTTATTGACAGTTCAGGACCAAATCGGTGGGGGGGGGGCGCATGGGAGAGCTTTGCGAGGTGCGGGGTTATGGGAGGTAAGACGAGGAGCCCCCCCACCACGGACATCTGACCCTATGGCATTCTCCACCACTGCCAACCATGGTACTACAAAGGGCACGGACTCAGAATCAGGATCCCCAATTCCAAGCAGGCTTCAGCCCAGCAAGCTGCTTCTCCTCTGCACTGGTTTCTGCTGGGGATGATGATCACAACGCCCTGAGTCTCACAGGACTGCTGCCCAGATCAAAGACTCACGTGCCCCTCCCAGAGCCCAAAGCTGCAGCCCCTCCTGCAGCCCAGGGCTCTGCCGAGCTTCAGGCCCAGGGTAGATAATGCGTGTGTCAGTGTGTGTTGAAGGAGGGGCAGGGTGGTGGATTAATTTTAAAATTTAACTTGCTTTCCTTTTTCCCACAGGGAAAAGGAGTGGGAACAGGTTTCTAAAAATAGCCTGGCCTGTCAAAACTGTTAACTATCAGGCAGGGCAAGGATGGTGGCTGCTGGGGAGGCAGAGTGGGAGCTGCGGAGGATCCAGCCTGGTCGTTCCTGGTGCTGGCACCTCCCCACCCCCACCCCAGCCAAAACCAGCCTTGGTCCTAGGGCATGGCAGCTGCTCGGGCAGTGCCAGGAGCACCTGGATGGGGTCCATGGCCACTCCACAACAGCCAGTGAAGGATGGAACTCGCCCCCACCCCTGTGGTGAGACACTGGACCTGGGCACACACTTGGCTCTCTCCCCTCCCTCCTGACAGCCACGCAGAGTCAAGTTATCATCACGCCTGCCTTTTTGGGTACAGGCTGAGCACAATGCCCACAGCCCTCCCTCGACATAAAGTCAACTCCCCGTGATCCACAAGTCACACTTAACACCCCGGGCAACCTGCCCTCACAGAGGCATGGGGGGGGGCGCCTTTCAGGAACAACACAAGATCCTGGGGCCACACAGGGTCCCTGCTGCCATGTCCTTTGAGACCCAACAGTCTCAAAGAAAAGCCCACATGAAGAGGATTTTGTTTTGAAAAAGCCAAGAAACAAAACACTGGATTCTTTCTGAGAAACATTCTATACATGAAGATGCAAACAAATTATGGGAGGCACAGAACACGGTGCAGCTAAAATCAGCATGCATGTTAATCCAAACATCACACAGTGTCCAAAATGCACCAGAAATGTCAGCCTGGAGCTCGTGTGTGGGAAAGTGCTCCATTCACTCGGCATTTGCTCACACTCATCTGCTGCAGCCCACGGCCTGCCTGGCAGGCGGGAGACCCACGCCTCCCTTGGAGCACACAGCCAGGTGCCTCGGGTGCCGGGTCGAACCAGTCCCCGGGACTGCCTTCGGGGGAGCTGCGTGGCTGGGTTGTGAGATGGAAACCGAGGACCCCCAGTCTTCTCTGCCCACTCCCCAGGCTTGCTGGGAGCCACAGGGACGCTGCCTCTTGCACATGGTTGTGTTTGTTTATCTCAGAAGCCTTGCCTGACCCATCTTCATATGGCTGTTTAGACGTGGCCTCATCACCTCCCAGGCTTACATCTCAGCCCCACCAAACCACACTTCATAATAGGAAGGGGCGAGTGCCTCTTTGAGGGCTTCCTAGAGGCCCAGCACTTTCGGGCCATCAGCTCGTGTAAACTGGCAGCCCACCCGTGCAGTCAGCATCTGCCCTGTCGAGGTAGCAGGGGAGTATGCCACAGTGCTCACACAGCTAGCAAAGGGCAGTGCTAGGGGGACACCCAGACTTCCCTCTTCTGACCATCCACGTGCTCCTGGCTATTTACTCCCAAGTGCCCTGCACTGGGATGAAGGCTAAGTACACCTGTGACCCCGGAAGCCTGTGTGGGTCCCAGGGGAAGGCCAGGCGGGAGGGAGGTGGTTAGGAAAACCGAGAACATCCCTTCTGTAGGTATGACCTCAGTGGGGCTTTTGAAGGTGGAGCTCTGAGAAAGGTGGGCCCTGCCAGCAGCCTGCTCGGGCTCCCATCCCTGCGCGTGTCCCTCCCGACCCAGGGGAAGGACATTTGGTGTGGATCATCCTTCTCAGTAATGGGGTTATTCAGGGCCTGGCCGGGCTGGGGAACATGACGCCGTGTTGCTGCTGAGCGGGAACAGCAGGTGTTTGTCGATGCATCTGCGGAAAATGCTTGCAGCACAATCTCTACATCAGGACACACACGGGCAAGGACACGGGGAAATTGAATCTTATTACTAATTAATGGCTTTAATGCCTATGATTAGGCCTCAAAACAGTCTATTTTCTGAAAGATAAGTTTAGCCCTGTTTGAACAGGAACTTAAGTGCTCTGCTGCCGCTGACGCAGAGAGCTCGGCTCCACTGATCACATTCAGAAGTTCTGAGCCCACCACCTAGAGTTTCAGAAACTGTGAGCTGAGGATGAGAGAGACTGGGGGGTGCCTTGTTCTTCTGCAAGAGGTGCCATGGTAGGGGCGCGGACAAGCGTGGGATAAGGGGTTCAGAGACCAGAGCCAGTGCTCACAGGGGAAGGCAAGCCACCATCTCTGCCCTGAGAGGCAGGTTGCAGGCACTGCCCGAAATCCAAGGGCTGGCGTTCTCACCAGGGCTGATCTGGCCCCCAGGGGATACTTGAAGTCTGGAGACACTGCTGGTTGTCACATGTGGGGGAGCGGGTGCTACTGGCATCCAGTGCGTAGAAAGCATGGTGGCATATCTGCAACACACAGGACAGCCCCACAGCACAGCCCCACAGCACAGGACCATGTGCCCCAAATGTCCGTCTGTCCAGGTGGAGAGGAGATACGGTTGGATGTTTGTCTCCACCAAATCTCATGTTGAAATCCAATCCCCAGTGCTGGAGGTGGAGCCTGGTGGAATTGATGTGGGGGTGGATTTCTCATAAACAGCACCAGCCCCTTGGTGCTGTCCTTGCGATAGTGAGTGATTTCTCACGAGGTCCAATCGTTTAGAAGAGTGTGGCACTTCCTCCTCCCTCTCTATTGTTCCTGCTCCTGCCATATGACATGCCTGCTCCCTTTCTGCCTTCCGCCATGAGTAAAAGCTCCCTGAGGCCTCCCCAGAAGCCAAGCAGATACTGTCATGCTTCCTAGACTGCCTGCAGAACCACGAGCCAATTCAACCTCCTTTCTTTATAAACTTCTCAAAAGAAGACATTTATGCAGCCAACAAACTTATGAAAAAAAGCTCATCATCACTGGTCCTTAGAGAAATGCAAATCATACCACAATGAGTTACCACATCATGCCAGTTAGGATGTCAATCATTAAAAAGTCAGGAGACAACAGATGCTGGAGAGGATGTGAAGAAATAGGAACACTTTTACACTGCTGCTGGGAGTGTAAACTAGTTCAACCATTGTGGAAGACAGTGTGGTGATTCCTCAAGGATGTAGAACCAGAAATACCATTTGACCCAGCAATCCCATACTGGGTATATATCCAAAGGATTACAAATCATTCTACTATAAATACATATGCATATGTATATTTATTGCAGCACTGTTCACAATAGCAAAGATGCCCATCAATGATAGATTGGATAAAGAAAATGTAGCACATATACACCATGGAATACAATACAGTCATAAAAAAGATGAGCTCATGTCCTTTGCAGGGACATGGATGAAGCTGGAAACCATCATTCTCAGCAAATACACACAAGAACAGAAAACCAAACAGCACATGTTCTCACTCATAGGCAAGAGTTGAACAATGAGAACACATGGACACAGACAGGGGAACATCACACACTGGGGCCTGTCGGGGGGTTGGGAGCTAGAGGAGAATAGCATTAGGAGAAATACCTAATGTAGATGACAGGCTGATGGGTGCAATGAACCACCATGGCACCTGTATACCTATGTAACAAACCTGTACATTCCGCGCATGTATCTCAGAACTAAAGTATAACAATAACAATAATAATAATAACCACACAGCCTCAGGTATTCCTTGACAGCAATACAAGAATAGCCTGACACGAGCCCTTGATGGAAGGAAGGCATGGAGCTCACGGGGGAGTGCACAATCCACCCTGCTGAGAATAGGGTCATAGATCCTCAGGAGCGGTCCCTGTCACGCTGCCAGCTGGCCAGCTTTGGGCAAAGGTGGCAGCCCACACACACAAGCACTCACATATGCACAGACTCAAACACACCTCACATAGGTGCCTGTCTCCCCTGCACAGACTCACACACACTCTCACACAGGTGCCTGTCTCCTCTGCACTGACTCACACACACACACTCACACAGGTGCCTGTCTCCTCTGCACAGACTCATACATGCTTGCCCATAAAGCCAGGGGCTGGGCTCTGGCACCCCTTCCAGCCCAGATGTTGTATGGATTGGCACTAAAGTCAAGGCAGGCCAGCGAGGTGGTCACAAGCCCAGCTCAGGGACAGCTCTGCCCTCGCCCTGCTGGGTGGTTGCTGGCACATTAGAACCCCAGTTGCCTAATACAAAGGGACAGGGACAGTGCACAGGCCACTCTGCGTGGGATGCAGCTCTGCAACGCAGGACTCGGCACTGCTGTCACCCCTCTGCAGTGCAGGCGGGGTAGGGGTGTGGAAGGAGCCCCTCGACAAGGATTCCACTGTCACTGCGTGGCCAGGCTCCCAGGAGCTACTTGTCCATACCCCAGCTTTCAGCACACAGGTCACCTCCCACAGGGAGCTCTCCCTGATTTCCGCAAATAAAGAAGAGGCTTGGCATCTATCCTTTTTTTTCCTTTCCCCGTCAACATTCATGCTGTGCTAGACTCCAGCACAGGGTGGTACGTGCTGGTACGGAGGCTTCAAGCATGGACAGCACAGTCCCCTGTTCCTGTCTGCTGGGGAGACACTCAGATGGCAGGTTTAATCTCATTCAAGGTCCTGAGATGGGGTGTGGCCAGGGGGGCAGGGGGACCTCCCTATCTCAGGAGAGCTTTCTGGAGGACATGGCTGAGTGGAACTGAAGGGTGAGAATTATCCAGATGACAGCAGGCAGGAAAGGCCTGGAGGCAGAGAGAACAGTGTGAGCAGAGGTCGAAGAGCATGGTCTGTGCGTGCCGCATGCGCGTGTGCATGTGCCTGGCATTAGTGTGAGCCAGGGCCAAGGAGCATGGTCTGTGGAGAGGCCTCCCTTCTGACTCCCTCCCCGCTCCACTACTCCTGCCCCCACCCCGCTCTGCTATCCTTATTTATTTATTTATTTATTTGTTTGTTTATTTATTTATTTATTTTTTGAGTCGGAGTTTCACTGTTTTTACCCAGACTGGAGTACAATGGCATGATCTCGGCTCACTGCAACCTCCGCCTCCTGGGTTCAAGCAACTCTTCTGCCTCAGCCTCCCGAGTAGCTGGGACTACAGGTGCGCACCACCATGCTCGGCTAAGTTTTGTATTTTTAGTAGAGATGGGGTTTCACCTTGTTAACCAGGATGGTCTCGATCTCTGGACCTCGTGATCCGCCTGCCTCGGCCTCCCAAAGAGCTGGAATTATAGGCGTGAGCCACAGTGCCCGGCCCCCTGCTCTGCTATCCTTCGTGGCTCTGAGTGCCGCTGGGCAGACCCCATCCACGCGGCTCATGCCTGCCCCGTGCCACCTGCCCCAGAAGCACCCGAGAGTAGGGACCTGGCTCCCACTGTGGAATCCTGCCTGGCACTGTGACCTTGTGGTCCTCCAGGGCAAACAGAGCCTCCTCTCCTCCCAGAAGCTGCCCACACTTGTCCTCTTCAACTGAACATCGTCGGGGACTCGCCTGCAGGCATCTGGAACTATCAGCCCTGTCTAAGGTGTTTCCTGAGGTTGCTGTCCACAGACACGTATGCCAGAAAAAAGGGACTCCAAGGCCAGATGGAGGCATTCTCACTTACCAAAGGGGGCTGGTTTCGTGAGGTGGGGGCTCCTGGGAGCCTCAGTGGAGCTGAGGCACTCGCATTTCCACAACAGACGAGGGGCCCACTTCAGGGACACACCTTGGGAAAGCCAGGAGTGAACCCTGTCCAGCAAATGTGTGCTCCCCAGGGCAGGGCCATGACCTGGTTGTCCCCTCGGCTCCCGTTTCTGGCACTCTCTCTCCAGGAGCACTGCTGGGGACTCAGAGCTTCTACCTGGGAGTCGTCGGTGGCTGAGGCTATGCCAGTCCCTGCCATCCTCAGAGGGGTTGGCGGGGACAAACGCTTAGTAAAGACAGCCATCTTTACCATATGGCCCACCCTGTGGGCATCGTCTCCCATTCTGCACAAGCAACGCTGCAAGGCCCAGAAGTCACTGGACTTTTCAGGCCGTTCACATGGCAGAGGCCATGCCATCCTGAGTCGCCTGACATCACGCCTATGGCCCAAGACAGAGCCACCTCCTTTCATAAGCCTGGGGTGAGGAGAACACAGGGAATGAAAGGACAAGAGCCGGTATACTGAGCACTTACTATGGGCCAGGTATTTCTCATCCGTTAGCCTGCTTAGGCCTCTCAACTCCCCAGGAAAAAGAACTGATCAGACTCTTAAAGGGAGACAAAGACATGTGCAAACACCACAGATTTCACCGCAGGCCCGGGGCCCCTATGGCCCTGCTTCGGAAGGGCTGGGAGCCCGGTGTCCTGGCTCCAGCACAGAGCCTGTTCTTCTCTGCAAGGTTTGCAGCATGCCCACAGCCCCATTTATCCGACAGCAACCGTGGGAGGAAGGGCACTGCTGAGAAGTCAGGACAGCCATCCTGTGTGTTTGCAATTAATTCCCCGTGAGTCCTTTGGCAAGATGCCACATTGCTCCTGGACACAGAGATCTCAAAACACTGCCTATGAGATGAGGAGTCAGACCAGATGACCCCCAGGGACCCTTCCAGCGCTAGCAGCCTGTGTTTGTGTGATTCAAACACAGCTTTTCCCCTGAGCCGCACATGGCTTAATTGCCAGGCAATGCAGCTGATAGGATCTGTAATCAAAGCTGGGCAGAGAGGGGCTGGAGGCGGCAGGGAGGAGTGAAGTCATCAGTAAGTGGACACTGATGAGTACTTACAGTCATCATTTGGCATGTGAAAGCATCCTTTTCAGTTATCTGAGAAATAATCCGCAAACTAACCTGAGACCCAGAGTACACAATTAATGTGTTGGGAAACAGAGATGTGATGCTCTCCTGGGCCAGTGAGCACGAGGGGAGGGAGCCAGACCTCTGGAACTGACAATCAGCTGCGCACAGCCAATTACTGCCCTGAGATGGACCCTCGAAATGGCACGAGGGGAATGGATCCAGCGTGAAGGCACAGGGTCATTAACCCATGGTGAACACCACTCAACAAACACAATATGGGAGAAGGTGGCCAAACTCAAATTGCTGTCTTCAAGAATCTGACACCCTTGGTAAGAGCATGAAATGGAGGAGGGGGAGGAGGGGTGGGGGAGGGGACTATGATGATGATTTGCTCAAGAGGCTTCCCTCCGGTGATGTTCACAAACACATTCATATAGCTCAGTCCATTTAAGCAGAGCCCTGCTCCACCCTATCTGAGGCCCTGGGCCAGTCACTGAGTGATACTGGCACCAACAAAGTGGGAGGAGCTGATCTCACTTCATCTGGTAGGGAGTTGGTTCCCATCCAGAGATCCTGATCCAGTGATGCATCAGATGCCTCCCCATTCCCCTCAGCCAGCAGCCACTCGTTGAATGCATGTGTCCATGGATTTGTCACTTCTAGACATTTCCTATAAGTAGAATCATATACCATGTGACCTTCTGCGCCTGTCTGTTTTCACTTAGCATAATGTTTTCAGGGTTCATCCGTGTTACAGCGCGTGTCAGCACTTCGTTCCTTTTCAGAGCTGAGTAATACTCCACGTCATGGCTATGTCACATTTTGTTTATCCGTCATCAGCTGATGAACATTGGCGTGATTTTCACCTTTTGGATATTATGAACAGTGCTGTGAAGGTTTGTGTAAAAGTTTTTGTGTGACCATATATTCTCCTGGGTATATATCCGGAAGTAGAAGTGCTGGGTCATAGGGTAAATTTATGTTTAACTTTGTGAGGAACTGCTGGACCGTCTTCCACAGTGGCTGCACTGTGACACTCCCACCCACAGTGGGAGGGTTCCAGTTTCTCCACATCCTCAACACTGTCCGTCTTTTTGATTCTTGCCACCCTAGCTGATGAGAAGCCCCATCTCATCATGGGTTTGATCTGCATTTCCCAAATGACTAATGAAGGGTGTTGGGCATCTTTACATGGCTGCTTGGCCATTTATATTTCTCTTTGAAAAAACATCCCTTCAAGTCCTTGCTCATTTTTTAATTGGGTTATTTGTCTTTCTTTACTGTTGAGTTGAAAGAGGTCTTCATATATTCTGGATACCAGGCCCTTAGCAGATATATGGTTTGCAAATATTTCCTTCCAGCCATGTGTTGTCTTTTCACTTTCTTGATGGTGTTCTTAGAAACACATGTTTTTAATTTTGATGAAGTCCTTTATTTATTTATTTAGATAGATAGATAGACAGACCGACAGACAGGCAGGCAGACAGATAGATAGACAGACAGGCAGAGTCTTGTTCTGCTGCCCAGGCTGGAGTGCAGTGGCACGATCTCGGCTCATTGCAACCTCTGCCTCCCGGGTTCAAGCAATTCTCCTGCCTCAGCCTCCCGAATAGCTGGAATTCCAGTGCCCACCACCACGCCCAGCGAATTTTTTGTATTTTTAGTAGAGACGGGGTTTCGCCATGTTGGCCAGGCTGGCCTCAAACTCCCGACCTCAGGTGACTGGCCTACCTAAGCCTCCCAAAGTGCTGGGATTACAGCCATGAGCTACCGTACCTGGCCATATTTCTTTTTCTTTTTCTGCTAGTACTTCTTGTGCCCTACCTAAGAAACCACTGCCAAATCCAAGACCATGGAAGAATTATCTCTGCATTTTCTCCTCGAGGTTTTATAGTTTGACCGGTTATAGTTAGATATTTGATCAACTTCCTTCTCTCGCATAAGGATCTCCGGTTGTTCAAGCGCCACTTGTTGAAAATCCAATTCTTTCGTATGGAAGTGTTCTGGCAGCCTTGCTGAAAATTGCTTGGCTGTAAACGTGAGGGTTGGTTTCTGGACACTCGGTTTCAGTCCATTGATCTGTGCGTCCATCCTCAGGCCCGCACCACAGTGTCCTGACTACTGAGGCTTTGTAGTAACCTTTGAAATCGGGAAGTGTGAGTTGTCTAACTTCGTTCCTCTTTTTGGGGATTATTTTTGCTATTCTGAGTTCCTTGAATTTCCATATGAATTTTAGGATCAGCAGCTTGTCAGTTTCTACCAAGAAGCCAGCTGGGATTTTGACAGAGATTGTGTTGAATCTGTACATCAATTTGAGGAATGTTGCCATCTTAACAAAATTAAGTCTTCCAATCCATGAACACAGGGTGTCTGTTTATTTAGGTTTTAAAAAATGTCTTTATAATTTCTTTTAACAATGTTTTGTAATTTTCAGTGTACATGCTATGCTCTTTTTACGTAAAATGTACTCCTAAGTATGTTATGCTTTTCTGCTACTAATGTAGATGGAAGTTTCTTAACATCATGTTTGGACTGCTCACTGCTGGTGTATATAAACACAATCGATTTTTGTTTACCAATCTTGCATGGCAATAGAGACTTTTAAACAGAGCTGTGATTTAGAAATACTACTTTAGCACCCTAAGGAGAGCATGCTGGAGATCCTGGAGACACTGAAATCACAAGGGGGTTGATAGGTAACCCAAGATGAGCAGACAGGAACGTGAACAACGGCTGGGATTGCTCCTGACTGCTTGCTTATTTGGTGTTTTCAAAGACGGGGTGGTGGGGAGGTCTGGACAGGGTGTGGCCCAGGGTGTGGCTTTCTCAGGATCTGTGCTTTGAAAGAGGTCAGCCCTGTCAGGGCACGAGTAGATAAGCTCCCTGTGGAAGACACAACCTGGTATGCCCGTGGTTCTCTTCTGAAGCTCAGGGTCCTGGTCAATACTTCTCTGAGTTTATCTGGGAACCACAAAACCAGATCTGAGAGACACTCTTGCATCAGTTCCTGCTCTAACAAATTACCACAAACTTGGTGGCTTAAAATAAGAGAAGCGTCTTCCCTGACAGTTCTGGAGGCTGGAAGTCTGACATCAGTGCCACTGGGCAAGGTGTCAGTGGGGACGTACTTTCTCTGGAGGAGATTCTGTTCCCTGTTTTCCCAGCTCTCGGGCCACTTGAACTCCTTTGTTTGAAACCACATCACTCTAATATCCGCCTCCTCCTCTTCCGTGGGTAAAATCTCCCGTCTCTCTCTCTCAGAAAAACGCACGTGATGGTGTTTAAAGCCTTAGATGGTTTGGATTTGTGTCCCCACTCAAATCTCATATTGAGCTGCAATCCCTAATGCTAGAGGTGGGGCCTGGTGGGCGGTGACTGGACCCTTGTGGCGCTGTTCTCCTGATAGATTTTCTTGTTTCGTTGTTGCTGTTTTATAGCAGTTCAAGAATGGACTAATACATACCCCACCCACATAATCCAGGACAATCCGCCCATCTCAAATTCCTTAATTGCATCTACAAAGATCCGCCCCACCTTTTTGGCACTATGAGGTAACATTCACAAGTTTCCAGACAGGGACATGCTTTGGGAGGGAGGTGTCTCTGCCGACCACACTGCTCCTTGTGCAGACGAGGGTCACACTATAGACACATGGCATCCCAACAACTGCATCCATGGAGGGCCCTCCCTTCCCCTCCATGAATCACCAACTGAAGCCACCGGTCCACCACTGGCTCCCACACAGGTCTGTTTTCTCAGACTGCATTTGCTATCCAGCCTCGGGGGCTCCATCAGACCCCATATCCCCCATTCCACATTGTCCCCGCTATGAAAACTCTGTGTCCTGTCTCCAACTGTCCACATCGAGTCCCTGGCCAAGGAGCATGGAAGAGCTCCCACGAGCTCTGAGAGCAGTAGTGGGAAGAACGTCCTGCCCTGGCCAGCCTGGCAGGGGAAGGAGCGGAGCCAGGCAGCCTTGGGAAAGGCCCTGTGGCCCCATGGGCTGGTGCTCATAACCCCTTTACAGAGCCCAACATTGTGCTAAGCATGGGGCCACTAAGGCAAACACAACAGAACTGCTGTCCCCAAGGGATCCTCAGTCCAACAAGGAAAGGCAGGTAAGGAAACTGACCACTATCCTCCAGAGAGGGAAGTGACGCAAGGCCCAGAAGGCAGCAGTTCAGACAGACACACAGACAGACAAAGGGCAGGACCAGCTCCAGAGGCAGGCAAATTCCGCAGACACGTGGAAGGCACGTGGAAGGCAAGCAGATGCCACAAGACATCCACACGTGCCAGCAGCTGGCCAGGTGTCAAAAGATGAAGTGGGCGTTACGCCGGACGGGCCACCCTCTGTGCTCCTGCCCTTGGGGTGCCTCTGGCTGAGGTCCCCAGCTGCTATACCATGTGGTGCTTTGGGACCTGTCGCCTGTGCCATGCTGATTACTCCTGTGGTAACCACCTATGCCAGGGCAGCACGTGGCTGGCCAAGGCCTGAGAAGCAGTCAGGCCCGAGAACTCAGCCAACAGGGCCAGGGAATTGGGTGACCAGAGCTGCTGTCCTGGGAGCATGTGCCTTGGAGACCGAGTGAGACTGAGCTGTTGGCAGAGGGCCCGCACATCCACACCAAGGGGCCAAGAGCAGGGTTTCTGGTGGGTCCATGCAGAAGTGGGAAGGCAATTTGGAAAGACCAGCTGTTTTGTGGGTTCCCTGTTCTAAAGCTGAGGGACAGTTAGATGTACGGCTCCCAGAAAGAGCAGGTGCCCATCCTGGGAAGAAGTGGACAGCTGTTCCCGAGGTGGCCACTACCGCAGCCCCAGAAGGTAGGTTTTTCATCTATGTGGCAGTCGGAACTCCAAGACGTTCAGTCGCTGGCTGGAGATCCCAGAGCTGGTCCATGGCAGGGCAGGGACTGGAGCCCAGGAGTGCTGTCTCTGAAATCACACTCTTCCTACCCCTCCGGTAGCTGGCATTTGGTGGGATGGGTATTTCCACAGGGACAAGTGTGAGGTGATGTGCCGTGGTGCCAGGGGAATGAGGGTGGGGACAGACAACACAATGCCTTCCTCTTCCCGGAGTGACCAGTTGGTGGCCTCCCTGCTTAGACATGTCCTCCTGAAGGTGACAGTCCTTATCTCCTGCTCACCTTGGACAACACACCTCCTGAGCCAGAGCGCTCGCCAGAAGCAAAGCCACAGGCATCAGGGCTTACAAGTGAGTGATGCGTGGGTGTGGACAGCCCACACCTGTGGGGGGGCGTCTGGCCCCCAAGGAGGCAGAGTGGCTGGGGCTCCTTACCTACTCCCCTTTCCCTGGCTGTGTCCTCTGTCATGTGAGTGAAGCAGAGGCAGTGAAAACACCAGGCACTGTCATCTGTAACCGGGTGCTGTGAAAGGGGGATGGGAAAGTAGGAGGCATGGTAGTTATCAGGCAGGATTACTGTTCCAGCCAGGAGGCACTGTGATTTCTAGAGTTCTGGGTTTGAACTACGCAGCCACAGGCAGGACCCACCAGGAATCTGCATGAACTCCTCTGTGTCAGTTACCCTGTATTACCTCCTTTCTTCAACCTGTTCTTTATCCTGAAACCTCTCAAGTGCCAATTAGCTACTTAATGGGATTTGCCAAGCATGCAAACACTGAATTGGTGGTCTGCCTGTTAACAATCAGCCTCTCTCGGTAAACTCCTAATGCGGGACTGGGCCTGCAGAATTGCCAGGGAGTCCCTGAGTCCTGCGGACAAGGTTCCTGGACCTCTCCTGGGGTTCCAGAGGATCCTGCCCACCCAGGTGCTCTAAGCAGAGTACACGCAAGGTGCTACGTCCCCCAGGAATCGGCTGGGGCTTGACTGTCTCACTCTGGGCTCCTTCCTCCAGCCCACTCCTCTTTCCTCCTCTCCGCTCTCTGCTTTCAATGCAACCTGGTAGATAGCACAGGGCAGCTGAGCACACCTCTGTGCCAGGTGGGGATCAAGCAGGGTGGAGCATCTGTCCCCACACAAATGCACCTGGAGTGAAGACTGACCACCTGATCACCGGGTGAGAGAGACCAGCTAGAAAATGAGGCCACAGGTTCCTGCTCACACCTCTGCTTTGCTGGCCCCACGGGGACTGGCTCTTGACAAGGGGTGGAGGGGGGACAAGGAGAAGGCTGTGTCTGGGAGAAAAGGGTCCCGCAGTGATCTGAGGTCCTGGCTACAGCAGGGGTCCCTGGGGCAGTAGAGAAGTGGGGTTGGAGGAGTGGGCTTCCCACCCTGGATCCCACCACCACCCAGTGACGACTCAGTTTCTTGGCCCTCTGACTCAGTTTCTTCAACTTTGAAATGAGCTTGCTGCTGAACGGTTCACAGGATCGCTGTGAGGAGAAACTATCATAGCGTCTGCAAACTTTCAAATCCCGTAAGACGCTTATGTTAGGCCAGTAGAGGCAAGGTGAGTAATCGTCTCTTTTACGGGCCAGAGATCAACTAGTATTCATTGCTGCTGCTGATGGCAATCTTTCTACGTGGAATGTTCTGTTTGGAAAAAATGACTGTCTGTGCCTCTACGCTGTGATGTGAGAATGGGAGCTTTGCAGTGTAGGCATCAGCAGGGTGTGGAATGTGAAGTGTGTGTGTGCATGTTGTGTGTCAGTGAGTGTTGTGTGTGCATCCATATGTGAATGTGTATGCGAAGGTGTGTGTGTGCTGTTGAGTGTGAGCGTGCTGTGTGTCAGTGTGTGCGCACATTCATATGTGAATATGTATGTGAAGGTGTATGTCCATGTGCTGTCGTGTGAGTGTGCTGTGTGCGTGTTGTGTCAGTGTGTTTTGTGTGCACCCGTGTGTGCCTGGGTGCTGTTGAGTGTGCGTGTGCTGTGTGCATGTTGTGTGTCAGTGTGTGGTGTGTATCCATATGTGAATGTGTATGAGAAGGTGTGTGTCTGTGTGCTGCTGTGTGAGTGCACTCTGTGTGTGTTGTGTATGTCAGTGTGTGTTGTGTGTGCATTCATATGTGAATGTGTATGTGAAGGTATGTGTATGCTGTTGAATTTGAGTGTACTGTGTGTATGTTGTGTATGTCAGTGTGTGCATCCGTATGTGAATATGTGTGTTTGTGAAGGTGTGCATCTATGTGCTGTTGACTGTGAGTGTGCTGTGTGCATGCTGTGTGTGTGTTCGTATGTGTATGTGAAGGTGTGTGACTGTGTGCGAGCGTGCTGTGTTGTGTGTTGTGTGTGCATCTGTATGTGAAGGTATGTGTCTGCGTGATGTTGAGTGTGTGTGTGTGTGTGTGTGTGTGTGTCTGTCACAGGCTCCCATCAGGCACACAGCTTCTCAGGAAGGGAATCTCAGGAGGAAACTCTAGAGTGGCGAGTCCGACAGCCTGCCTTGACCTCCAGCCCTACCGGCAGAAATTGACTCTGCCATTGCCTAGGAGAGGGGATGCAGCTGCTTCTGTCTCTGTTGTGCCATACACAGTGCCAGGGCACACAGCCAAGTCACACAGGAGCCCACCCTCCAGACGGTGCAACTGCAGGTGAGCCTCAGGCCCAGCACCGCTCACCATGTGGACAGGCCACAAGCCCACAGTTGGAGGGTGTGCACACACAGACCCCAACATGGCGGGATACCGACACCATCCATGGTTCATGTTTCACCTGTCACTTGCACATAGCCCATCAACAAATGTTCACTTCCTTCCCAGTTTACTGGCAGAATGTTTTCCAGAGAACTCCAAACCCATTATTCTCAAAGAAGATGTGTGGATGTCCCCCGAGTCTCTGGAAGGCAGGGCTGTTTCTCGAGATAGATGCATCACGCTATCTAGTTTCTTTTCTCAGAATCTGTGCCCCACTTTACCACTTCCCCAGGAGGACTGGGCTGCGGCTGGGATTTTTATTTCAGTTGCTTTGGCAGCAGTCAGAAATAATTGATGTCCAAATGTGTCATTTGAACTTTCGGTGGAGTTTACCATAGATGAAGCCAAGATGGTCCCCAATCACCTTTCTCCAGTGAGTCCCTCAAGTGTGCAAACATGACTACCACCGCCCTCACCAGCACCACCGCTACAACCTACCACCACCACCAAGCACCACCACCACCGCCACCAAACCCCCCCAACCAAGGCAGCTCTCTCCCTGCAGCCTCCCTCATGCAGTGCTTCAGACATGTTACCAAATCCTCATGAGGCCCCCTGTATGGGGGGAGTATAAAATTCAACCAAGCAAAGGGCCCCACCAGACGCGATGGCTGGGCACAGCAAGCTGGCGTTCAGGGCCAGGTCCTCAAGTGGCAACACTCACAGCATACTTCATACATGAACCCACTAAGGCTCCTCCCCTGGAGCGGGGTTCTCACGTTGGGGTCCAGGGGCATGACAGAACCCGAGGGAGGTGTCTGCCCATCATGCACCCCATTGGGGCTGTTGGTGAAGGTCAGACTACAGCCCTCTCCCGGCCTCCTTCCATTGTTGGATCCACACCAAACTCTGCAGAGACCCCCCTGGATGCAGAGTCGGCATCCCCCTGTGTGTCCTTTGGGGAGTTTCAGTGGCTTTGTGGAATCTAGCATGGCATGGGATGTGTCTGGGATGCCTCCTGCCCGGAAATCCCTTTCTGAAAACTCCAGGCCAGGCACAGGCATCCAGAGCCCACCCAATCCAACCTCCTCCCAGTGCAGAGCCCTCGCCAGGGTCGGAAGTGGGAGAACCCTACGCTCTGCAGAAGGGAGCCCGCAGACCTGGCAGCCCTGCCATTCGTCAGCTGCGCACTTGGGGTAAGACACTGAACGTTGCGCTTTGTTCGCTCATTTGCCAAGAAAGTATTTACTGAGCATCCAGTGTGCGCTTGGCACTGTGCGTGGTACCTTCACCTAGGGGTCAGGGCTGGCCAGGCCCCTCTACTATGCGGGGGCGGTGAATTAATGATTTCTGAGTAGTACATATTTTGACATATAAAACCTTTCAAAATGCAGAGTCCACAAGAGGAGTTATAATGGGAACCCGCAGCATGAGTGGGAAGGCTGGTAATTCCTGGCACGTATTAAAGAGATCAACCACAGACCCAGAGAACGCAGCCTTAGAGAACAGTTATTAAGCATAGACTAAACTACACAGAACGGAGGAGGGCTCATGGAACACTTTAAAGCACCAGAAAGCCCACTCCAGACTGGACTGAAATGCAAGCCTGGAAGTGTCTCAATGTATAAAAGCCTGGTTAAGGCTAACCTGTAATCACCACGTACCCACTTAATCACATAATGATGCCTTCAGAGGCTGGGGTGTGCGCGGAGCACGCTGGATGAGGAAGCCCAAGCTCTCAGCCTAACAGTCAAGGGCTGCCAAGTGCAGCTCTAGGAGAACGGGGCGTTAATTGAGAGCTTCCTACCTGCCAAGTACGTGCCAGGCACTAAACATAAACTCCGAGGGCTCAACCCCGACCATCATCCACAAGGCAGCTGCCGCTCCTGTTCTCAGCAAGGAAGCCAAGGCTCCCAGAGATGCAGTGATCACCTGCGATCAAAGGGAGCGGTGGATCTCTGCCATTCTCTTTGTGTGGTCATACGGTCTCAGCCCCTTCCCATGGGTGGGGCTTGGGGAGGATAGATTTCCCTCCCGTGTGTGGCCGTGGTGGAACACGGGTCCTGGCTGGTTTACTGACTGCAGGGAGAGCTTCCCTATCCCCTCTCATTGTCCTTGGCAGCTAAGGTGCAGGTACAAGATCTTGGCCACGTGGACGTTTCCACTTGGTGCTCAGCATGAAATAATTTGTGGCAGCAATGACAGGATCAAGAGTGGAGCAGATGCAGCCTCAAGTGCCAGAGGCAGCTCCTCAAGGGTGTGCCTAAACCAGCCAGTGTTGGGGTGTGATCTTAGCTGAGGTCCAGCAGCAGCAAAGCCTCCTGAGTCCCCATTCTGACTCTGGGTGGCTTGGTGAACTCCCGGATAGCCTTCCTGGGCACTGCTGTTCTGCTGCAGTTGGTCAGAGTCCATTTCTGTGGCTGGCAGCTGAGAATCCTGATTCTCAAGCTGCAGCTGCTGGATTCACACCAGGCGCTTCCCATCAGAGCCCACCCAATCCAACCTCCTCCCAGTGTAGGGCCCTTGCCAGGGTCGGAAGTGGAAGAACCATTTCCTTTAGGATCCTCCTTCTCGTGATGGGGAGAGGGAAGCTCCCTCAATCCTCTGGTGTGCACGTGCATGGGGGAGAAGAAGCTTGCAGAAGGCACGGGGGTGTGGAGGAAAGTTGTCTTTCAGCTTGACTTTGGAAAAGGACCAGTGCTTTGGTGGGCTGCAGGCCAGGAAGGCCCAGGCACTGAGTGGCCTCCGGAGGACGGCTTGCTGATGCCTTTGAGACATGTTCAGCTGACCAAGGGCCCTTGGAGGCAGGAGGAAGCCTGCCACCTAATAATGCCCTGCACAGCCCCATCCACTCAGAAGGACTGTGGCTTCCCAGGGAAGGGGCAGACGACTTGGGAAGCCAAGGGTTTCCAGCATAGAGAGCTGGGGCTCTCTGCGGGGTGAGGAGGGATCAGAAAGCGTCCCAAGCAGGTCAGGAGTTCTTTTGTTCAGACACGATTGCTGCTAAGTCCACAGGAGTGCAGGTCACACCAGCCAGTTACAGGGATCAGCCAGTTACCCAACCCCAGAATCACATTCCACACGACCCAGGTATTCAGAAGAGTCTCTAAACTCTGAGGGGCCAAGTGGACAGCTGGCAGCCCTTCTCCTGGCCAGCACAGGTGGCAGCTTTGGTAAAACTAACAGCAGGGAGGAATGTGAACTTGCTTTACTGATTCCCTTCCAGTAATACAACAGAGGGCCCTATACTGGGCATGTCATAAATGTGCCCTTGCTTAACCAGGAACAAAAATCTGCAAGGAAAACCCAACGAGCAGCACAGGACCTGACAGGAGCTGCCCCAAACACAGCCATGGGTGGAGGCACTGCAGATGAAAGTGCACAGAGACAGGCGATGCTCCGCAAGAGCTGGGGGGACGGCACCAAGTAGGGCTTCTGTGTAGCTCCTCCCTGTTTAATGCCCAAGAAATGCTTTCTTTGACTGTAGGCAGAGAGGTCGGTAACAGCCTTAAAGGAAAAGTGGTGTAGAGCGCACAGGAGGAGCTCGATATAAATAATAGAAATAAAACATGAACAATGAAGCTCTGTTGGATGAACAAAGCGCAGGCATCAGATGGGCGGTCCTGGAGGCGGGGATGAGCTCTGTCTTTGCTTTGGATGGGTTGGACTCATCACATGAGAATTTCTCCATAGACAGGAAGGGCATTCAGATGTGGGGGCAGGCACAAATGGCACACACATCCCTAAGGTGGGTATCTTGTTGACACAGAGGAAGGCAGGAGGTGGGAAGTCCTCGCTAAAGTCACGGAGTCCGAGAATCACAGAGGAGCACAATTAGGTGCTGCCTGACCTTATTATTTTTTAACATCTTCATTGAGACATACTTTACCTACCATACAATTTGCACATTTAAAGTATACAATTCAGGCTGGGCGCAGTGGCTCACATCTGTAATCCCAGCACGTTGGGAGGCTGAGGCGGGTAGATCTCCTGAGTTCAGGAGTTCGAGACCAGCCTGGCCAACGTGGAGAAACCCTGTCTCTACTAAAACTAGAAAAAAATTAGGCAGGTGTGGTGGTGCACACCTGTAGTCCCAGCTACTCATGCAGCTGAGGCAGGAGAATCACTTGATTCTGGGAGGTGGAGGTTGCAATGAGCCGAGATGGCACCACTGCACTCAAGCCTAAGCAACAGAGTGAGACTGCATTAAAAAATAAATAAACTATACAATTCAGGGGTTTTTAAATATAACACAGAGTTGTACAACCAGCAGTATTATTACATTTCAGGATATTTCTATCTCTCCTCAGCACTATTTAACGGCAAAGCATTCCTAAGTCCCCCTAAAAAGCAACCCCATACTCATTGGCAGGCATTCCCAACCCTCCCCACCCCGTTTGACAACTACTGATCTACTTTCTGTCAATTCTGGATGTTTCATATAAACAGATTTGCATAACGTGGCCTTTTGTGTCTGGCTTCTTTCTCTTAGCATAATATTTTTAAATATTCACCTATGTTTTCACATATGTTAATACTTTGCTCCTTTTCCTGGCTGAGTAGTATTCTACGATGTGGATATACCACATCTTATCCATCAGCTGATGGACAGGTAAACAAAAACACTTAAGCTGGCTGTTTCCACGTTTTGCTATTATGACAAATGCTGCCATAAACAGACATGCACAGGTTTTGTGTGCATGTATGTTGTCATTGCTCTCTGCCCAGGAGTGGCTGTGCCTAACTCCAAACCCTTGTTGATCTCTGACTGGCACCTGACAAAGGTTCCAGCATGGAAAAGCGCCACAGTCTACTGACTGTAATATTTCATTATCAAAAACATCCAATTTGATAACCCTTCTAAGGACCAGGAAACAAATGCCAAATTCAGATAATCCACTTAACGTGTCCCACTTAGCATTCATTCAAAAAAGAGGGTTAAAGTCACGTCCAATTGCACAGAAGCCATTTCTGAAACTGACTTCATAGTACAGTCTTGTCCAAAGGCAGCAGCTTGCTGTGAGTGCTTCAGCAACACGAAGTGGGCACAGGGACTAGGAGTGAAGCGCCCTCTTCTAGGCACACCTAGAGGCTGACAGTGCTACAGAGGGAGGAGATTGGGAGCTGAGGAATAGCAAGAAACTTCCCAAGAGCCACTGAGGCCAATTCCTGTGCCAGGCGGGAGGCAGGCTATGAAATCATTAAGTGCAGATGTGCCAGCTGGGTGTAAATCTAACTGAAGCAGAGGGCCTGGGCAATGGCTGCCGACTTTAGTCTCTGTCCCATAGCAGTGCCTTTCTGTGGCCTCGGGATGCAAGTCTAACTTTGCCCACTGGCATCTGGGGTCCTCCAGAGCCTGGCCTCATAACAGCCCATCCCTGATCTTCCTGCTCTCCCTGCAGAAGCCCCCATTCTCTCTTATGGAGTCCCCAGATGATGGCCAGCACAGCCTTACAGGCAGTACCCTCTCCCAGCTACAATAGCCAAGCCCCACCTGAACCCCAGTAGCTATGACTGTGCCTGCCACAGAAACAGCAGCCCCCACCCCGCTGAGCCACTAGACACCCTGCATGCCAGCCCCTGAGGTTGGCGAGGCACATTCCTGAGTGGCAGGACACTGAGTGACCCCACCCACTTCTTCCTGCCACCCTGGACCCTCTTCCCTGCCTCCTGTGTGTGCTGAGAGCAGAGGTTGCTAGAGGCACATCCGGCATCTTTGCACATCTGCCTGGCGCTAAATCACTGGGTAACTGGAAACATACAGGCGGGGGAGAGTCTGCTCAGATAGGCACGAGCACACACATCCACCCTGTTCCCTCCTGAGAGCCACGAAGACAGTGCCAGGATAAATAAGATGTGAAGCCGACAGGAAGAGGAGGCAATGACAACTAATTAGAAACTTAGATGGCAACAAATTTTTGGAAGAAGCAAAGAGGATGGGTGAGGTGTAAGTGACCTAACAGAGCAGCAGACACTAAACTACGCGAGGCGATACCAAGGAGTCACAGAGGTGGAGTGCTGGAGGTGGGGAGGCGGGGAGGCGGGGAGGCGGGGGTTCAAGACGCAGGAGTGGCCACAGGGCATGGGCAGGGAGGAGCAATGAGTGGAGAGCCTCAGCTGAATGACCAGGACGAATCCTGCGAGCCAGGGTCCAGCCGGAGCTGACGACATTTCAGGGATTTCACGAGTGGGTTGACATCGTGTTGGGAGCTTAAAACTGGCCACTACAGGAGTGCTTACATCTCAGAAACCAGCAAATGCTATAGACCAGGGCTCCTCCATCCCCTAAGAGCTGGTTGTTAAACTTCTACCAGCACACCGCCGCGTAAAGCTGTTTCCTCCAAATGGCCAGGGATGAACTGGACCTTGGTCAGACAGTACAGAAGTTTTATTCTTGGCAGAATTCGGACCAGGAAGCCTCTGGACTCAAGATTCCAAGAGGGAGGGAAAAAGGCAAACTCTAGACAGGAATTATGGACGGGCGGCCCCCCGTCTTGGATGTGGCTCCCTGAATGCTGGCACTGAGGTCCATGGCATAGTCCAGGATCTCCTCTGGCCAGGCCGGAGGACAGACTCGGGATAGCGGGGGAATCCCTAATGAACTCCGGCGGGGGGCCATCACACTTCCCATCCATGAAGCCCACCAGTCAGCCTTCCTGCCCAAGCACAGACCCAGCACTTCCCATCTGCTCCAGGGCTTCAAAGGAACAAAGGTCAAAGGGCACAGCCCTTTGAGGACAACCTTTAATGTGAAAAAGACAAAGAGAAATAAAGGGGAAGACAAAGAGGTAGACAGAAATAACGCAGGGAACAAAGACAGCAGCAATTAATACTCTCACAGAGGTCAAATGGGATTGCTACTTCCGGGTCCTTGAGGAAGTGCCACACTGTCTTCTGCAATGGTTGGACTAATTTACACTCCCACCAGCAGTGTAAAGTGTTCCGATTTCTCCACATCCTCTCCAGCATCTGTTGTCTCCTGATTTTTTAATGATCGCCATTCTAACTGGCATGAGATAGTATCTCAATGTAGTTTTGATTTGCATTTCTCTAATGACCACTGATGATGAGTATTTTTTCATATGTCTTTTGGCCTCGTCTGGGTATATATCCAAGGGATTATAAATCGTTCTACTATAAGGACACATGCACACAAATGTTCATTGCAGCACTGTTTATAATACCAAAGACCTGGAACCAACCTAAATACCCACTGATGATAGACTGGTCAGGGAAAATGTGGCACATATACATCATGGAATATTATGCAGCCATCAAAAACAATGAGCTCATGTCCTTTGCAGGGACATAGATGAACTTAGAAACCATCATTCTCAGCAAACTGACACAAGAGCAGAAAATCAAACACTGAATGTTCTCACTCATAGGTGGATGTTGAACAATGAGAACACATGGACACAGGAAGGGGAGCATCACACACTGGGGTCTGTCGGGGGGATATAGGGGAGGGACAGCAGGGGGTGGGGGGTTGGGGAGAAATGCCAGATATAGGTGATGGGGAGGAAGGCAGCAAATCACACTGCCATGTGTGTACCTATGCAACAATCTTGCATGTCCTTCACATGTACCCCAAAACCTAAAATGTAATTTAAAAAAATAAATAAATACTCTTACAGAGGTAAGAAAAGACAGTCCAGCCATTACAAAAGAACAAGTTTCCATAAACGGGAACTGAGAACAAGGAAGAGCTCTTGGAAATTAAAAATTAGATTAAAAGAAAGTAATACAGAGATCGGACATAAAATTGTGGACATCTTCCAGGAAGTAGTATAAGAATTCTAAGAGATAGAAAACAGCACAGAAAAGAAAATGAAAGGACTAGTCAAGGAGGTCCAAGATGTAATCAACAGGCACTCTGCAAGAGAAAACCCAGGAACAGGGCAGCAGAATGAGTTCAATAATCATTTTTAAAAGACCTTGTTTTGGTGCCCGTGCTTGTTTTCCCTGAAACGGCCCACTGGGGGTCTAGAGCAAATGAATTTCGAAGAACAACATCAGGAGGCATTATGTGAAATTGCAGAACACCGGAGACTGAGGATGCTAGAGGCTTCCCAAGAGAAGCAAGCAGGTCACCTGCAAAGAATCAGGAGTTCAGAATCCGGATGGCAGGGGACTTCTCAATAGGATGCAGGGAGCTCATTTTTTAAGCTACGTATTTTTGGAAGCTAAGAGAGGAGAGCAATGCCTTTGAAATTCCAAGGGAAAAAGAATCTAAATCCTAAATTCAGCTGAGCGATCAATTAAATTTGAGGGAGAATTAAGATATATATTTTTTGGACATGCAATATTTCAAAAACATTCTTTTTCCTAGGCACTCTTTCCTGGAAAAGCACTAAAAAAGCACTAAAGGATGCACTCCAGCAAACTGAAGAAGTAAGCCTCTAAAGAGAAAGATAAAGCAGAAGCAGGTTCTGGCATGGAGGAGAGGCCAGGGGCTTGCTGGGGACAGTGGGAGGAATGTGCTGGGACCACAGCCCTGCAGCAGGCCTGGAGGACGGCAGGCCACATGGAAGCAGGACACGAGAACGCTGGAGAGACGGCGCCTGGAACCACACATGTGCACATGATGTGGCTGACGGGTTTGGTGGTAGTAAGGGGACTTTCATGGTTCTGATGGCAAGTTCAGGAAAAATTAGTGTCGCAGAAAAATAAACAGTAAGAAAACACAATTATAATTTTAGAAAAAGCAGAAAAACTGTTTAAGGAAGGGAAGTGTAATCATAATACATGCTTGGCTCAGCTGTGAAAATCACAGTCACAGTAAAAATGAACAGCAGAGCCGTGTGGTGATTTACCCAACAGCTGAGAAAGAGCTGCAGTAGGCAGGTAGAGGTTAGCCGCCCACAGACGATGGCGTCTCACACTGAAAGATCACGTACACCAGTGTACTCTCTTTGGCATTAATTCAGTCATATTTTCAAGGCAAATACCTAAGGAAACAGCTTAGCATTTGCAGAAGCGCCTCTAAGGACCAGTACTGGGGATGGGGAGGGCAGGAGTGAGGACTGCTGGTCCTCGTTCTGTGCCCTGAAGAATGAATTGGCTTTTTGAGTCATGTGTATATATCACTTCAAAATAAAAATCCTTTACAGAAAACTCATCATCAAAGGACAATGTTAATGAGTTAAATAACAGATATTTTTAACCAGACTCCTATATAAATTAGTGTCATTTCTGCACCCCCAAAACACACAAACCAAGAGCAAAGGTGTTAGAATCAGGGCCTAGAATCCGAATCCTTAGAAGGGCTTTGCCTTCCAGGGGCACAGGCTATAGCTAAGGTGAACCTCAGTTTTCTCAACTCTGAAATGGGGGAAGACATAAGCTACTTTACAAAGCTTTCAGGACACTGAGTGTGAGGACAGGCTGGACGGTGCTTTGCAGACAGCTGCTGGAAGGGCAAGGCGCACTGGAAGCAAGCTCATGCCTGGCCCTGACAGCTTCCTCTGGAGCGGGAGTGATCAGCCTGCTTCTCCACCCTCCCTCAGGCAGTCTTCTCAGCTCTCCTGAGCTCTACAAGGGAAGGGGGCTGAGGATGCAGAAACCGGTGTCAGCTGCTCGGTCCCCACAAGCAGGGTGTGGCCTGGCAGGTGGCATATAAAGACAAGGCAGGCCAAGCCCACTCTGACGAGGTCTCACATCTGGGTGACCTAGAGTAAGTCATGTCCCCTCTCGCACCTCAGTTTCGTCCTCTTAAATGTCATGACAAGGTGACTGCTGTGGGGCTGGTGTGAGGATAGGGGAAGGAGGGAGGGGGAGTGCCAGCGGGGCCCTTCCAGTCCCACAGGCAATACGCTACAGCACCTCCCAGGCCACGGCCAGACCTCTTCTCCCATCATGCTCCAGAGATAAGGCGCCTCTGGAACCATCCTCTGGAAGGACCGCAGTGTTGCCGGAATGAGACTTGGTATTGGTCCATGAGCTGAGAAGGGCCAGGTCTAGAGCAGGGGACCCACTGGACCTCCCTGAGCACTGTTCTCAGCACCTTGGCAGCAGCACTGGGTGGGGAGAGGCAAACAGCTCACCCTGAGGCCTGAGGAGCTGCCTCTGGGCCCAGCTCTGCTCAGCACTGGTCGGGGGGCCTTGGAAACCTGGTGCTCAGGTCAGCAAGGCAGGCTTCCTGGGGTCTAATGTGTGCCAGGCCACAGGCTGGGCTGCCAGAGGACACAGAATGAACCAGACATCACAGCCCCTAGGAAGCCCACAGAATCCTGAGAAAAACAAGCAGGTAGCAAACAAAAACCATGTGGTGATGGCGGCACTGGGGCAGAGGTGACAGCGCCAGGGCAGAGGTGATGGTGCAAGGTAGAAGTGACAGCATGGGGCAGAGGTGACAGCTCTGGGAAAGATGACAGCACCAGGCAAGGTAACAGTGCTGGGCAGAGGTGACAGCACCGGGGCAGAGGTGACAGTGCTGGGCAAAGGTGACGGAGCAGGGTAGAGGTGACAGCACAGGGTAGAGGTGACAGAGTGGGGCAGAGGTGACAGCGTTGGGCAAGGTGACAGTGCCGGGCAGAGGTGACAGTGTGGGGGCAGAGGTGACAGTACAGGACAGAGGTGACAATGCAGGGTAGAGGTGACAGTGCGGGGACAGAGGTTACAGCACTGGGGCAGAGGTAACAGTGCTGGGACAGAGGTGACAGCATCAGGCAAGGTGACAGTATAGGAGCAGAGGTGACAGTGCCAGGCAGAGGTGATGGTGTGGGGGCAGAGGTGACAGCACAGGGCAGAGGTGACAGCACTGGGGCAGAGGTGACAATGCCAGGCAAGGTGACAGTGCAGGACAGAGGTGACAGTGTGGGGCAGAGGTGACAGTACCAGAGCAGAGGTGACAGCACTAGGCAAGGTAACAGTGCCAGGCAGAATTGTCAGTGTGGGGGCAGAGGTGACAGCACAGGGCAGAGGTGACAGTGCAGGGCAGAGGTGACAGCACCAGGTACAGGTGACAGTGCGGGGCAGAGGTGACAGCGCCAGGGTGGAGGGCTGCAGACAGGAATGTGGTGCACAGAGGACAAACTGCCCAGCCTAGCCCAGGGATTGGAGAGGGCACCCCAGAAAGTTCCTGGAAAAGGTAACACCAGAATCTAACAGGCCAGCTGACTCAAAAGTCCCCTTTTCTCTCCCTCCATCTTCCCTCCCTGCCTCTGAGCTGCCGCCTCTGAGTTGAAGCCCGGGAAGAAGAATCACGTTCCTCCACAGCCACTGCAGCTGTTCAGTCTGCCCAGCACCCCTGTGTTCTGCAAGGCAGGCGGTGGGCGGCCAGGGGCAGACTGTGATGTCAGACAGGGAGAATTATGTCTGCTGGGAGAGGCGGCGGGACAGAGATGAAGCCTCGAGCTGGGCCTGTTTCCATGCCAATGGCCTTCCCAGTGGAGACGGGGCACCGAGAAGCCAAGAACAGTCTCCATCGCTGCTCAGAAACCCCCAAGCTGCCAGGAAAAGGGGGAGAAATTGCTCAGCTTGGTGGAGCAGATTGTCTAGCAGGAGGGAGGGGGAGAAGACCCTCAGGCAAGAGCCAGCCCAGCAGAAGGACCCTGGGGCCCCAAGGAATACCTTGGGCCCAGGAGAAGGACCCAGGCCCTCCGAGGAGGACACTAAAGGACAGGACAGGGAATCCAGAGTTCAGAGGCTACTCTGGGCCCGACTTCCCTTCACTAATTTGGATCTCACAGCTCTTCGTCCAGGTAGACAGGAAGCTAAGACTTTGAAATACTAACGTTTCCAGGGTTGTAGAGCCAGTAAGTAGCAGGGCTCCAACCTGAATCCAGGTCTGTTTTCAAAGCTTTCCCTCCTAAACTCTGCTAGTTAACCTCAAAAAAAAAAAAAGAGAGAGAGAGAGAAAAGAAAAAGAAAAAGAGAGAGAAAAAAGAAAAAGAAAAAGAGAACAGTAGCTGTGAGCATGCAGGGTTGCTAGCCTAAAAAACTCCCAGAAGGTGCAGAGACAGAAGGTGTGGTTCCCGAATCCTGCACCCAAGGAGTTCTGTACATCACCCAATGTGCTTGCAGAGCAGGGTCTGGAAAACGATGCTGCTAGTTCCTTGAGGACAGACACGGCTGGGCACCAAGTTGATGCCAGCAGGGCCATTGACGTCCTAAGAAATGCGCATGCTCCTTGCTGCTACCAGTATGTCCGCAGCAAAGCTGGCGACACCAGGGCCCAGCGCTCATTGGCTTCCCCCAGGTCCCCTTGTGGGTCAGCCTCAATCCCAGGTCAGCTGTAAAGCCCTGCTGTGGGCAGTCTGCTTCAGAACATCTTTATCGCTCAACTGAGGGGAAGGGACTGCGGAAGGAAGAGAAGAAATGCAAAGCAGAGCCTTCATCCAGATAAGCTCCCGTCTCTCCCAGCTCCCTGTCCGTCTTCCCTCTGGCAGAAGGTGCCCGTCATTCTCTCTTGTTGGGAGATGAGAATGGGGGCAGGAGCAGCAAATAATTTGCTCAAGATCACACAGTTGACCTGAAATTCACATTCCTTCCATTTCTAAATCACCACAACTACTCAGCACTCACTCACTTTTGTTTTTGGAGATAGTCTCGCTCTGTTGCTTAGGCTGGAGTGCAGTGGTGTGACCTTGGCTCGCTACAATTTCCGCCGCCGAGGTTCAAGCGAATCTCCTGCCTCAGCCTCCTAAGTAGCTGGGATTACAAATTTCGCCACCACACCTGGCTAATTTTTGTATTTTTAGTAGAGACGGGGGGGTTCACCATGTTGGCCAGGCTGGTCTCAAACTCGTGACCTCAAATGATCCGCCCACGTCAGCCTCGGATTAAAGTGCTAAATTACAGGCGTGAGCCACAGCACCCAGCAAGCACTCACTAATATTCAACAGTCAATCCGCAGATATTTCCTGAGAGCAGGGACTGCGCTACCTCAGGATTCATGGTGGGAAGGCAGGGTGGCCCGTGGCTCAGGGATCACCAGCAGGGGAGACGTATACAGAGATGGCAGGGAAGCTGTGTCAGCAAATACGGGTGGGTTTTGTGCTCATCACTTGACTCTTAGGAACTCACTGGCTCTTCACAGCCACCCTGAGACCTGATGCAGAAGCTGAGACCCAGCGAGGTGAATTCCCGGGCAGTGAGCAACAGAGCCAAGCTGGGGTACCAGGCAGGCGGATTCCAGGGCAGTGAGTGGCGGAGCCAGGCTGGGGACCAGGCAGGCAGATTCCCGAGCCTGGACAAAACTGGCTTACCCACTGGAGAAACTGACAAGAATGGCTGCTTTTGGTGGATGCTGTGGTCAGGAAACACAGAGGACGGGAGAACTGCAGGGGACTTGCGGGCAGCCTTGTTGACTGAGAAGTTTCTGGAAGGGGTGACACTGAGACCTAGAAGGCCAAGTTTACAGATGAGAGGGGGTGACCAGACAAAGCGGGGCCAGGATGAACTGGACTTTCAGAGCAAGAAACAGAGGAAGGCGAGGGCAAGGGGCTGGTGGGCACCTTGCAAGTGGCAAGAAGCTGGGCCAGCTGAAGTTGCAGGGAAAGGAGGAAAGGCTGGTCGATCTGTCCCCAGAATGTCCCCTGCCAGCCCACCAGGTGCAGATGTAGAGCAATGCTGGGTGCACTGCAGCACTGGGAGAACTTCAAGGCCCTAGCTCGTGGGGCAGGGAGAGATGCAAGGGGGCTGCCCCCATCTCGGCATGGAGATGGGCCACAGGGGCCGCGCAGCAGGGACAGAGGAGAGGTGGAGCCTGGACAGTCCCTTCCCACCCACTGCCCCTCAGAAAACATCCCCCGGCTCCCAAGCACTCTCTGGGACCCAACTGCCATTGTGGGACTTGCCTACAAAGAGGAAGACGGAGCCTCCTACCGAGGGTAATTTCATTTTTACGTAATATTTAGATTTTAAAATAGAAGAGCATCTGTCATGACCTCTGCAAATGCCATGCGACCCTTCCTGTGCTTCGTGGATAAGGACACTGTCTGGGCCTGCCAACCCCTGCCAGAAACGATGAATTTTCACCTCCATCCATCAGCTGCTCGGGACCAAACCCACAGCCCGCCCTCACTGCGCACGCAGGCACAGCCTCAGCTTTATTTCTGTTTCCATTTAATAATCACTCTTTTTCTTATTCTTATCTTGCTCCAGATATTATACATTTAAGTGTACATTATCTTGCATTGTGGATGAATATTTGTGAACCCTTTAAGTCCTATCTTTAGTAAGGAGGGACATAACATAAGCACACCCACGCCAGCCCCATCTTTCTGAGCCCCCCCAGGGTGCTGCGGTCTGGGCCTGGTGCTCTCTAAAGTCAGCCCTGTGCCTTTCAGGGGCCTCTGGAGCAGGTTTGTAATGCCCCATTTTGAGTTAAGTCAATGAAGTTAGAGGCTGAGACACCTGTTCGGTAGACAGGGCTGAGGAGAGGAGGTGCGGGCTGAGGAGAGGAGGTGCAGGCTGAAAATCTCAGATAGTTCCACACGCCATGCAGCAGTGGTGGGGACAGTCCTGTCTTTTTGAGGACACAATCTTAGAATGCTACTTATGGCAGTTGCACCTCAGGAGCTCCTTTTTCCTTGAAAACTGAGAAGGTGACAGATTACTGAGAGGATGAACTGTGGAAAAGGGGCCGGATTGGTCTGTGTTTCAGTGCTGCTGCGGGCGGCCAGACCCATGGAATGGCCTCATGACTCTCGATCAAGGGGCTGCGGCGTACCCTCCTGGTTTCCCGCTCCACAGGCCTGGCTTCTTGTTCATTAGCCCCTTACCTGTGGATGCGTCCTGGCAGCGGGTGCCATGTGGCTGGTGAGCAACGCGAGGCATGAGCCCAAGGCTGCTTCTCAACGCACAGCCTTCTCTTCAGAAGGTTTTTCCTTTGCAAGAGCCCTAATGATTTCCACTTCCTCCACTGCTGGGGGACACTCAGCCATGAACTGCTCACTCCTCTATGGGGTGGATGGTGGAATAGACGCAACTTAGGTAAAAGGGTTTCGGGAAATACCTCCAGGCTGGGGGAACAGACAGAGCCACATACAACATGACCCGCACCCTTGGGTCAGAGAGAGACTTGCTTACTTCTGTCTTACAAGGCCATACTGAGATTCCCCAATGACAAACAGGAAGATCACAAAAATGTGCTGAATTAATCAATTTCAGTTCCACAATTTATTCTTAAGCTACTGCATGTACCAGTATATGCTAAGGAATTGGCACATACTGTTTACACATGAGATAGGGCTTACTATCCTCATGTCGTGTGTGAGAAAGGAGAGGCTCAAACACTTCAGGCCATTTACCCTTGGCTGGTTAGTGACTGACCTCAGGACCTTCCGACTCCAAGGAGCGTTCCTAATAGCTTCCTGCATGCATGCCCCATCTCTAGGTGCTGGCCGTTCGTAGTGATGAAACAAAACCCGTCTCTGCTGCCAAAAAGGTTGGGGACCACTGCTCTAGCATTTATCATCATGCCTTGGAAGCCCCTGGGACAGGGACAAACTCGTCGGTGCACAGAGGTGGCATATGGAAGACAGTAGTATTTCAGAGACGATGACATATAAATTCCACTGATGAGCACAGGGGGAAAAGTTCTAAATAAAACATTAGCAATCAAAGCCAGCAGTGCATTGAAAGAATCATCCACCACCAGCAAGAATGATTAGTTCAAGGACAGCTCACATCAAGAATCTACCATCCAAAATCATTACAGCATTGAACAGGGAAGGTTTCGATCACACTGATAAATGCCAGAAGACAACGATTTGTTTTTAACTTCAGAAAACTCTTTAAATGGGAAGAGAAGAAAAGTATCTAATTTATTTATTTTTTATTTTTCGTGAGATGGAGTCTCACTCTGCCATCCAGGCTGGAGTACAGCAGTGCCATCTCGGCTCACTGCAGCCTCCGCCTCCTGGGTTCAAGTAATTCTCCTGCCTCAGCCTCCTGAGTAGCTGGAACTACAGGCACGGACCACCATGCCTGGCTATTTTTTGTATTTCTGATAGAGATGGGGTTCCGCCACACTGGCCAGGCTGGTCTTGAACTCTTGACCTCAGGTGATCCACACTCCCCACTTGGCCTCCCAAAGTGCTGTGATTACAGGCATGAGCCACTGCACCTGGCCAAATTTATAAAAAACGATTTCACTAAAAAGCAAATATTCCACATATACATATTTTTATGTATTTCCAAATACAATTCTAATTTTAAACTGGATAATATGCTCTTAAAGTTCAAATGGACAAATAACAATGAAAAGTGAGAAAGGACCTACCATGTATTAAAACATATCTTAAAGCCATTATGACAAAAGGCATGGCATTAGCACAGCAATCTTTACAGCAGAACAGATAATTCAGAAATAGATCCACATTAACAAAAGAGCTAAATCTACTACAAAGGTAGCATGCTAATTCAAGGAAAGAAGGATGGTTTTAAAACTCAACTGGTCCTGGCATAACTGCCTAAATGTCAAGTAAAACAAAAGAAGGATTTATCTCATTGTATAAGCACAAATGAATTCCAGACTAATGTTTTCAATTTTAAAAATAATAAATTGAGAGTGTGTGATATATGTTGTATGTATACATATATGCATATAAAACCTGGTAATGGGGGAGACATTCTTAAGAAGATATACTGGATTGCAGAAAAATGAACAAATTGTATGTGGCACAAGCCACGAAAACATAGTCAAGAGAAATGTAACAGACCAGGGACTGTATCTGCAGCACACAAGGCAGTCTCTTCCTACCCCACGTCTCATAATCTCCTACAAATGAATAGGAAAAAGCCACACAATCCTAGAGAAGGGGCAGAGAATGTGAACAGGGTATCTAAGGAGAGAAATGCACACGATCAAAGAAACGCAAGAGCAAAGTCCAGCCTCAGGAGCAGCCAGCAAGAGGCTAGTTAAAGCAGTGACAATGTGTTTCACCCAGCTGACAGCCACACAGGAAGCCCCTGAACGTGTACAGTACTGAGAAGGGTGAGGCCGAGGGGCTGCTCTCCCAGGCTGGGGGCACACGGAGACTGCAGTCTGGCCCTTAGAGAGTACGCTGGGGCACAGGTCAAGATGTCAGCATGCGGGTGTCAGAGGAATCTAAGAAGAGCAGGGCCCCGCTTCTGTAAAACAAATCCATTTCCTGTCTATGCACATATATCCATAGGCATCGATGTGGGCCTGGAGAAATGTGGAGAAGGACATACGCCAGGGTCTAGACTGGGCTGCTTCTCTGAAGGATGGGAATGGAGATGGCAGAGAAGATGAACATATTTTATACACTTTGCATTCTTTCACTAGTTAAAATAAGCGGGGATTACTCTTACAACTTAAAAAAACGTAATCAATGTCTTTAAAGTGCTTTCTTGACTACAAACCAGCACCCATGGTGAGGCTCCATGACGGTCCAGCCACCATTGCGCACGGGACCTGTGAGCTTGTTAAAGCTTCTGAGTAGAGATCAACAGATTTGTGTGCTGTAATAGCCTGGTAAATAGGAAGCAAAAAGGTAGCAGCTGGAGCTCTCCCCACGGGGCTCGATGGAGAGAAAATGAATCGCAGGGCCAGGCTCGGCTATTGGCTGGGCCTAAATTGTTCCTCACTCTGAGAATTCGTTAAGTGGCTGAGCAATAAGGAAGAGAGAGTTGAGAGTTCTTTCTCGCACAATGGCTTTGACCCCTGCCCTTTCAAGTCAGGATGGCTTTATTAGGGACCGTGGGGTGCTGCAAAGAACCTTGAAGCTCTGGGGAGACCAGTTCATCCAACTCAATTAAAAACCCGTCACCTGGTGCTGAGCTGGGGCAGCCCTGGGCCTGGGCCAGGCCGTAGGGGAGGAGAGGTGACTTCCTCAATCCCTTCCTCAATCCTGTATTAGTGTCTACTCCGCGCCGAACACCAGTGCAGAGGAGGCAGGCCTGGAAGACAGCATGACCCACCCTGAAGTGGCTCCCAGTTTACTGGGGTCAGCGACACATGAAGAGATGATTTCCACAGCCTTCTAAGACACAGCCTCCCATCTGTAAAATGAAAGCCTTGCCCAGGTGCTTGTGTGCTCCAAGAGAACAATGCCAGGTACCAGCTACATAGGGCACGGAGACCCCACCCCAGGCTGCTGGGGAGCTCAGGTGAGGGTACGGACACTGGCAACCTGGCCTGTGCGCTGATACCGTATCGTGCACTTGAGGAGTGCAGCCGGGGCCAGACCCCAAGTGGGTGCTAGAGACGGCCTCCCTGAAAAAGAGGAGTCTGGCCCGAGAGCCGTAGGATGGCAGGAGTCTGCCTTGCCTCCACGGGAAGGACAGCAGAGGGGCCGCCAGCTGCCAGGGGCCTGCTGAGTACACGTGCCCTCTCAGACATGCCACCTGCCGCTGGCACATGGAGTCCTCAGACACCAGGGCCACGGCTGGCTTGGGCGGCAGTAGTGCAAAGATGAGCAAGCCTTGTTCCCGCCTGCCACAGTCAGCTCGGGTGACTGTCGCAACGTATCACGACTGTGGCTTAAACAACAGACACTGATTTCTCAGAGTTCTGGAGGCTGCAAGTCCAAGATCAAGGGGCAGGAGGGCGGGTGTCCGGTGACGGCCCTCCCGGGCTGGAAGCTGGCTAACCTGCTGCTGAGAGCTCGCATGGCCTTCCTTGGGGGTGTGCAGCTCTGTGGCAGCTCTTTCTATAGGGGCAGTAATTCGACTGGCTCAAGTCCTCATCCTCATCCTCCATTTAAGCTTAGTTCCTTCCTTCGTGGTCTCATTTCCACAGACGACCACGCTGGGGCTTAGGGCTGCCACACACCATTTTGGGCGGACACATTCAGTCCGTATCAGTACCCTTCCCAGTGCCCAGTCACCCCAGAGGCATGAGGGGGAGGAGCTCTGGTTGTCACAGGAAGGCAACACTTGAGCTGGACCAGGTGCCCAATGGCCTGACGTGGAGGAAGCGCTCACATTAAGTGGGGAAGCAGGTGGGGACTGAGAGTTCACATCCAGGCTAAGGGGCTCAAGCAGGTGGAGGCTTGGTGTCCGAATGCAGAATGGGAACAGGAAAGAGATCAAGGTGCCCAGGGTATGGTGGGTGAGGAGCCTGAAACGCCATGCCAAGGACTTCAGATTTCCCCTGCAGGCCCCTGCAACCCTGCAACCCTGCAACCCTGCAACCGTCGGAGACTCTGGCAGGGTCAGTGACCCACCCAAACTGCAGATGCCCCGTGTATCCCGTTTATCCCTGACTTAGGCCTGTGCTCCTAGGAAGAGGGATGCACTGCCGTCTCCCAGGTGGAAGCAGAGACCTATCAGAAGCCTGCTGACGGACAGTGTTCCCTGAGAGCCCCTGCAGCAGGGGTGCCAGGCTTTCCAGGTATGGGGCTGAGGCTGAGCTCTGAGCATCCTGGGGCCTACAGAGGCAGCTGCAAACAGAGGCCTGATGAGCACCCTCAGGAAAATAAAACGGGAACAGCTGGGGTCTCGTGGCCACGTGATGGTGTTCAAGCCCACACCTGTTCCCTCCTGGCTCTCTCACCCACCCTTGGTACAGAAGCTCTTGGAGAGAGAACTGAAAGGCACTGGACTGACTGCTGAGAATTTGTCAGACATGCCTGTGAGGATTGGAATAAATATACCCCGGCCTTCTATGATAGGAGCGGGCCGCAGTTTACGTGGGGCTCTCACGTCAATCAGTTCACCCCATTCTCACTCAGAACCCAAAACGTACAGGAGGAAGCGGATGCCTTCCCCATTTTACAGGGGAGAAAACAGGCTCAAAGAATTTGACTGGTAAAGAGAGTGATCAGTCCTTTGGCACAAGGTTTTCTGGGTTTTGGAACTAGCCCTGAGCAGTGCATGTACGGATCACATAATCCCAGGAGCTGTTTTCTCATCTGCAAAGGGGACGAGGTGATGAAGTTGCCAGGTCACTGTGAGGATGCCAAGCATGGTTCCTGGGCAGAGCTTCGGGGCCTGTAGGGACATCCAGCACCACTGCGCTGTCATAAACATCAGTAACCACGTGGCCAAGACTTTGGAGCAGCCAGGACCACAGGAGAGGCAGCGGAGCTCATCCGGCTGTAGAGGAAACCTTCGGCTGAGCAGGGCAACTTTCCAAAGGGTGCTCCATGAGAACACCCGTTTTAAGGGATTTAATGGACTTTATCTTTTTATATTTATATTTATTGTCTTACTTTATCTTTTGGAGACAGATTTCTCACTCTGTCGCCCAGGATGGAGTGCAGTGGTGTGATCTCAGCTCACTGCAACCTTCACCTCCTGGGCTCAAGTGATTCTCATGCCTCAGCTTCCCAAGTAACTGGGATTACAGGTGTGCACCACCATGTCTGGCTAATTTTTTGTATTTTTTAGTAGAGACGGGGTTTTGTGACGCTGACCAGGCTCTCAAACTCCTGAGCTCAGGCAATTTGCCCACCTCGGCCTCCCAAAGTGCTAGGATTACAGGTGTGAGCCACTGCACCCAGCCAATTTTACCTTTGTAAAGGGTTCCATGCTGTGAAGAGGCTGGGTCTGGCTGGGTGTAATGGGATTAATGATTTCTTTACCCAGGAATCCCAGGTCTGATGCATGCTCACATGAGTCCCCTGTAGGGAGGTGGATGTGACCAGGGAAGCCCTTCCTCCTCTTCACAGAGCGCACAAGCACCTCTCATTCTGCAGAAAACACTCGGGTGGGGTCGCTGGAGTGGAGGGTCACAGATGGCCTGTGCCCTGGATGTGGGACACTGGGACTTCAGGATTACAGAAGGGACTGAGAAGGTCCTACTGAGGGATGTGGTGGCCACAGGGCAGCCCATGCAGGGTGAGCAGAGAAACAGCTCCTGCCACTCCTCTGGGACCTGCGGCCACACTGGACCCCATTCTTTCCCTCTGAGTAGAGGAGAGGAGAGGCAGAGGGCTTGGTACAGGTGGCACTGGTGTCCTGTGACGCTGGAGGCCTGACCCTCCTGTGGCTATGCAGGATGAGAATGACAGGCTACAGGCCCAAGAACTGGGCACTGGGTGGGTGTGCACCAGGGCCAGGGGAGGGCTGCGTGGGTTGCACACGCAGCCTCAGACCTCAGGATCTGAAACTCTATTCAGAATCACTGCCCTCAATCCCTTTGGGATCAATTAATGTTCCCAATAAAAATGGAAATTTAATTTCCATAATAAGTTATCAGAAAAAGGTCACTTCCACCCATGGGAAATTTCATGGCCCTGGTTTGTTTGCTTTGGGCCAGGGCTTCTGCAGGACAGAGCCGGTGACCAGACACCCCGTGAAGGACACCACTGCGCAGATGGATCGCCCAGAAGGCAAAAGGGAGGCAATTCCGAAGAGTGGCCGAGCCTCGAGACCACAGCCGCAAGACGACGGCCAGATCTGAGTCCGCGCTCAAGCATTGCTGGGGCTTCCTCCCTCATGGGTTCCTGAATCTGTTTCCTGTGCAAAGTGAAGGGCCAGGCTCCAGTAGGAAAAGGTGAGCATCCGTTATCACCTGCCCATGGACGAGGCCATGATGATGACTTGTGACAGCAGCAGAGCTACGGGACCCCTGTCCTCTCCCAGGGTGTGGGCGAGAGTCCATCCTGCCTGGAGGCCAAGGAATAGGAGCACGGAGAGTCCCAGGCACATGTCTGGCACGTGCTAGATTTCATTGCTAGTGGCCCTGCATGCAGGATGGAGAAAGGCTGAGCCATGGCTGATCCCCGTAATCCCTCTGGAAGGGATTCTGAAGCTTCCTGTGGAAGCTTCCCATGGCAAGCTGGGAACTCCCTGATGAGGACTCTGGGAGCAGTAGCAGCATTCAGACGGGGCTAAAGGAGACGACCACAGGCTGTGCTGGCTTCCCCAGGAGCTGGGATGCAAGCATGAAGAGGAGGTCGGGCAGCCCCACCTTTTAATCCGGGGCTGCCACATGCTGGGGTGGTGCCAGTGAGGACTGATGAGTGAATGGAGGCTCTGAGAAGCCCGGCGTCCTGGCAAAGCCAGACAGCACAGCAGCAAGAGAGAGGAGTTCGGTGCCAGGCTGTTCTTGCATTGCTATCAAGGAGCACCTGGGGCAGGTGGTTTACAAAGGAAACAGGCTTCATCGGCTCACAGTGCTGCAGGCTGTATGGAGAGGATGGTGCTGGCATCTGCTCAGCTTCTTGGGAGATCTCAAGGAGCTTTTACTCATAGCAGAGGGCAAAGCAGGAGCAAGTGTGTCACACGGACAGGGCAAGAGTGGGAACAAGGCATGGGGGAGGTGCCATGTTCTTCCAAACAATCAGACCTTACGTGAACTCACACATCACTAAGGGAAAGGTGCTCAGCCACTCATGAGGAATCCACTCCCAAGATCCAAACACCTCCCACCATGCCCCACCACCAACAGTGGGGATTCCATTTTAGCATGAGATTTGGAGGGGACACACATCCAAATCACAGCAAGCTCCACCTGGTGAGTCTGACTTCAGGGCTTGTGTTCCCTCACTCCACATCTCTCCCCAGCATGTTGCCCAGTGTGCCAACACGATGCCTGTCTGCTGGGGGTCACGCTGCAGCTGGCACACAGAGGTCCTCAGCTTGTATTGGCTTGTCCCTAATTGGGCTGAGGACAGACTATCCTCTACTCTGCAAGGGCAGAGTATGCTTTCCTCCTCACATTCTTTCTTGATCTCTTTGGCATCTCTGGTCTCCAGGAGCTAATCTAGGAAACCACACTACACGTTAACCAGAAAATAAGCCAGACAATGTGGCCCAAGGCACACCAAAGGCTGTCAATTGAAGATAAACGCTCACATTTTCTACCGAATGGTTCAAACACCAAGCTCCATTGAGAAAAGTGATTACTAAATTGGGAAACGCTCCTTTGAAGGAACATCCTGAGATTTCCCGGCATGTGGCTGGGCGATGCAATTAGTATTTGTTGCTCGAGATCCCCTGGGTGTCTGACACTGGCTGTAACATTCATTAAGGGCCAGGCCTACAAGGTCAATCAACACATCATTTTGTTTCCCTGAAGTTGATCACCAGTGTAACAACTTGAAGGAACACTGCCCCAGGTCTGTCTGGCTCCAGAGACAGCACCCTAGGACCAGGCAACGGGTCCTCTGTCCCCCAGAGCCCAGTGTCTGAATCTCAGCATGAAACCAATGAAGATGAGATGAGCAATATTTATACAAATGCAAGCAAACTGAGGGAGTGCTCACCCAATGAAATGACAGATCCGTTTGAATAAAATAAGCTAAAGATACCCAACTATTCTATATTTGTATGATCAAAACTTAGAAAAGAAATTCATCTTTCCTTCCATATATGTTCTCTGCTTAAAAAAATACATTTGGAGAGGCAGAATGGAGGAAGAAAAAAAATGCCTACAGATCAACATGGCAAGCTTCTCGTTCCTTGTTCCTGTACAAATCTTTGTCTATATTTAGAGAGTTCCTTTTCTGACTGTAACATACATATGTGTACTAGACTAATGTGTGAGAATGTGTAAACGTACGAAGATGCCCCTCCAGAGGGTAGAAAGTCTTTTCTCTCTCTCTGCTCTCCGTACCAATCCCATCACTGCTTCGGCGCATGCACCACTTTTTAAAGCTATCATCCCATTTACTGCTCACAATCATTGTGCAGACAAGGAAAGAAGAGGAAGCAGAGGAGAGGGAAGTTAAATATTCGTCCCAGCTCACAGCCTCCAAAGCAGTGGTCTCTGTCTTAGCTACAGCCCTGTGACCCATTCCCCTTCCACCACCTGACATGGGTCTCCCAAAATGTGCTTTAATGAGCGAGCTCTGCCTCAACGCCCATCTGCACCCAAACACATGTGCCCAATCTACTAACACACAGCCCCAGGAGGAGGGATGTCTGGGTGTGCCTCCATCTGGAGATGCTCACAACCCTGGTTCTCACCAAGAGCACTGGGATGGGCGCTGTGGGAGAGAATCAGACACCAACTCCTGCACTCTAGGAGGGAGGGCCCTTCACACACTTTGTGGGGCTATGATCCCAAATATTACAACACAAGAGAGAAAAGAATGGGACGGAGAGGCAGGTAAGGGAAGAGAAATGCAGAAAGAATGGACATCTGCTCCTACTTTCCCTCGCAATGCTACACACATGAGCTAGGCTTTCTCACTTTCTAAACCAGGAGACTGCAGCTCAGGAAGGTCAATGGCTGGCCAAGGTCACATGCCTGGCAAGTGAAGGAGCCAGGGCTGGAATCCAGCCGCATCTGTGTCCAAAGACCACACACTTCCCAGGCCCTGGTACCACAGAACTTTCCTCTCTACATGCATGGGTGGGGGTGGCAAAGAGAAGAGATGGAAGGAGGGAGAGAAGATGCATGACTGTGAGCACAGATAACTCTGTTAGGACAAGTTGAAGTTAGCTAGAAACAGAAATGCCCCTACACAGCTATCTAGAAACAGGAGGATACTCTGCGGCCTGCCAGCGCGCAAGCCAGGGAGGGAGCCTGACATGCATGTGCACACATGTGTATACAATGCCCATACACACATGCAAATGAGCATATGCATGCACATACACATGCACACAAACACTACACATGAACACATGCATACATAGATACAACTAAAGATACATACACACATGAATACATATACACACATGCATACACACAAATGAGCATGCACACACAAATACACATACACATACATACACATGCACGCAAACACCACATACACATAAACGCATACACGGATTACAAATAAAGATACGCCCATGCACACATGAATATACACATGCATACACACAAATGAGCATGCAAATACACATACACACATACATACACATGCATACACAGATACAAATAAGCATACACACAAACACACAAATACACATGCACACACGTACACACATGCACACATGCTAATATATACACACATACAGGTGCAAGCAGGCCCACACATCCTGGAAGGGGCCGTGCTAGGCAATGGCAAACACCAGTCTGGGCTGCTGCACCAGGGCGCCTGGCAGCCTCTCTCGATCCCAGGCCCACATTGCCCCCATGAACAGAGGGTCCCGCCCAGGGCACCTGCTCTCCAGGGAGCCTGAACCGTCAGGGCTATTGAGCAGTGATGCAGTACACAGCAGCAAGCTCCATCGCTGGCTGCGCTGGCTGACATTTACCCTGCACACAGCCTGTGCTGAATGCTCATGTGTACTTGGCGCTCAAATCACAGTGACCTTGGGAAGCAGGAGCACTTGCCCCATTTCACAAACAAGTCACCTGCTACGGAGCTCCCCGTAGGCACTCAGAGGGCCAACAGGAGAGACGGCTGGGAACTGAAGCCAGGGTTCTCATGCAGCACAGGTTCACACTCTAATCTTCCTGTTGTGGGTCCCGAGGACACATCTGGGGCAGAAGACAGCCGTCCCCACATCACTTGGACTTCTGTGGTCCGCAATGCCGTGGGTGTCTGACAGGCTCTGAGGAGGACCTGCTTGTGCCAGGACCTGGGTTTTTGGGGTGGGGGAGGCAGGCAAGAGACTCTCTCAGCTATCAAGGAGGTTTCTTGATATTTGATCCTAACAGGAGCTATGTGAAGAGAACCACAACTTAAACACACATGAATCACCTCAATTTAACTGAGAAATTAATGACAACATTTGCTCCCTGTAAGGAAGTGGGATAGACCTGGATCTCTACCCCCAGCTCTGCACCCCGCTGGGCGCCCCCAGCCTGTGGGAGCATCCTCACCACTGCACGAGACCCACTGGATGAGGGGTCAGGAGGAGGCTCATCTGCTATGCAAAGCAACTTCTGCAGCAGTGAAAGCGTCACTATCCACAGTTTAGAGAGGGGAGCGGAGGCCCAGGTGGACGGATGTGCTGGGAGTGTCCCGGCCCGCAGCGGGGGGAGTGGAAGGCTGCCCAGGCCTCTGCCTCCCTCTGCGCTCTTCCCACAGTGCCTCTGCCCACTCCGTCGCATCGCCTTCAGTGGCCCAGTTGTCCTGGCTACGTTTCAGAGTGCCCGTTCCTCAATTATCCCTTCTCCTCTCTGTGAGGTGTCCATTAACCTTGCGTCTCCAGGTTCCCACTTCCCCTCCCACGGTGCCCACAGTGAGCACCCACCTTTCATGCTGTCATGGGCATCCCCTGCCAGTAACCAGCTCTGAGAGGGATGAGGGCAGGGGCCACCTATGAGGGTCTCCTTCGAGCTCACGAGCTTCCCTTGGGAAGGCTCTCCAAGCCCTGCGAAACTCACTGGTCTCATCAGATCGAGTCTGATACCCTGTGAGTGCATTTTCCAAAGAATGAGCAAAACGGTCTCTTTCTTCCTTGGCCTTCCTGTAAAAATAGCTACATTTGCGTGATAACATCTGACCACCACCCAGCTCAGAGACTGCTTTTAATACTCAAAATCTGACAAGGCACGTACACCATGCAGACAGAAAGCAAGGGTGTGTGGGTGGAGCAGCTAGCGAGACCTGCTGCTCCTGCCAGAACCCCAGGACTTGGTTGGTCTGGGATGAGTGGGAATGGCCCACAGCAGAGGAGGCTGGCAGGGGTGGGAGACCCCGGAGTTGGCCCCAGCCTTCCCAGAACTCAGCTTTGCTACCTTGAACTCAGTGAGCAATTTGCCAAGGGCAGGTGTCATATTCTAGGGAAAGGTAAATAAAGGTCCGCCAGAGTAAGCACAGAGGCCTTCCCTCTGCTGGGGGGGCTCTAAGCCTGGCTCACTGCTCTTCCACCTCACCACCCTGCCCAGAAGAGCCTCCTGCAGGAAGCAGCCTTGCCCCAAGGCGGATGAGGTCCCTCCCTGTGGGAGCTCTAAGATGACCCAGGAGACCTTCACCTCTGGACAGTGTCCTCCCCGTGAGGGTGTGGGAACTTGGGAATGTCAGGTATGGCTTCCCTGATTATAGTATTCTCTGGTAAAAGGAAGATTCCTTGAGTGGGTCTAACCTAACAGGGTAAGTAAGCTCTTTAAAGGCAGAGACATTTCTCCAGCTGATCTGAGAAGGGGAAGTCAGAGATGAGAAGCACGAGAAGGGTCCAACACCCCACTGCTGGTTTGAGATGGAGAGGTCACGTGTCAAGGAATGGGGGAGGCCTCTAGGAGCTGACAGCAGTCTCCAGCTGACGGCCGCAGGAAACTGGGGCCTCGGTCCTACAGCCACAAGGACCTGAATTCTGCCAACAACAAGAACAAGCTTGGAAGTAGATTCTTCTCCGTTACCTGGTGAGAACCCGGGCTGACAAAACACCCTGGTTTTAGTCTTACGATCCCTAAGCAGAAACCTTCTTAAAGCCTGAAGCTCCCTTCCCTCAGCTGACTTCTTACTTAGCTTTAAGATTCTGCTCACAGTGGGGCAGCAATTCTGCCTCAGTTTCTCCAGAGAATGTCCCCACTACCTGCTGGGCCAGCAGTGTTCCCGGGCAGGCTGCTGCCTGCATCCCACCTTTCCCACACAGGCCCACCCTCTTCGGCTGATGACCCAGCTTCTTCTACTCTGGCATGGAAGGAGCTGGTCACGAAGAACCTGGCCATGGCACCCGGCTGACTTCGGAGGTTGGCAGGGCAGACGCCCTGCAGATAAAGAAGTCATTTTTCTTACTCGAAGCGGAGATACGCCCTAAACACAGACCTTGTCCTGTGGTTCGCAAGCAGGGCACTGCACTGCCCCTCCCCAGGTGTGGCCCTCCCAGCAGAATAGGCAGGAAAGAGGCATTTCCAGAAGCATCTGGAGCCACAAAAGGGGTGCCGCTGCTAACGTGGTGTTGACTTTCTCATGAGAAGCGCTGAGAGGCATGCCCGTCACTGGACTGACTGATTTCAGCTTCGTTCTGCTTCAGGAGCAGGAGGGGGAGGGAATGAACTTAGACTGGAGTCTGGTCTGGCAGGCTACAGAGTCCTTGGTATTGCCATCTGTCCTTGGTAAGTCCTAGTTCACAAAAGGGATCTCACGCCTGAGAGACACGGCCACTGTCATCATCAGGCCCATTTCGGGACATAAACTGCAGCGCAGAAAACAAGTCATTTGGCTCAGTAGCGGGGCTGTTGCTGGGAGCCAGCTCTCCCACGTTTTATCCACCACCCCATGGCAGTCATCAAACAGGCCTTTCTACCCCACGTGTTGAGGATTTCTTTTATTTCAGGGACAGGTCAAGAGGGTCTCCTGGGTCATCTTAGAGGCCATCCATCTTGCGGGGCAAGGCTGCTTCCTGCAGGAGGCTCTTCTGGGCAGGGTCATGAGGCAGAAGAGCAGCGAGCCAGGCTTAGAGCCTCCCAGCAGAGGGAAGGCCTCTGTGCTCACTCTGGGGGATCTTTGTTTACCTTTCCGTAGAATATGACACCTGCCCTTGGCAAAGGACTCACCTGGACAGGGAAGCCAAGATGCTGAAGGTCAAGGTTTCAAAGGTGAAAGCGCCCCCCACCCCCATGAAATGGGCATCAGACTAGTTGGGAGGTGTTTCTGTTACTGGGTTTGTGCTGTTAAAGAATGTGACCCTGGGCAGATCCCGTCTCCTCCTGGAGCCTTGGACTACAGTGCTGGTTTTTAAATAGGAGTGCTGGAGGGGATGGGAGTGAAAGCACCCCCGAATCTTCACCCATCTGACCAGCGCCTCCAGCCTCCTCACCCACTTAGAGCAGAGCACAGCTCCTTTGTGTGTGTTTCATATGCTGTGTTGTGCACACATTGCCTTTGATTAATAGATTTCTGAAGCCACTGAGCCGAGGAACCTGGCAGGTCCTTCGGGGCTCGGCTGCTCCGTGACTCTGCAGCAAGCGTCCTCGCTGCCATCCAGCCTTCCCTCTGCGCCCCACCGTGTCACTGTGAGGCGCACACATTTTCCCGTGCTGTGCGTGGATGTACGGAGGGATGCCTGATATCTATTCATCTAGGTAACTATTTTTGTATCCATGAGACATCCTCACTAACAACCCTAGGGACAGCGGTGGAAAGCAGCAAGAAAGGCCAATCAGTGCTGCTGCTGCTGCTGCAAAGCGATCGAGTCCCAAAGGACAGCCGATAAGAGACACTGATGCCAAATCTGCTTTCTTTAATTAAGGCAGAGATTGATAAGAGCTGTCAGAGTGAAATGAAGAGACTCCAAGCCTCACCGGTTTGCTAAGACATGAGAGGGAAAGCTGAAGATTAAAAAAAAAGTTTCCCTAGAAAGCCCACAGAAGCCGTTACAGAAAGGACGGGTCTCCGAGGACGGGAGAGCGCCTAGATTGCCGCCCCAATCACCAGTGGAGGGTGTGGCCCAGGCCTGCCTGCTGTTTGGACAGGTTATATATATCTGTATCTACCTACCCATCTATGTATCATAAATGCTATTTTCCACCAAGGAAAGCTAGATGTAGCACAAAGGGAAGCATTTCTTTTTTTTTTTTTTTTTTTGAGACAGAGTCTCCCTCTGTCACCCAGGCTGAGGTGCAGTGGTGCCATCTCAGCTCAGTGCAGCCTCCACTTCCCAGGTCCAAGTGTTTCTCCCTCCTCAGCCTCCTGAAGAGCTGGGATTACAGGCACCTTCCAGCATGCCTGGATAATTTTTATGTTTTTAAAAATTAGAGACAGGGTTTCATCACATTAGCCAGGCTGGTCTTGAACTCCTGACCTCAGGTGATCCAACCGCCTTGGCCTCGAAAGTGCTGGGATTACAGGTGTGAGCCACCACACCCCGCCAAAGGGAAGCATTTCTGGAAGAAGAACCAGCTCTCTATCTCAAGCCCCCGGGCAGGGCCCATCCTGGTTCTGACCCTGTGCCAGGCACTCCATGTGTGTGTCTTCTGTAATCCTCCCCAGGGGCAAGTGTGTGGGAAGTCACTGCAGGGACCCAGAGGAGGAGGAAGAGCTTCCATGAGCAAGTCCAAAGTTCGGGGAGTCAGGCAGGGTCCAGCCCAGGCCTACATGAAGCCCAGCTGCTCCCATGCTGGAGCCACACCAGGTGGCTGAGGGAGAGTGAAAACTCAACACGAGTCATCCCAGTTCCAGAGAGAACTAAAGAGAGATGGGCGTAGCTTCTCGAGCCTCATTTGGGACATTCTGTGGAATTCCCATAAGCAGACACCAAGGCTCCACAAGATCTCAGCATGCATGCAGTTTGTTATGGGAAGAAACAGTGCTCTTTCAGGAAGATGCTTCTAATCGGAGACATTTTGTAAACAAAAAATACAATCTTTACAAACCCCTGATGTTTGCCATCATTGCCAGAAACAATGAGACATGATTGCACCCCACCGCCTCCAGGGAGGTCAGAAAGGCTTCATGTGAACTGCTGCTTCTGTCTCTGTGGGGTTTTCTTCTTAAAAAGAGAAATGACAACGAGGACTCGGAGCTTACTGATCCTGGTTCAAGTCCCGCTTGCTTGTGAGAACTGGAGCGAGGAACAGGACCCACACAGCTGGCAGTAAGGTTTAATAGTCTATGCACTGGTGGAGTTAGTTCAGGAAAAACCAGGAAGTGAAGAGAGAAATGCTTGGTAAACTTTAAGCTCAAGATAACACACTCGCAAAGCACAGAGCGGCTGGACTACAGCTCTTACCATCACCATGACACGCATGCAAGAGCCCTCCTGCGCCGGTGTTCAGGCCAGCTGGGGGCCATGCTCCTCTCTGTGACATCCTGTCAAGGCAGCACACTAACCAGAGTTACCATCCCCCGTGCACAGCTGGCACGCAGCAGGGTCTTCCAGCTCCCAACTGAGAGCCCACTACAGCTCCCAACAGTGCTTCAAAAAGGCCCCTGTTCTCCTACAGCCATGTGTCCAAGGCAAAGCTAGAAACCAGATGGGGCCAGAGAGGAGCTCTGAGGGGTACTTCCTGCCATGGCAGGAACTCAACAACACACTCCCCCACCAGCCCCCTGGAGGCTCGCATGCCCACAGAGGGCTCTGCCCACGCCACCTCTGTCTGCTCCCACTGGGTAGCCTAACAGAGACCTGTGGACTGGGCCTGGGCCCCTGAAGGCAGGCCTGTCTCCAGCCCAAAGCTTTCCTGAGCTGCTGAGTCCTAGCTAAGCACAACTTCAACACACACCCACGTGGCTGTCCCCAGCCATTTCCCCACACCCCTGGTCTCTCGTCCTTCCAGGCACCCAACCCAGATGCCAGGAGCCCCTCGGCCCTCCTCTGCTCTCCCCACCCCTCACTGGCCACCGAGATTCTCCTTCCAGAGTCCATTCCGTCAGCCCATGTGTGTGTCCACAGAGCTGGCGCGGCAGTTCAGGCCAGTAGGAGCTCCTGGCCTGGTGGCTACATGGTCTCCTCGTGGCTCCCTATCTCTAACCGTGCTGAACCCTCTTCTGGCCCAAGCGGCAAGCTCCTTCCACACGGAACATCTGATCACACACCCAAAGCTGTCAACGCCACTGCCTCCAGGGCAGAGTCTAGAGGGCTCGCCGCACGCACAGGCCTCTGCACCAGGACCCTTCTCTCTCCTTGTGGAATTCTCCCCGTTCCCCACAGCCATAGCCCAAAATCCCTGGCTGCACCAACCCCATCCATGACGTGCCTCTCCCTGTGACTGGAGAGCTCTTCCTCCTGCAGCTCTCAGGTGAAATGCCTCCTCCTCCAGGAAGCTTCCCCTGCCCACGGTGCTGTACCTGTCTCCCACTTGGCACTTGGCACACGGCGCTAAAGTGTCACATCCTTTGTGGCTCTTCTTCCCTGCTAGACTGTAAGCTCTGCAGTAAAGGGGTCACATCTGTCATGCTTACTGTCATAACCCAAAATATGAATAAGCAAATGAGTAAATGAAGGCCATGACCTCTGGCGCACGTGGGGCACAGGGGGACCAATTGGGGAGTGGGCCTGGGCCATGCAAGGGCCCTCTCTGGTGTGTGCCACTTTCACGGGCTGCTCGAAGCCACTCAAGAAGAGAATCTGGGAGCCTACAAACCACCCTGGCATGGGCTCCCTGGCCGCAGAGTTAGTCCACTTTCCTTCAGGGCTGGGCCTCCCCAGGAAGAGACGGTGCTGTGATGACGGGTGTGGCAAGGTTACCAAGGAGGCCTGCCCAGCCTCTGGGAGGAGGAGGAGCCTCATGGAGCACTCGTGGCCCATCAAAGGGATTTTTCTGGCTATCTCTGCCAGGCTCTCTCAATGAGGCCTGATAGCCCAGCCTGCCTAGGAACTCGGCTTTCTTCCTCCTGCCGCTCTCCCGCCCATCCCCACTGTGGAGAGGCCCCATCCTCTCCTGGCTGCTACCAGCAGCGTGACTGAGGCTTCAGGTCAGCCGATGTGCAGCAAGGGGGACATGCCAGGGAGCAAAATCCACATGGCCACATTGGGGGAAGGCCAAAGTGGAAGGCCCTTTCACAAAGGAAGGCACTGTCTAGAAGCATCATCTCCTGAATCATGCCAGACAGTTTCCCAGGAAGGCTCAGCCCCGGCCTCTCACTCAGGGCACATCTTTGGCCAGATGCCCTCCCAGGTCTGACTGCTGGGCCTAGAGCTGTGCTTGATGGGACGTGGCCCAGGCCTGGGCCCAAACACTCCCTCTTTCACACATTCAGCAAATGCTGAGCACCTGCCGTGCGCCGGACACTGCTCAGCACTGGGGACATTCCAGGGGACATGAGCAGTGTGGTCATGCCATCATCGTAGAGACCGCTCTGGAATGAGACACCGGACTGGGCAGTGAGTGCAGCAGGACGGGACCCAGGCAAGGAGCCCCACGCAGCCCCAGGGTGGGCACTGCTTTCCACAAGCCAAGCCATGCCATGGGAGGGGACAGACAGGCCACCTGGCAGACAGGAAAGTGAGGGCCAACAGGCTGTCCCTGTGGGGCTGGGGACCATGGGGAAGAAATGGAGGGCTTGAGAAAGGTTCTCAGGAGAGTAGACAGGGGATCAAGGGTTCTGGCCTCTGTGAAGGGGCTCAGCAGAGGGGAGACTGGTCCCTCCTCACAGTCACACTCAGAACCCACAGCAGCTGCTCCCTATTAAAGGGGATGATCCTGGCAGTTCCTTCTTCTCATGGCTTGTTTCTTCGGGGTATCTACCACCCTTCAGGCCACAGCTGAAACGCCGCTGCCTTCAGCTCTTCCGGGCACTGCCTCCAAGTTCAAAGAATGTTCCAGGGTGAGCCAACGGCCCATCCAAAGGGAGAGTGGGCATGGTCCATTGCAGAGACACAAAGTACCAGCTGGTGCCAGGCCCTGGGACAGGGACACAATCAAATGGCCTCTCCCTTCCCAGCTGCTGCTTTCAAGGCAGTTTTCTATGTTACAGCTGACGGACTTCATTTTCTGAGAGACGGTGTTCCAAAGAAACCCTGGCTATGAAGCATGACTTTATTTCTGTAGTGAGAGCCACAGAGGGTGGTGATTTTCCACCGAAAGCACAGTACGTGGAACGTCCCACCGGTCTGGGTGCCACCACAGAGTCTGTATTGAATTCCCCTGGACTGCGCAGTCCATCCCACAGCCTGGCAAAGCAGGGCCAGGAGATGCGAACCACACAAAAGCAGACCTTATTACTGCCACGTCCCTCCTCGGAGAGGCTCTGCTGTGACGGTGTGGCTGCAGGGGCCCTGGGTCCCTGTGCGGAGCTTCCCTGCAGGGAGGGCGCTGGCAATGGCTGCTCCTCTCAGATGCTGAGGAAGAACAGAGGAGCGGAGAGACAAACTTCTGCCTGCTTTCACATCCATTCATTTATCACTGGTTCGAAAAGAATGGATTCTACATCTCCTATGGATCAGAAGTGATCCTGGATTCTGGGAATGTGAGTTGATTCCATGAAAACTCAAATGCTTAAGGCCTCATGGCAAAGGCACCATGTGAGCAGGTCTGGAAGGAGGCAAAGGAGCTAGCTTAGCTGCAGTGGATGTGGATGAGGAAATCGCACAACCCAAAGTGGAGGTCGGCAAGGGCAGCGTGTGCCTGGAGCACAGACCAGAAACACAGACTGACCCGACACCGCAGTGGGCATTCAAAATGCGAATAGGGATTCCGCACCGGGCACTCAGGCCAGGACGGCATATGATTTCCATGCATGGGAGGTTTCTCAGCAAGGGCGTGGCACAGTCCACACTCTCACGCTCTTTACTGGCCTTGCCCCTACTCGGATGTGTCAATCAACAGACACAGGGAGCCTGTTCCGCCCACTGCCCAGGGTCCCTCACCGAGGCCTGGCTTCCTCTCACAGGCTTGTCCTTCCCTTGTGCCCACAGCCAGAGTTTTCTGCTACTTTCTATGGCTGCCCGATTCTGACATTCCTGGACCACTCTTCTAGGGTGCTTGGAAGGGTAGGATCTGATGCTGGGGCCTGGGAGGAAAAAGGGGATGTGTTAGTTTCCTATTGCTGTGGCTTAAAGCAACAGCAATCCCCTCTCCTGTGATTCCGCACTGGAAGTCTGAAACGGCCCTCGCCGGGTTGCAGTCGGGATGTAAGCAGGGCCACATTCCTCCTGGAGGCTCCGGGGAACATCCAGCCCTCGCTGCCTTTTCCCGCTGAGGGATTTCCCACAGCCCCTCGCCCCGGCTCCCTCCTGTGTTCCTTCGCACATCACATCACTCCGGCCGCCTCTTCTGCCTCCCTCTTCTCCTCTGAAAGGACCTTTGTGATTACCCTGGGCCTACCCAGATAACCAGGCTTGAAGGTCAGCTGATTACAGACTAACTGCATCTGCAACCCGATTCCCTTTGCCATGTAAGGTCACATATTCACAGGTCCTGGGTTGGGATGTGGACGTCTTGGGGGCTGTTGCTCTGCCTAACACACGGGGTGCAGGAGCCTGCTATTGGGGGCTGGCGGGCCTTGCCACTCCACCATGTTTCCCCCACCCTGTCTCCCCCAGGATGCCTGCTTGCCGGGCAGGAGCAGCTGACCCCTGAAGTCCGCCAGGACGGGAATGCTCATGCTCAACGCACCTGCTGAGTGCAGGCTCTGGCTAATCTGTCCCAGGGCAGGGCTGGCCGGGCAGGGAGGGTGGTGCTGCTGACACACGCCTCTGTTCCTGATGTGGTCACAGGCACCTCATGGATGAAGGAGCTCCTGGCGCAGGCAGAATCCCCAGAACCCACAGTACTGACAGTGGGAAGCCGGTGGGAGGTACCCCCATACTGCGCCCTGCCCACTCACAAGGAGCTCACTGGTCGGTGGGGAACACGGCCCCCTAAAGTACCCCAAGGCCACGTGACAGTCCCAGCATGAAGCCACGACCCACCAGGGAGCAGCCCCGGCTGGCTGCACAGCCCAGGGAACCTATGAATGACAAGCCACAGGACAATGTCCAGGTTTACTAGACAGTACAGGAGGGAAGTTGGGGACTTGGGGTGGAGAGGACTGAGCGAGTGAAGACCTGGGACCTGGGAGAGCCCCGACCACTTTGGAAAACACAGCAGCATGAGCCCAGCTGAAAGGCAGGGGCTTCAAAATGAGAAGGCAGAATTCAGCAGAAGCCAGTCCACAAGGCCCTCACATTACAAGCTAGGAAGTCTGTGCTGGACTGTTGGCCACCAGTCAGAGCTGTGCTTTTAAAAGACTGTCCTGGCATCAACCTGGCCAATTTGCAGCTTCTCTCTTGACAGTTGCAGGGAGAGTTCATTTCATTGCCTGTTGAAATATTGCTGCTGCTGGCCTTGGGAACTTTTCTCCTCCTCCTCCTGTTTTTTAAAGAACAGCCTGGGCCCGGAGCTTCCCAGCTGTGGACACTTGCTCTAGAGTTTCCACTGCTGTCCAGCTCTTTGTCCAGAGGAGAAGCCCTCCAGCCAGGCCTCCCCACTTCACATTCCAACTGAACAGCAAGAGTTTCTAAGGGAAAAAAACAAACCCTACTTCTAAATCCTGTCAAAGCAGATATTGGCTTCGATCACACAGACATCCCCCACTGACATGGGCTTCACAGCAGCCCTGACAAATAAACACAGTCGGCAGGCGACTCATCACATTTGTAAATGGAATCAACACTGGCTCTTGCCTTCATGCCTGGGCCCAAGATCAAAGCATCCCCACTGCCTGAGAAGGCTGGACTCCCGTGGAGGAGGGGCCTGGAGGGGGAGCAGGCCTGTGGCACAGAGAGGTGTCCCTCCACTGCTCTGTCCTGCCATGAGTGTTCTGCCCATAGGCAGATTCAGGGTGCTGGCCACTCTGCTTCTGGGAAGGCGTCCTGGTCAGCTGGTGGGTCCCCCTAGTTCTGCACTTACAGTCACTAATGTAGCAGCTGCCCTGCCAGGTCCTACAATGGGGTCTCATGTCATGTCACTCCCTCTAATCCTAAGAGGATTTTCATTGCAGATGAGGAAGCTAAGGCAGGGGCAGGTGAACAAACAGGTCTGTGGCAGCCTGGGCCTACCCTGCCAGACACTTTCAGCCAACCTGGCCTGCCCAAGCCACTACCCACCCCCAGACCTGGCAGTGCAGGTAGAGGCAGCTGGAGGGCGGGGACTGGGCTGTCTTGTTTGCTGGTTTACACCCCCTGTACAATGCCATGGCTGGCACATGGTGGGCAATCAACAGATAGGGATAAGCAGAAGAACACGTAGTGTGCTGTGGGCATCTGGGAATCTGCTGAACAAACAGTCATATAAAGTAAACAAGGCAGAGATCACTGGCCTCATTTTACACATGGACTAACTGAGGCTCAGAGACATGAACTCCCAGAGTCAGCAGGCGGGTGGCAGGGCTAAAAAACCACCCCCCGGGCTGGTCTCCAGCTCACTGCTCTCTGGGACTTCCAGGCATCTGCAGAACCAGATGGGAAAAGCCCTGAAATGTTCACGTGTACATCCAGTGAAGCTGGACTCCTCTGAATTTCTGTCCTTCACAGCAGGTATGATAGGGAGTGCGCTTGCTCCTAAAGATCCTGACCCATGGAATCTGTGAATTGGTGTTCTTCTATGGCAAAGGGGATTTAAGGTTGCCAGTTAGCTGACCTGGAGACACAAAGCTCATCCTGAATCTTCCAGCTGAGCCCCATGTAATTGCCATGGTCCTTAAAAGTGAAGGAGAGAGAGAGAAACGTCAGAACCAGGGCGGGGGCAACAAGAGAAAGGCTGGACCAGCCACGGCTGGCTTTGAAGGTGGAAGGGGCCAGGAGCCAAGGAGAGCAGGTGGCCTCTGGAAACTAGAAAAGGCAAGGAATGGATCCTCGTTGAGGGCCTCCGGAAGGCCCTGTGACACCTCAGCGTTAGCCCAGGAGCCCAACTTCTGGCTCTGCCCTCTGGAACCGCAGAATACATCTGTGTTGCTTTAAGCCACCAAGTGTGTGCTGATTCACCAGAGCAGCCTCCAGCCACTGTCTCGGCCGATGAGCTGTGGGCTCCAGGCTGGGCCCTCACGCCCCATACGGGGCTCTCTGGCTGTTTCTTGGCTACCTGAGTGTGGCCTATCTCATCCTGTCCTCCCCACTCAGCCTGGCTCCCGGTCTTCAGAAGGCATGGGCTGTGAACTTCTTCAGGCTTCAGCAGCTTCCCAGAGACTCATCCGCAGGCAGGCAGGTGACTATGCTCACCCACCAGAGTCACGGAGTGCCTTTCATCAAGGAAATCTCCTAGTCGCTGGGAGGAAAAATTGAAGGACAGCTGTGGACTCCCAACTCCGTTCCTGCCCACTGGCACTGTGCCTCCCCAGCCCCACCTTCCTCCTCTGTGAAGCAGCACCAGAGACCACACCCGGCTGTCGTGATGGTCATGCCCATATCTCGGCAGAGTGCCTGGCAGGAGAAGGGGTTGAACCAGGGTGGCTCCCTGCTTTGTCCTCCCCACATGAAATAACTGGGCACTAAGCATGTCACAGGATGAGAGAAGGATCAGGCTTTTCTATTTCATCAAAATGTTCCTTCCCTGCTCTTTCTGTGAAAAATGAAGGGGCTAAATTTTCAAGAAAGGAGGGTATGCAGAGCCCTGTGCAGGGTGAGTGGTGGGCAAGGCCTGTTCTGTGGCTGGCTGGTCCTGTCTGGACACAAACCACAGAGTCCACATTTTCCACCTTAAATTCAGGAAGAGAAAAGGAAGAGAAGCGGGGAAGAGCAGGAGAGCGGGAGAGGTGCTCCGCTGGCCTGCACTGCTGGTGGGAGTGTAGACAAGAATAAGCTTCGGGACAGTCTGGGGAAAACAGCTGTTTTTCATTTTGTGGAGGGAAGGGCCGTCTCATTCACCAGGCTTTCTCCTGCTTTTTCAGAAGGTCCGGGTTGCTTATAAATGCGATGCCTATGCCTTGGGCCCCCAGCTGGCTGCAGCAACCTGCTGGCCAGGCTTGGCCCAAAGGCCTCAGCCACCCCTATGCTCCTGGCTCATCACTCTGTCCCCAGGCCTGGCACAGCCCATGTCAGTAGCCTGGTGCCGCACTGAGCCACCAGCAGCACATCCTCCACACCTTCCAATCTGCCCTGTCTCCTGGCCCTGCCCGGATTCATCACCGTTTCTTGTGTGTCCTACCACCCAACTGGCACATGTCGGAGCTGGGTTTCTCCAATTTGAGGCAGCTAAGGATGATGTCACCTTTAAGGAGATGCTAGACTGACCCCTGGTTTAACATCTGCTGGTTGTATGGTTGAATGGCTTGGACGAATTACTTTTTCTGGGTCTCAGGGATGAGGTAATGCCACCAAGCGTTGTAGGGTATGGGAAGGAGGGAAGGAGCTGTGTGGGGTGAAGTGCAGGCCCAGGGTGGTGGTTAACAGAGACACACACCCTTGCCTTTGCTCCACTGCCTTCCTGCTACGAGCCCTTATTAACACACCTGGGTTCTATCAAAGTGTGCGACATTAAAATGCACTGGAGTGCCAGATGACTAATTGCTTCCTAATATCTACTTCCCCCACTGAAGAACAGAACCCCAATGTTTAGCTGGGCATATCCATAGAGCCTGTACTTCCAGGCTTCCCTTGCAGGCAGGTATGGCACTGTGACTACGTCTGGCCAAGGGAATAAGGGGGAGGGGTCGTGCAAACTCCAGGAGGCCTCCTTCCCCCAGGGAGCGAGTGCTTTCCTCCTTCCTCTGTGCTCCCTGTGGTACTGTCGCAGCTGTCCCGACCCCAGGCTGTGCCCAGGTGCCTGGCACTGGCAGGTCCCATCAGCTGTGGCCTGTCGGCCACCAGATTTTAATGTGACAGAGACCGGTGAGCTTTACTGAAGCCACTCTTCCTGGGGAGTTTCTGGTACTTGCAGCCAAGCAGACCCGACAGATAAGCTGCGGCCTTTGGTGTGCCAGGCAGGACCCTTGTTTTTGAAGGGCTCCCAGGCTGGTGGATGAGCCCAGGAAGCCAGCCCATGGGTCACAGTGGGGGAGGAGACACTCTGAAGAGGGAGCAGGAAGGACCAGGGTGCCAGGGAAGGCTTCGGAGGACATGGGGACTGGGAAGGTCCAAAGGGAGACGTGGAGGAAGGGGTAGGTGCCGCAAGCAGAGGCCAAGGCCAAGGTCGAGTCTGGCCTGGCCATGATGGGCCTTGAACTTCATCATGTGGAGAAACACCTCTACAGGCTGCAGGAAGAGGAGCCAGGGTCAGACAGCTCGGCTTGCTGCCGGAAGTGGTAGGGGCTGTGTGAACAGTCCCAGCGAGAACCGAAGCCGGCCTGTGCTCGCGGCTCCCAACCGAAGCTCGTGATCAACGATCAATCCCAGATTGAACTCAGCTCTTAGTTCCACCTCCCTCAGCAGCAACCAGCAGCACGGGAGGAGGGGGACCAGGAGAGCACTTGCCGGGCTGCGCTGCTGTTTTCCCATCCATGGCCCAGGACCAGGCCCCACCAGTTGGCACCAGTCTTCAAAACTCGGACTCATCCCTCCAAGCTGACTACCTCTGGCAGGATGAGGTGAATTATATCCTAAATCAAGTGGAGGCAGCGAATACATTATCTCAGGAATAAGATGAAAAATGAAGATGGATATTTACAAACAACTTTTACAGAAATTCACCCCCACATACATATAATTTTAATTGTCTCTGAAAGAAATGGCAACTATTTAACTGAGCTCTAGTTAATCTGTGTCAGCAGACACGATGCTAGCCACCTTGGAAGCTGACTGATGCATTCAAAACTCTGACAGATGCAAGGCCGTCCAGGAGCTGCGCGGAGGAGGCCCGTTTCCACTCCCTCATTCGATCCCTGCTGTGCTGCAGCTGTGCCCAGCGGGCCACCCCCCACGCTGCCTATGGAGGAGACTCGGGGTGAGCAGCACAGGTAGGAGGCTGGCTGTAAGGCAGGCTGTGCGTTCAAATCAATCCACTCCTTTGATCACACAAATCGATTATATAAATCCATTAACAAGCTATTGAAGCTGTCAGGTCTAGATAATCAAAATATTCATTCTTTCAATCATGCATTCAGCGATGACTTATTAAGAAATGACTGTGTGCCGAGATCTGGGCTTGCAGCCATCCCTGCTCTGCAGGGTCCCCAGATGCCAGCAACTGTGGGTGCACAGGCAGGACAAAGCTCTAACAACAGGGAGGGAAGAAGGCACAAGACCGTGAGAAGCAGATCAGAGGGTTCCTGCGGAGCAAATGCACCAGTCTTCCGAAACCAAGGGCTTTTGCCAACAAAGCTGAATGCCAGCTGATGGACGACAGCAAAACCAATAGAGGGTTTCTGAGCAGGGGAAACACTCTTCCATCCACACACACCCAGAAGGGTGAGGTGAAAAACAAATGGAACCAATTCCATCCTGGCGGAGGGATGGAATCAATGCAATTAATTCAGTCAGAATGAAAGACACATGCAAATACACAGGGGCTGTGAAGCCAGCTCCTCCCACTCCTCACCCAATTGCAGGCTACACTTGCCCACGAATGAGGAAACCCTGCGACAGCCCCACCTTGGCCCGGCCTGGGGATGGGTGTGAGCACCTGCCTCCCCAATAGAGGGTGGAGAAAACAGAAACACATTTAAAGACCCTCCAAAGCCAAAAGCTCACCACCACCACCAAAGCCTCTGCTCCCTGCCACCGTGCCTGTGCCCCATGTCAGCAGCAGCAGCCCTGGACACGTGGGGGCCTGGAATGGGTCTGCTGGAACTGGGCCAAAGCCCCCAGCCTCTCACGCAGGGCCTGTCCCAGAAGCTCCACAGCCTCTTTCCTTGGACAAATCACACCATCTAAAGGGCTTTTTCCATAAGCATTGGAGGGAGAAGGGAAGCAGGTGATGGAGGAACAGGCAGACGACAGCCTAGGTCTAGACAGGCCTGCAAGACTGAAGACAAATGTCCACTGTCCAGCCAGCCACCGGCTCCTGAGCACCAAGTGTGCATCACACACGAGAGGCACTTTGTTCACTCCTCTGCAAGCTTCCCTGCAAACACTGCAGATAAAATACTATTAACCAAAGCCCACACGGCCTCTTTAAAAGTTACAGAAAATAGATGAAATACACACAAGCATGAGAGGCACACATGCACACACACACATGCACACTCTAGAGTGTCAATCACGGGGAGAGACTGCCTGAAATAAATAGCCCAGGCAGGAAAGCTTCCAGTGTTTATTAGGGAACTAGGACATGATATACGGAATAAACATATATGTGATGTGTGTGTGTGTGTGTGTGTGTGTGTGTGTGTGTATATATATGCAAAATCTATGTGTGTGCATATAGCTCAAGTTGGATCACCTTCTATATATAGACATATAAATGTATAGATACAGCTCTCCCCATATAAATATGCATGTGGGTGTATATATATCTCCAAGCTCCCAAAATAGAAGCCTATAGACTTAGATGAATTACAGTGCCTAAAAAGAAAGACTCGGGAGTGGTGTGTGCCTGCGTTCCCGACGAGCACTTGTTGTCTTTCTTCTCCCCGTAGGCAGTCTTCCCTCAGCTCAGCATTTGCTTCCCCGACTCTAGATGCTGCTGCTTCATATCCCAAAGCCCACAGCAGGTGTGCTGTCTAGCCTGACCGTGCCGTATGAGGCTAGAGACAGATCTGTTCAGAATGCAGTGTTTTGCAGACCTCCAAAGTTGGACGGAATCATCTCAAAAAGCTTTTGCTTGGTCAATTCACAACACTCCATGTGGGTGACTTCCTGGCCCCTCTTTTTTGCCTGAGAGTCAGCTTGAGGTGCCTGCTGGCCCCTGACTCAAATGAGAGTGCTGTGTCCCCTTGGACCGTGAATGACGAATCACCAGCCATTCCTCAGGCAAAGCTGTTCCCAAATCGCGTTCTTCCAGCCTTTGTCTAGGATATCTGGAGAAAAGATCTCCTGAGACCTCCAGAAGCCCCCTTAGAGGGCCATAGCCAGAAACTGAGCAAATGGGAAATGGACGAAGTAGGTTGGGCCATTAAGACACTGCTTTGTTGCTACCAGGAGAGGTTCCCTGTTGACACCAAGCATCTGCCATCGTTTGCCACTGGGGCCATCCCTGTGTTCTGTTCAGGGACCAGCAGTAGCCAAGGCCACCACTCTGGGAAAGTCCGCTGTGTGCCACATACCAAAGCAGTGTGGGCTTTGGTTAACAGGTAAAAGTATTAATAGCAGAATACAGTAGCTGCTCCCTCTCCTTTCCTTCTGGCTCTGCATTTTCATTATGTACCTCATTCTAGCCACAAGAATGCCTTAAGGAAACTATAGAGTAACTATCATTTCATAATGTAAATGTATTATATTACACTATTAAACAGATCACATATTGCAGGTTCCATATGAGATCACTGGGTGTAATATTCAATAATGCGCCCTATGGTGAGTGAGCACCATTGTGATAATACCCACGAGCGTGCTGGTATTATCACCTCGTGATAAAACGTCAGGAGCGTGAACGTTTCTAAGCATGTCCACACTAGGAAGTCTGCTCAGTGCTCTCTGCCCTTGGCCTCACTGAATTCCTGAATTCTGGATATTCATGTGCTCATTTTACAGAGGTGAAGCCACTTCCCCACAGTGGAATCTGTCTGCCCGCAGAGCCAGCTCTGCCAGCAAACCTCACTTCACCCTGGCTCAGCACCCGCGACTCCCGACCTGGAGGAGGCCTGCGGCTGCTCCTATCTAAGAGAGGGCCTGGAAAGGTTTGAGGACCCGAAAGCTCTTATCCTCCTTGCCCACCAGTGACCAGACCTCCCGGGGGTCTCTGCTCTGCCTCTTGGTTCCTGTATCAGCTCCTAGTAACACTTGAGCCCAACCCTGTGTCTCTGCCCAGTTGCTTGGAGCTCTGAGCCCCTTCTCAGTCCTTCCCTGGGGACCAGACCGTCGTGAAGTTGCTCGGGCGTGTTTTTCACCTCATACATCTTACAAATGGGTATGAGGGACTGAGAAGAGGCTTGGAAGAATGAAGTTGAAATTAGAAGTTTTGAATGTCTACCACGGGCTGATCACAGCGGTAATTATTCTACGTGCATGACATCACTCAGTACTCAATCCTTCAGACAGCTGCTTCTCGTGATAAGCAGGGGCAGAGCCAACACTAGCACCCAGGACTCCTGACTCCCAGAGTTCAGTGTTCTTTCCAGATAGCACAAAGTGCCAGTGCCCCTCATGGGGCTCCCTTGTCGTTGCAATCCCAGCACTGCCTTGTGTCCTGGGAGAAACTGGCTACCTGTGGCAACACCGTAGTCAGAAGTCATCGTAAGTGTTAAAGACTGAAACGCCGATGCATCTGAAAACCACGGGCCGTATCATTAGCCATTTGGAGGGATGTAAGTCACAGAAGGAAAACTTTTTTCCATGACAGTGAGTTGAACAATCAATCATCCATCTATCCATCCACCCACTCATCAGCTGTCCACACCTTTGTCCTTTCACCATCCAATTGTCTACTAATCCACTCTTCATCCCTCCACCTAATTATATACCGAGCATCCGACCACTGACCCATCTAGCTATCAACTCATCTTCCTATCTATCCAGCCCCATCCACGTCTCCAACAATCACTTAATGAAGTCCTACCACATGCCAAGAAGCGCTCCAGATACGGGAAGACCAAGATGAGTAAGGTTTTCTCCGTGCTCAGAAGAACCCTGTCTAAAAGAGAGGACATGCACACCGGCTCAGCTCCCAAGTAGCCGATGATGTCATGGCTTCCTTACACACTGTTACTGTCAGAGCCTAACCTGTCAGCGAATAGAGGAACTTCTGTATACCAACGTGATCAGAGAGCGGTGTGAACCTCTGCAGAGAGGCAGGAACAAAGCACTGTGGGAGCCAGGAAAGCATTTATGTCAGGGTCAGGGAACAGCATACTTTCTTGAACTTGACCAGATTCAAACCTAAGTCAGTGTCATTCCAGAGCACATACTCTTCCCGTGTCACCGAGCTCCTTTCAAATAGAATTCAGGAGCTCAGGCCCAGAGCAACTCACAAGATGGATGCTGACCACAGATGCCATCAATTGCTCCTCCATCTTGACTCCGGGAGCTGTGTGGGAGAGAGAGCAGGATGGTGGCTGGACCGTGGTGTGTCCGGGAAGGCACGGGACTGGGCCTGCTTTCCACCTGCTACCTATTTCGAACAGGATGAATGGTCAAATCATCCATCAGAGCAGGTCCCCGAGCTCTGGTCTCCAGAGGAAGCAGAGCAAGAGGGGCACCACTGACACAAGAATACAGCCTGGGAATCTTGAAAAGTGCCAGAAAACCATACCCAACATTCAAAAGGGAAATGAGCCGGGAAGGGTGTCCCATGGACCCAGGGAAAATGTGTTTATCTGAAGATCTTTGGAGCATATGTATGGCTGCATACAGTACTTTTGTTGTTAACATTTTAGAGGTGCCTGGGCGGGCACCAGCAGATTTCCAAAGTAATTCGGTTGCACACAGTCTCCCTGAGGGATCTGGGTGGGCCCTGTGAGGGCAGGTGGAGAAGGACACTGGACTGGGTGAATGGCTGGGCTGTGCCTCCGCAGGCACTCCTGGAGGGTCTGCTGGGGAACGGAGGATGTCTCGGACATGGTTTGGCTGTGTTCTCACCCAAATCTCGTCCTGAATTCCCATGTGTTGTGGGAGAGACCCCATGGCAGGTAATTGAATCACGGGGGCAGGTCTTTCCTATGCTGTTCTCGTGATAAGTCTCAGGAGATCTGATGATCATAAGGGGGAGTTTTCCTGCACAAGCTCTTCCTTTGCCTGCCACCATCCACGTTAAGACATGACTTGCCCCTCCTTGCCTCCCACTATGATTGTGGGGCTTCCCCAGCCATGTGGAACTGTGAGTCCAACTAAACCTCTGTTTTTTAAAGACATGCCCAGTCTCAGGTATGTCTTTATCAACAGCATGAAAATGGACTAATACAGTCTCTGAGATCTAACCTCTCCCTCCTCCACACTCCTGAGCCCTGGTGTGTGCCCATTTTATTTCTGGTACTGGATCATGAACTCATGGGTCGACGCCCACCTCCCCCACTGGACGGGAGGCTCCTCACAGAGTGTAAGTTACACAGTGGGTGCTCTGACAGTATCTGTTCTCCTCCCTGGTCCTGGTTCTGCCACTGATAGACTTCCTTCTTGTGGACACAGTTTCCAAATGTGTAAAATGACAGAGAAGAGTGAGACTGATGATTTCTACCTGGGCTCCCGAAGGCAGTAATGGTATTAGTGGTAATGATCTCAATATTTCAGACAGTCAGTTGGAAATCCTATGTTTATCTTCCATTGGGCAGCATAAACCAAAGAAAACATTCCATTTTCTCCCTCTGGGCTGGAATGATCTCCGTTCTATGAGGTTATACCAGTTACCTTGGGCTGGCCAGGAGCTCTGGTTGGCAGATGTGTGTTTCTGATTGACGACATGAAAAGCTAAGTTCATCATCCTTTATTGAACACGGTGGGATAGCATCTTTCAAAATATGGGCAGCCCTCGGGGAGAGGGAACTGCAAACAGAGACTCTCGGAGGTGGGCAGAGCAAGCTGGCATCTTGAGCTCTTGCCTGCTCCCCTTCTGAGCATCTGGGTCAGCCACTGACCAGGCCATATGCTGTTGTTCATCATTCACAAAGGTTCTTGGGATCTTCCTTCCCGTAACAGTGAGTCTAGGCTTCCCATGAAGTGCTGCATGGTGACACCAGTGCCTGGCATTAAACCACTCCTGTCTTGTCAGCACATGCTGAATTCTGGAAAGGCCTCTGTCCCCCAGGCTTCCCTGCTCCAGACGGTTCTGGCCAGCTTTCCCAAGCTCCGCTCCTATAGCACAGGCCATGGCAGGTGCAAAGTGCAGGACGCCTGCCCTTCTGGAGACATGACAACCGGTTTCCCGTTTGCAGTCTGGGTCCTCATGAGCAAAGGAGGAGGGAGGCCAAGTGGTCAGAAGCGTTTTCCAAATCTCTTCTCCTTTTTAGGAAAGAGCCAGAAACTCTAACCCTGTGCCCATAGAACCTGTGACTCCCCCATCTTATTCACCAAAGGGAATCTGCCCCACAGGTGGAAGGGACTGGGAAGAAAGGGACAGAACTCTGTTCATCCTGGAGCACCTGCACCTAGCACAAGGCAGGCATTGAGGAAATGCTTGCTGAAGGAATGAACAAAAGAAGGAAGTAATCAATGCAAGGGCTATGCAAGGAACAACCCAGGGCTTCAGCCACCACCTCCTGCAGGGTGGGATTCAGGCCTAAGCTCCAAGAAACAGGCGGCCTTTGCATCAGGAGGCGATGCCTCCAACTCCTAGGCCGGTGATGGGAAGGGGCGGGGCCGGGGCAGGCGGGGGCGGTGGGGGGGCAGTGAAACAATGAGAGTGTCCCATGCTTCCTCTGCGCACCCAGGGTAGAGCTGGGGCAAGGACCCCTCGATGAACAAGGGCCTGAGGGCCAAGGTGGGGCATCTTTACAGAGGAAGCAAAGGGCTCTTATTCAGTTTTGGGTTTTCTAATTATTTGCAAATAAATATGCAAAGATTTAATATTTTATACTACCTACATATGTGTGGTTATCACATACATGCATATACCATATGTATATAATACTACATTATACAAAAATATTATTTATTGTTAAATTTTGTTTTAATTCTCAAGGCAAATGGTCTCCCTCAAAGGGTCATCCAAACAAAACAATAAAGCCAGGACAATTAACACATCTGACCATGTTTTGTCTTCAACGTTCTACAGGAGAAAACTCATCACTCTCTATGTGATTATCGGACCCTGGGAGGAGTTTGCAAGGCTTTCTGGGTTCAGAAACCTCTGCAGGTCGAGTTCTTCCTTGGGAATGTTTTCCACCCTCTATGTGACTCTGGAACATCAGAATTGAAGTCAGCTCATTCTCTTTGCGTCAGAATCGACAAGGCTGGCTGGTTCCTGGGAGCCTCAGCTCACAGATGCTGCCATGAGTGACACTATTAGTACAGGAAAGAGGCAAGAGCCCATGCTGGAGCAGGCCTCACTCTGCCACTTGCCAACCCTGGAAGCTGGGCACTGGCCAAGCCCTTGGTGTTCATACCTGTGCCCTGGGGTCAGGGAGATGACACCTGGAGCACTCAACATAGGGCCCAGCACACAGGATGTCCTCAATAAGGGCAGCCCATCAACCATCTAGATTCAAACCCTGGCTCCTCCACTACTAGCTCTGTGGCTCCAGGGAAGAAGCTTAACCTCTCCGAACCTCGGTGAGCTGGTAAGAATAGCAGGGGCATAACTATGCTCGGCATCATGCCTGCATGGGTGACATCCTAGTAAATGTCCCTCTCACCCTCTCCTCTCTGCTTCCTCTCTCCTGGTCAAATCTCACAGAAGCCTTGCTCATAGCTATCCTCAGGAGTGTCTGAGGACTTGGCAGTGGCAGGTTCTCAGAAGAGCTCAGCAAAGAGGGTGTCAAGCAAGCACGGAGGCCAGTGCTGGTCTCCCTAGGACCTGCCCGGGAAGCACACTGGACTGCTCATGCCCCCTAAAATCACCCCAGCCTGGCTACCCCCTTCCTGGCTGGGAGTGAGGGCCGATGGGTCCTGAGCTTGGCATGGGCTTTCTGGCTCCTTCCCTTCTGATCAATCATCTTCATTCGAAGCTGGCACGGTCTCCTGAGGCACAGACGCATCAATTATTAAACCATTATTTGTTCACATCTCTGAGAGGCAGGAGATGCTGCCTCCTCTGCAAACATCCCTGAAAGCCAATTGGGCCTACCTGGTTTCCTTGTAACTCAGAGCTGGGCTGCAGAGCAAAAGAGAGATAAACAAAACAGGCCCAAAGATTCTGCATCTGAGACTGTCAAACCCAAACAGGTACGGGAAGTAAACACGCAGTGCTAAATGTTTGTTTTCCTCGGTAATCAGGTGAGCAGGCCCGGGCTCTCCAGACCTTCCACTGAGAATCCCACGCTGCTCCCACGCTGCTCCCACGCAGCCCTAGGGACGGGGCAGTGCCCGGAACTCAGTTCTGTGGCCCAGGCAGGCAGAGGTACCTCGCTAGGTCACTTCCTTCTCTGAGCTTCAGATTCAATGCTATCAAATGACAATGGCATCACCATTGTGGCAGGTCCACATGGAGATCCAAGAGGATGAAAAGCAGAAATTTCCAGGTGGCTCACCACAGCTGGGCAAGTGCTTATGTGACATCCGATCTCGGCTCCACTCCTGACCTAGATAAGATTGCCTGGAAGGTGATGGGGTGGGAAGTCCCCTGTTTAAGCTCTTCGAGGCAGTCTTATGCAGCCAGTCCAGCCCTTGGCAACTCCCTCTGGGAACCTCTAATGAAAAGCCCTACCAAGGCGGAAGGGTGTCCAGGAGCAGCGTGGGGAAGGTGCTGTCTTCTGCTGCAAGTCTGCTCGACCCCAGCACCTCAGGGCTGCCCTTGTGAAGACACCACTTGATGCATGGTTTATAAAGCTGGTAAGACTGGCAATTGCTTGAGGCACAGGCCAAGCCATATGGCTCTTATTTCATCCGTAACAGCAGGCCTGGGTCCCCCACAGAAGTGGGAGGCAGTGAGGCCTGGTAAAAAGCATTTGCACGTTGAGAAAGATAGAATTGGTGTGGAAAGTAAAAAGTCCCTCTTCAAAGTTTCCCTTCTTGTTAAAGAATAATAATAAATGTTAGAAATAATAGTTCCTTTCAAAGACTAACTTTCTTCAAAGCCTTCTTGCTTTTTGCTGATAATTCTGTTAAGCTCTAACCTATGTAGCTGTAAGACATAAGGGAGTAAGTTCATTCTATATCCCTGTACTTTAACCAAGATATTTGTGCTGGACATGCTCATAGGCGTGTCCTAGCTCACAGCCTATGGCTCTTCATTATTTGGAAATGTTATTACTTTTCTAAGTCCTTTCTCAAGCAACTTCCTCTTTTCCTTTGTCCTTCATTGCCTTTACTTATTTGAAAAAGTTTTAAGTTGTTAGCCAATTGGGTTCGGTTTAGATTGTGAGGAGGTCTGGCTCCAACCAACGGAGATCAGACATAGCAGTAAGGACCCAGTGCATAGGAATACATATGCCTGCCTTTCCTTTGTTCACTGTACTCTCGTGGCAAGACTGCTGGCAAGTAGTACCCTTTCTGCAGAGAGCAAAATTGCCTTGCTGAGAGATCCTTTGTCTCAGTGCTGATTTTTCTTTGTGGCACCAAGCATCTGTTTCCAACAACTGGGTTCAAATTCTTGATCTTCTCTATCTGGTCCGATCTTGAGCAAGTTCCCCTGCTCTGAGTCCCAGGGCCTTCATCAGTAAAATGAAAATGATGCTCTCCAGCTTCACGGGCTCTGTGGGAGGGTGCCTGAGGCAATTTGCAGCCAGGGACACTGAGCACAAACTCGGCCAGCGTACTGGGCTTCTTTCCCTCTGTGCCCTGCTCACAGCCAGGGCCCCTCAGGTGTGGGGATCTGGAGGGGAGGCCTGTAGGGGAGGGGCACACAGGCACCAAAGGGGCTGCAGGTGTGGGGATTTAGAGGCGAGATCTGTAGGGGAGGGGCACACAGGCACTGGACAGGCTGCAGGTGTGGGGATTTGGAGGCGAGGCCTGTGGGGGAGGGGCTGCAGGTCAGAACTGAATTTCAGCACACCTCCTCCAGTCTTTGGCCACCTCTTCCTGCAACCAGTTCAGGGCCAAGGTCAACCTAGTCTGGGGCCTTTTTCCCAAAGCCATCTCTGCTCCCCAGGAAGCAAGACCCCAGACAGCCCTGCGGCTGCTGCCCTTCCTCTATTGTCTTCCACCTGTGGGGCCGGGAGGCCGGGAGACTGGGCCTTGGGAAGTGAACCCACCGGCTCCCCACTGCAGCCTAAGTCTGGCAGGAGAGAGGTGCAGGCCAGTCTCCTCCCAGCTTCTGCTGAACTCATGGGTAACACAGGTCAACAGCACAGCAGCTGGACGGTGGTGGGGGTGGTGTGCAAATGTATTTGTGAATTTTCTCAAGAGCAATGGCATTAGCTGCACTATGAGCACTAACTCCCTTTGTAAATAGGACAGGCTTGCTTTCGGTGTTAATTTCTTCCCATGTCAAAACCCAGCACCTGCAGAACAGCAAGTGATTGAGGGAAAGGGAGGGGATGGAGGAAAAGTACAGCAAAACCAGTGAGGTGGAAGGAGAATGTGCTCCTTCATTCAAACATCCGTCCTCCCACTCATTCATTCTAATGTTGTCTGTCATGTTTCATTCAAGTATTCTCTAAGCTGCTGCTGTGAACCTGACGCTGCTCAGCGCAGGGAGGCAGAGTGGCTCGGGCACACACCTCTGCTCCCGGGAGCACTGAGGTCTGAGAGATGAAGTATGCGATAAGGAGCAACAGGACGGTTGGGACGCCCTGGGAATCTGGGTGGGGGAACTGGCTCAGACAGAGGTGGGTGCCTATCTTGCATTTTGAAAAAGCAGAAAGGTGCCCAGGGCACTCCAGGCAGAAGGAAAGCATGTGTGAAGGCAGGAAGTGTGAGAGTCCACAGTTTCCAGCAAGTGCACAGGGATCCGCATGGCAGAGGAGAGAGCAGCAGAGTGCCAGGAGGTGAGGCCAGAGGCTGGTAACGGCTCATGGGCCTGGTATGGCAGGACACATGCAGGAGTCTGGCTTGTATCTTGAGGATAAACAGTGCCAATGAACATTTGCACTAGAAGGCCTGTCCCATGAAAGCAGGGTGAGGAACAGCAATATTTGCAGTATCCTCACCAAGAACCTGTGTGCAGTTCTCCCGTCACATCCCAATGGCAACCCGAGGCGATGGTCCTGTTTTATCTCCACTTGACAGCAGGGGAAACTGGGGGTCACACAGTAAGCACATGTGGCATGTGGACCCCAGTCCAGGCCTGCTGACAGCCAGTCCAAGGGCCTTTCACTCCCACGGCCGTCACTGGCTGAGGAAGGCATGGTGGCCGCCGAGCAACCTCACAACAGCTGGAGCAGCCACAGGAGTTCTGTGTGGTGCCCTCTGAGAGTCAGGAGTTGAGCATGGGGCTGTCTGACGACCCTCTGCCTCCTCCCTGCCTGGGCAGCCTGCTGCCTGTAAAGCAACTTCCCCACCAGGAAGCACGAGGCTGGGTGCCCTGGGCTCCTGCTAACAGCTCCACATACAGCCTGCAAGGGGTGGAGAAATCAACCAGCCCCCAAAAAGGTACAATGGACCCAGGCGGCCTGGGCTGGCTTCCCAAGGACCCTGCTGCCTTCAGTGGTTATTGATAGGTCACTGAAGAGGCAGCTGTCCCCATCTCTAGCCCTGGTCTCCCACCCGTCAAGCCATCTGCTTGACACCAGGGCCTTCCCAACTGTCCACTGTGGATGAACATCTAGCAGCAGAAAAGAAGGAAAAAGACACTCCACCATCTGGGAGAACTGCTTCCAAAAAGGTGGCTCGGAGGAACCTGCTCAGAAGTAGGGCCAAAGTGTCATGGCAAATAAGATGTGACTGGGGCTTTGCCTTGAGAAATGAAATCTAAAAACATTATGAAAGTTTATTAGAGGTTGTACTTAGTAAAATTCAGGTTACCGGCTGAGCGCAGTGGCTCAACGCCTGTAATCCCAGCACTCTGGGAGGCCGAGGCAGGCAGATCACAAGGTCAAGAGTTTGAGATCAGCCTGACCAACATAGTGAAAACTCGTCTCTACTAAAAATACAAAAAGTTAGCCGGGCGTGGTGGTGTGCGCCTGTAGTCCCAGCTACTTGGGAGGCTGGGGCAGGAGAATTGCTTGAACCTGGGATGCGGAGGTTGCAGTGAGTTGAGATGGCGCCACCATACTTCAGCCTGGGAGACAGAGCAAGACACCATCTCAAAAAAAAAAAAAATTCAGGTTAAAAAAAGGAAAAGCAAAGAATGAAGTTTCGGCTGCTCTTTCCTGTACTCTTCTGACAAACGTATTTGACAGCACAGTATGGAGTGCTTCCTTTTCACCGCCTTCCATCAGCATAAGGAGGGTTGCGCATCTTTGCAGGAGCCCTGCAGTGCCTCCCCAAGGCCTCCACCCAGCTGCTGAGACCCAGGCAGGCTCCTCACACACCCTCAGATGGCAGTGGCTCCTCCTCTGCTCAGGGCGGGAGTCCAGCAGCAGCTCTTCCTTGCCATTGTCATCAATCTGGAGAAACACTGCATCTTTCCCAGGATTTCTAGTTGACTTAGCAACTGACTCACGTCTTCTCTGCACTCCACTGTCGGGTGTGTGTGGACAGCCGGGAAGGCCCCAGTAGAGCTGTGGCTGGGTGGGTGGGAGATCAGTGCTGGAGGGGAGACAGGACGCAGGTGGCGGCCCCTCCATGGGAGTTTGCTCATTCCTGACTGTCTCCATCTAGAAACTGCCTCCTCTACTTGTGTGGGTGAAATTGTGCCCTGAATTTCAGACATCTCAGATATGTCACTTCTTCCATGGGTCCTCCCTCCGTTCCCCCAGCAGACACTGCGCTTATAGCACTCCCTGTCCTCAATGCCGTAGGAGTGGGGTATAGGCCAAGCTGAGGGATGCTGCTTCTCCAGGGTTACCCCTCCAGCCCCCAGGTTTCTGGCCTGAGTCAGAGTCCAGGAGGAGTCACTGGTGTGCATGGAGCTGCCTGCGTCTGATGTCCATGTGCCCTGAGTGACCGTGTGACCTGAGGGGTCTCTGTTCCTGGACTCCTGAGTCACAGCGCCCAGGAGCTTTCAGGCCAGCTCCTTTCCCAATCACCAAGCCCAGCCTGCATTTCCATTTCTGGATGTAGCAATCACTACTGCTCACTGTCCTAATGACCCACAGAGACATTTAGTTAAAGCAGAACTTACATTGCTTACTAAGCAAAGCTGAATTTCTGCATAATAAAGTTCATGCTTCCAGAAATAGAAAAGGCATCTGGATGGTAACATGCCACAGCTTCAGAAAGAAGGAAAATTAACACTTCTCACTGATGACATCATGACAGTTTCTCTATTCCAATAAAGAGAATGACCAATGGCTGCTCTGCCCACCCCCCAACTACAGACACATAGCCTGCACACACAGAATGGCTCCTGATGTCAGATCTGCCCCATGTGGCCAGAGAGAAACTGGGGACACAGAAGAGCTGAACTGGGCCCTGGTGCCCAGAGGACGTGGGGTGCCAAGAAGAGAGGCATGTACATGGGAAAAGCTTCAGTGTGCCCTGGGCATCATAAAGGGAGTTCTGTGCCCAGCAACCCTGGCTGGGGGACAGCAGCCAGTGCCTTGAAGGAACCATGAAGGGAGCGGGAAGGGAACCACTCTGCTAATTCTTTAAATAAAGAAAGTCCAGCCCCTCTGGGGCCACAGACCCCTTGAGAATAGAATGAAAACTATGGACCCTATTCCCAGAAAAATGAACTCACATTCATAAAATGTGTACACTTTTATACGCTTTGGGGATGACTCATATGTCGACTCTTGGTTCAAACACTTGCTCAGTGCAATTCAAAGCTTTCTGAGGACAAATCATCTTTTATCTCTGCATCTCCAGTATCAGCACAGTGTCAGGTACATCCAGTAGCTGGACAGATGCTTGTGCAGTGAATAAACAATTGAATAAGTGATCCTCCCTAACCAACCATGGCTGTGAGTGAGCATTAACCAAGTACCTGCACTCTAGAGAAAAGCTCACATCATCTTCAAAAAGCAGAGTAAGCCTACTGAAGACCAGCCAGGTATGACCCCACAGACGCCAAGGCTCTCAGAACCTGGTCCAAACGGGGCTGTCACAGGGCTCCAAGGGGTAGAGGTGGGGAACAACCCCAGGGAGCCGCCAGCCACTCCTGGGTAAGACATTCTGCTGGGTCTGTGCGCTCCCCATGGGCCTCTCTGCTTCGTGAGATCGGCTGTTCTGAGCTGCATCCACACAAGAGACCAGTGTGGGCTGGGAAAACAAGTCCGGGATGAAACACAGAGGTTTCTCAAAATCAAAACTCAGCAAAGAAATTTGAGCCCATCTATTCCATGCCAAAACCTTAACATGGAAGAGAATTCCAATCAGGGTGACTCTTCCTTCCCCACCGCCTGTCACTCTTGCACTTCTCAACATTTATGGTGACCTCCGAGCTCCAGTTGCCTCCAGCTGCCCCATTCCAAACATCGTGATGGTCCAGAAGCCTCTGTGACTGCACGGCTGGCCTCGCCGAGCTCAGGCCACCTGTTAAGCCCTGAAGCACCGAGACCCTGGGGCAGATCCTGAGCCCTGGTTTCTGCTTCAGAAATGATAGGCTACGCCAGTCTGTGTCCATGACCCCATGAGTCATGCTGTGAGGGGCTGCGGACACCAGCAGAGTGGGGCCTGACCTCAAGATGCTCTTAGTCTAGGTAAGAAAGCAACCACACGAGTGGCCGTCCTCCATTGGAAACAGCGGCAGCAGCAGAGAAAGGCAGGGCCAGGGTGAAGGTGGCCACTGCAGAACCCAGGCTGGGAGCACGGGGTGTTGAGCCATGCCTGCTGAGAGGGGCAGGGGGCAGAAGCCAGCAGGGCTTACCACGGACTTCAGGGACTCGCTGTTTGACCTCTGCAGGGAGTGGTAACTCAGGTCCCTCTGCCCAGAGCCCTCCCCTTCCAGTGATACACTTCCCCTCTTTCCCAGGCCCCTTCCCTCCCACGACTCCTCCCTGCTCTGTGCATACCCACACGGGGACGCCCTGGGGACCCCTGTATGCCTCATACCCTCTCTGTGGGCGACTCGGCTTGCTTCTCTGGCCATGTGACCACCTGGAACCCCTCGGTCTCAATGTGACCTCTGTCTACACTTTGGAACCATATGTGTCTGTGGATAGCCCACTCGACATCCCGAGCCGTGTACAGGCCAACCAGCTCAACAGGTTGTGGGCTCCCCCAGGACCAGACTGAACAGCCCCACCAGTATCCACAAGATCAGCTTAAGTCTGAGGGGAAAAGTGAAACTGGGAAAGGAGGCAAGGATGGAACACAGCCATGTGGGAGTTCACTGACCTCCAGACAGTGAGGCTTTCTCCTGCTCCAGGCACCTGCCTCGCCTGCCCGGCTCCTGCCCACACCGTAGTCCTGAGCAGTTCTCTGAGGATGTGTTGATCAAGAACCTCCCGTCTGTCAGGCACGCACTCAGCCACAGGCTCTGCTCATGCAGGGACCTCTTCACACCTCTTTTCCTACCGAATTCTTCTTAAAACAGAGTCGGCCTTTCCTCGGTCCCATGCCTTCCTCCCGTTAATTCAGTGAACACTGAATGACTCCAGACTGTAGGCCAAGCTCTCGGTGCCCTGCACTGTACATAAGCTCTCCCACAATCCTCAAACCCCAGCATCCACTAGCGCCACCTCCCCAGTCCCATCAGATGACCTCACTTCCTACTCACAAAGAAATGCAGCCTGTTGGGTGGGAACTCTGCATCTTCCTATGGCAAAGCAAACACCAGGCCCAGGCCACGCTGGCCACTGTCCCACCTCAACCATGGCAAATGGGAGCAGCATGAGGACCAGACCACCCCGGCACCCCCGGACTGGTCCTGGTTTTGGTCTCCCAGCTAATTCTGTGCTACGTGTACGATCACTTGGTGAATGAACGGCTGTTTCTGAGACAGTCTCCCCGATGCCAGGATCTGAGCCTCCCCCGCGTGTCGCAGGATCCCCAGCCTCCAGCTCGGAGAGGCTCTGACCGTTCTCACCACATGCTCAGGTCATCCAGCAAACCAGGCCTGGAGCTCAGGGCTGTCTGAAGCCCAAACCTGGCTCCTTCCACACTTCCTTCAGCTCATCCCTCCTGCACCCCAGTTCCTGGTCCAGACCTGGTTCCATGGTCTGTGGTCAACAAATAAGTGAGTCCCTCACTAAGCACAGACCAATGCCTGTCACCATCCGTGGGCCCTCAGTGGGCAAAGGCTTCTCTCCCAGGCTCCTCGGGCCTGAGGCAGGTTCCCAATGAAGGGCCTCCCAGCCCTGCACACCTCCAGGCTGTGAGCTCTGCGCCCTCACCTTGGCCACCTGGAAAGAGCTGCTCCTTACCAGGCTACAGTCATAAACACTACAGCCAGGAGGGTCTGGGAGCTGCGGCTGCCGGTGGAACAGGCATCTCACAGGCTGGCGGCTGCCGGCTTTCTGGAACCTTCCCACAGCAGCTCTTCTGTCCTCTCTGTCAGGTGGCATATGCTGGCCAGAAGAACTGGGTTCCGTTTGTGCTCTGTGCTGCTTCTGCCCATTCTAGGCCACAGGAGAGGGGACGTGCTTTGGGGTGCTATGGAACCCACAAATCGGGTGATTTCGAACAGACAAGTCTCTGAGCCTTGGTCTCCTTATGGGAAAATGTGGTGATGCAGTGACTCCCCAGCCACTGGGCCCCTGCCTGCCACACTCTGATGCTGCATCGCCCTGTTCACTACAAATCAGGTCTCTTCACCAAGAGCCCAGGGGCTCCCAGGTAGAGCAAGGGTGAAAGGGTCACCTCCCTGGGAAGGGGAAAGATGAAGCTTTGGGTCCACGTGTTTTTATCATTCCATTCCCCAAAGAGCCCGGGACGCAAGATCAGCAAAGCACTACTGGTCTGTCTGACTGTGATACCATCAGTGCCTCTGCTAGGCAGATACAATGTGGACATGACCCCATTTCCCCTCTCTGAAGCCATACACTTTGGGACTCAGGTCAATTTTACAGATTAAACAGGTTCTGAGAGGTCACTGAGCGAAACGGCTCCGCTGGGAGAAGTGGCCAGGGCACTTGGCCCAGCACCTCGGCTCTTCCTGGCCTGTGTTATTTCACAAAAGTGCCGCTGTCTGACTGTGCCCTGTTTCACCAGGTCTCTGCCTTTTCCACCATCAGTGCGAACCTGTGAGCTTGTTTCTAGGGAAGGGGCTTGGTCTCCAGGAACACTGACGTCTCAGACACAAAGGTTACTCAGCTGTGTTCTTCCAGTTGCTGGGCGGGCCCCGCCCTCCAGTGACGGAGACCAGCCTTGGGCCTTGGGGAGAGGACGTTGTCAAGAGCTGTCTGGGAAAGGTCAGGGGCTGTCTTTGAAGTTGCCTCATCAGGCTCAAGGTCTGCTTCAAAGGGGCCCAGAGGCAGGGATGCCTGTAGGATCACTTCCTTTGACCATACTGCAAGGGGAAAGAGTGATTTCCTCCAAACTTCTGAGTACCAAGGCCTAAGCCAACCTACGTTTGCTTCCAGATCTCTCTTTCTTCCTTCCTATGACATTAAATATCTTAATCTCACTCTCCAGGAAGCACCTGCTCTGTGCATACTCAGCAAGTCCTGGGCACCCTAAGTAAGCCACAGAAAGGGAGGGAAAGCACGGTGAGGCCGGGGCTCCCCCAGGTCACAGTGCCCTGGTCCAGCCCCACGTACACCAAGGCTCTGCATTCCTCCCAGGCTAGTCCAGGTCATTGTGCAGATACATGTGGTGCCACCTCTCGATGGGGTGGGTGGCCCTCAGCAGCCTCTCTCCATCTCCTGGCATGTGGCAGAGGCACAGGAATGCACAGCCCCTCCTGCCGGGGAGCTCCAGAACCCTGCATAACGGGGAGGGCTCTGAGGCCAGGCTCTGCTCCTGTCTCAGGAGATAGTTCCCAAGCTACTGACACCAACTCATTTGGCTTGTCTTCCCCGGGAGAAAAAGCCACAGGAATTGGCTGCAGTTTATGCAAAGTGGTAGAACCCAGGAAGGAGACAGACTTTGAGGCCCCTCTCAGCCCTCACCCAGGAGAGGCCTAGCACAGTGCTTGACACACTAACCCCATAGGTGTGGTTCCCGTCTCCCTGGGACTCAGTGAGCAGGCTCTGAGCCCCAGGAAGCCCAGGACATACAGAGATGGAAAGGGCCAGAGGATACAGACCTGCCCGCTGCTCGGCTGCAGCACAGGGAGGAGACATGGAGGGCACAAAGAAGGGGTGCGCTCGGCCCACACACGCTCCCAGGCTGCCAGGGAGTGCCTCTTTCCCCTGATGGGAAGCTGCTTCCTCTGCTGAGGATGCTGCCCCAGGCCTGTGGTGAATCCGGGGCGTGGAATCAGTAAGCACTGTAACAGGTCAGGCTTGGGACCCGGTTCCTGGGGGGGTGAGGCCCCTTCCACCCCTAGACGGTGTGAGGCGCAATGTGACCCCACAGGAGCGCTGCTCCCCCTCACCAGGCATGGCTCAGCAGGCATTCCCTGAATGGCCTCCACTTCCCATCTAGAATCACTGTTTCCACCTCTGAGAAAGGCTGAGATGGTCAACATGTTGACGTGGCGAAGGGAGAACAACCCTGAACAGCACTGCACCCACCCCACATGGCTGTGTCTGCAGCCTCGGCTTGAAGCTGCAGCTAAAAACAGATCTGCTGCTGAGGCGCACAGGGAGGAGCTGTGGAGTGGGCAAGGGGCAGCATTCACTCCGGGAAAAATGGAATTGGAGTGCAGGTTTGAGGCTCAGGCTGACATCATCCAGGATGGCCAGAAAGCCTGATGGTTCCCAGCCAGGACTGGGACCAGGGAGCATCAAGGTGCCAGGGACAGCACCGCCCACCAGTGCTGTGGTAAGTACCCAACATTCTGGCCCAGCTCCATCAGGCCACCATAAAGCCCCCTTCCTCTCCCGCAGCCCAGGCTAGTTCAAGGAGCTGGTTAGTCAGCTGGTGCCCAGGGCTCTTTCCTGCGCTGTCCTTGAATGAGGCGTCCAAGAAAAACAAGAGATTCCATTTCACTGGTACAGTAAGCCCCAGCTGATCCGCGTCCAGACAGCCCATTCAATTACTCTTATCTCTACCAGCAACATATGTTTTCTCTCTCCACGTCTGTCCTTCAATACGAGGGTTTGGAAAGGCTGCAAAATTCAGGGATATAAAAATTCCTGCAAGAGGAAGGCACCAGGGGTTACATTTTTTTTAATCTTATATATAAAAAAAAAAACAATAGAAAACTGGGGAAAGATGGAATCTCCATCACTTATTTTTAGCACAGCCTATCTTTTGAAATTCATGTTCTTATTGAAGGGATGGAATGCACCTGGGACACTGTGATGTGGGCCAAGTCCTGTGGATGGCACCAGACAGATACTGATTCAAACGCCCATTCCGCTCTGTGACTTCCTGGCTAGGGGACTACAGAGCCCCAGTTTCCATCTCTGTAAATAAGGGCGGCACACCTGCCCCACAGGCCTGCCATGAGCAAGGGGCAGTGTCTGTAGAGCATATGGCAGCATGCCCACAGCCAGCAAGCCCTGCAGAGCTGTGAACACCAGCGCCCTGCCCAGGGCCATTTTCCTGATCCTGGAGGTGAAGTGTCAGCAAAAGAAAAGGGCTTGGACCTGGACTGGCTCGTCTGCTGGGAACAAAGGTGTTTCATGCCAGCAGTTACTCACCTACACCTATGTGGACGCAACCCAGTTGAAAGCATCCTAGGATGAGGAGAATATCACCAGGTCCAAGGGTGACGGCATGTGCTCCGCAGGAACCACGTCTGAACAATGCTTGGAAGCTCACATGAAACTTCGGAACTAAGAATCCCATAGAGACCTGGGCTTGATTTATATCTGCACTAATTAGCACCAATTCAAGCCAGCAGCCTAAATTCTCTTGATTTTGCTGTGATTAGGTGGTGGCAGAGGAAAAACCCAAGGAGGCCCAGCAAAAGAAGCTGTCATCACAATTAAGGCCGTCCCTATGGAGTGTGGATGAAGCACTTCAGAAGGCTGCTCTCAGGACGAGAGCCACAGGCATCTCTACAGACTGAGGTGGCTCTCCCCCAGCAGAAGGAATCGGGCCCCATGCCCCTACATTCTGGTCTGGCAGAAGACAGCCTTTCTCCTCAACACGCCTGAGGACTCCTTGAGGAAAGGGACTGTTTCTCTCCAATTCATTCACAAAACAAGTATTTGTTGAAGGCTTACTACAAACTACTCATTCAACAAGCAATTACTTTGTACCCACTCTGTGTTGTGAGTTCAGAGAGGGCCTGAAACAGACACAGATCATCAAAGGAGAGAGGGAAAGAGCCAACCCTGGGGTGGGAGCAGCGGAGAAAGCAGAAGGTATGTTTGAGACCAGGCCACCATTAACCGAGGCCAGAAGAATGAATAAGAGCCAATGGCGAGGAAAGCTATGGAGATATGGCAGGGAAGGGACTGTCACAAAAAAAGGCAGGAGCCTAGGGTCAGAGGCCACCCCTTCCCTGTCCAAACAACTCAGCCCAAAGCCATGGGGTCCTGAGAGAACCCAGTTGAATGTGGTCCAGGGATGGGTGTGGACCCTGGGCAGGGGGAAGAGGGTCTCCACACAGCAGAGCTGCCTCATGCGTAAGCCACCTGTGGACCCAAAGAGTCAAACTGAAATATTTGAAGAGATGTATTCTGAACCAGATCGGAGTCACCATGGCTCATGACACAGCCCTCAGGAGGTCCTGAGAACATGGGCCCAAGGTGGTTGGGAGGCAGCTTGGTTTTATACATTTCAGGGAAGCCTGAGATGTCATCAAATATATTTAAGAAATACATTGGTTTGGTCCAAAAAGGTGGGACAATTCCAAAGCAGTGGGGAGGCGGTGGGGCTTCCGGGCTTCCAGGCTTTCGGTAAATTGAAACATTTTCTGGTTGAGTTTGCCTAAAGACCTGGGATCAAACAGAAAGGAACGTCTGGGTTAGGATAAGAGAATGTAGAGACCAAAGCTGTATCACGCTGATGAAGCTTTTAGCTAGCCGGCTTCAGAGAGAATAGGTGGCAAAATGTTTCTTATCAGACTGAAAGTCTGTGTTGTGTTGATGTTACTGCCGAAGGGGTATAATGAGGACTCTTCCACCACTACTTCTCATTGTGGCCTCAACCTATGGGGTTACAATTTAAGAGCCCTGGCTGAGGAGGAATTCCATTCAGATGGTGGGGGCCTTAGAATTTTATTTTTCGTTTACATACCATGTGTAAACCAAAGCCAGAGGCCATCCAGGGGAGGAGGACATCCTCACAGCAGGGAGGCCTGGCCTGGGTGCCAGAGCAGGAGTGAGAGGGGAAGGTGGGAAGCTGTGGACCTGTGGGTTGCGTCCCCTTGGTGAGCAATTGAGAGCTGAGGGTGTGGAGAAGGGCTGGGAGAGATGGGAGATTGGTTACATACCGGGAGACTGACAAGTTACAGATTACAGTAAAGATAACAAAAGCCGAGCTCTCCAGGCTGAGGAAGTAAGGCACCAGTGAAGGAAGGGACCAACCAGAAGGAACCCTGCAGTGGTGGACTGGAATCAGCAGTGTCAGTGTGGGCCTGTGGCTGTTAAGGTAGACAGAAAGAGATGTTAATAGGGTGTGTGTGTGTGTGTGTGTTTCTATTTACATGTATATGTCTATATGTCTATTTCCTGGCTCTGTCCTCTGAGAACACTTGGGAACATCAACATCCCAATATGAATGACCACCCCCTAAAGTGTGGCTCTTGGTTGGGGTGATCTCGCCTCCTTGCAACCTCCACCTCTTGGGGTCAAGTGATTCTCCTGCCTCTGTCTCCTGAGTAGCTGGGATTACAGACGTCCACAACTACAGCCAGCTAATTTTTGTATTTTTAATAGAGACAGGGTTTCACCATGTTGGCCAGGCTGGTCTCGAACACCTGCTGAGGCAGGTGATCCGCCTGCCTCAGCCTCCCAAAGTGCTGGGACTACAGGTGTGAGCCACCGTGCCTGGCTGCTAAATATCAATTTTCATTGGATGGAACAAAGATTCCTTTGAGAAATGAGTGACACCAGGTCTTAAGTTTGAGATGAACCTAAAATACCTCGGGGCAGAAAATAAGTGTATGCTTAAAGAATAATGATGGAGACTGGTCAAGAGACACGGAAGTCAGCCTGAGGGAGCACCCAGAGGTCAAATCAGGACAATCTGGATGTCAAAATAACTAACGATAGCAATGAATAAAATCCAATGAAGAAAATCTAAAATAATGAATTCATACAAATATAAATAAGCAAATGTAAGGGCTTGATGAGGAATCAGATATTCATATAGTTTCAAAGCACATTCCCACAAAATAGTAACAACAAAGAGAAAGAATAGCTTTTTAGTAGAGAGAAGCAAACACCATCTTAAATGGTCAATAACCATCACTGGCAATGGGACAACTAGAGACTGTGGGCCATCTGACAGACACAAAGAGAGGGACTCAGCCTCACTTTTGTGACATTCCTGCCATAAATGTTCAAAAGTGAATCTAAGCATGAGGGCACATTGCATACACCCAAACTGAGAACATGCTGCAGAATCGCTAATGGGCAGTATCTTAAAGTATCGAGGTGATGGAAGTCAAGGAAAGAAGGAGGAGCTGTTCCAGACCAAAGGGGACTGAAAGTGTGTAACAGCTAAATGCAGCAAATGATTCTGCATGAGACCCAGATCTTAAACATACAGGACACAATTGGGACAGCTGGCAAACTGGCATGGGGTCTCAGTATGAGATCGTCATCTACCGATATTCATTTCCTGATTTTGATGACTGCACTGTGGTTATACAAGAGAATGTCTGTGTTTGTCGGAAGTACATATTAATAATTTGGATGTGTTTGGAGCATCAGATTAGCCACATATTCTAAAATAGTTCAGGCTGTGCGTGGTGGCTCATGCCTGTAATCCTAACACTTTGGGAGGCCGAAGTGGGTGGATCACCTGAGGTTAGGAGTTCAAGATCAGCCCGGCCTATGTGGCGAACCCGTTTCTACTAAAGATACAAAAATTAGCTGGGCCTGGTCATGGGCACCTGTAGTCCCATCTACTCAGGAGGCTGAGGCAGGAGAATTGCTGAACCCAGGAGGCAGACGTTGCAGTGAGCCAAGATCGTGCCACTGCACTCCAACCTAGGTGACAGAGCAAGACTCCGTCTCAAAAATAAAATAAAATAAAATGGTTCAGGAAAAGGAGATTCTTAGTACCATACCTGCAAGTTTGTGCATCATATTATTTCCTTTCTTTCCTCTTACAGCAGCATGCTGCATGAAATATGTGGTTGGAAGTCAGTAGCCCAAGGCCTGAAATCCTGGTGGAGGCCAGTAACTCATCCCCTGAGCTTGGGAAATACAGAAATACTGGCAAAAACCATGAATTTTGGAACCACAGTGACTGCGTTCCGCTCCCTGCTTTGCAGGCTGAGTGACAATCTCGCATACTCTTTGAGTGTTCTTCCCCCTAAAGCACAGGAATAACACTACCTACTTTGGAGATGTGTTGTAAAGGCTATATTATTAACTTCTTTATCAAATATCTATTGCTAATGTAATAGATGCTGCAGGGACAGTTCTAAGCTCTGAAACTACACCGAGAACCAATCTGTCCCGCATGGAGCTTACATTCCAATGAAGGTAGAGAGACAAACAGGAAATGAATCTGGGATATGATTAAATGTCAGAGGATTATAAGGACTGTGCAGAAAAATAAAGCAACTCAGACCTTGGACGGAAAGGGTGGTAGGTCAGACAGAAGATGTAGAAGGCAAGTTTAAAAAGAAAGAGAAAGAGAATCACCACACAGAATAAAACCAAGAAAATGCAGATCACAAAAGTAAACAGAAAAATTATAAAAACAAAAAGCAAAACAGAATATATGACATAACCGAGACCAAACATTTATACCACAGCAATACATGTAAATAGCCTAAACTCACTTATAAATGAAAAAGACTTTGAAGTTGGATGAGAAAGCAAAACTCAATGCTTCATCCAAGAAAAAAGTGATTCCTAAAGGTTTAAATTCAAATGATAGGCGAAGGTGTATTAGGCACACAAAAAGAAAGCAGGGGTGGTAGTTACAATACCAAACAGAGGCCGGGCGAGGTGGCTCATGCCTGTAATCCCAGTACTCTGGGAGGCCAAGGCAGATGGATCACGAGGTCAGTAGATAGAGACCATCCTGGCTAACACAGTGAAACCCCATCTCTACTAATTGGTTGGTGCAGTGGCTCACACCTGTAATCTCAGCACTTTGGGAGGCTAAGGTGGGCAGATCACGAGGTCAGGAGATCGAGACCATCCTGGCCAAAATGGTGAAAATCCATCTCTATTAAAATACGAAAATTAGCCGGGCGTGGTGGTGCACAACTGTAGTCCCAGCTATTCGGGAGGCGGAGGCAGGAGAATTGCTTGAAACCAGGAGGCAGAAGTTGTAGTGAGCAGAGATTGTGCCACTGCACTCCAGCCTGGTGCCTGGCAACAGAACAAGACTCTGTCTTCAGAAAAAAAAAAATTAGCCAGGCGTGGTGGCATGCACCTATAGTCCCAGCTACTTGGGAGGCTGAGGCAGGAGAATCCCTTGAACCCAGGAGGTGGAGGTTGCAGTGAGCCGAGATCATGCCACTGCACTGCAGCCTGGGCAACAGAGCGAGACTGCGTCTCAAAAACAAAAAATCAAACAGGGATGAAATAAGGGCAAAAAACATGAAAGGAGACAGAGAAGGACATCTTAAATGATAAAGGAACAAACAAAGGGTAACAGTTACCAGCATCTGTGCATCCCAGGCCATCAGCATTCACACTGCGGAGATCATGGGACACATACAAGCACTCATGGTGCAATGGACCCACATCAGCATTAGTTGTAATTCACCTCTCAAAACCCACAGTAGATCAAATAAGAATGGATCTTAAAGAAATACCCTGTATCATTAATAAGGTAGGGTTCATTGATACATTTTCAACTCAATGCCCGTAAGAAACATAGCTTGTTTAAAAATATCCATGGCATGGTTACAAAAATCTTAGCACAAAGAAAACTTTGTAAATTCTAAGTGGTGAAGACAGTACTGAACTGATAATACCATTACATTAGAAAGCAATAACAAAAGAAGAAAACAAAACAAAGTAATTACCACAGGAAGTTTTTCTAAACTGTCTTTTAAACAGCTCTTGGGACAGAAGTGAAAGATAAATTAATTGCAGAATGCCTAAAAAATGTCAAACATTAAAACATTAAATTCTAGTACATGCAACAGAGTAAAAACAGGGACCACAGGAAAATTCATTGCTTTAAATAATTGTATTTAAAATAGGAAATTTTAAATGAATTAAATAAGCAACCCACAGGTGTAGGTAGGTAGAAAGGCAAAAGGGGGCATTGAGGGAGGACTCTCCACAGCAGTCAGTAAAATATACTGGACTGTAAAGCTAGAACGATTAAAGGGTGGTGCTTATTCATGGGTACATGGACAGAAAAGAGTCCAAAAATTTCCCTAAACATATGAGAAAAGTTATTGGGAAAAGATGGATTATTGAATAAATGACTTGGGGACAATTAGGCAGCTTTTTAGAAAAAGGGAGGACCCATGCCTCACTCACACCTTAGTATATTCCAGAAAAACAGAAGATCTGAATATTAAACCAAATGAGACGGTGAAAGCACCAGGAGAAAATGTGGGAAAATTTTTTAAAAACATCATCCAAATGAAGAAGGTCTTTTGAAGCATGGTTCCAACACAGAAGACATTTTTTAAGAGATTGCTCAATCTGAACTAAGAATCATACAGTGTGACTCACTCTGATGAGGAATGATATATTTACGAGAATATGTATTGCAATCATGTTTATAACAGCAAAACACTGGAAACAACCTATGTCCATCAAAAGGTACAGAGCAAATAAATGATGACGCTCTGATGCAGAGGTTGGAAAGAAGGCGGCAGCTCCACAGGATTGAGATGCAACCATACCCAAGACCTACCATTAAGTAGGGGGGAAAAACAACATCGTAGAACAGCTGTCACAGGCTACCATTAAGGAAAATAAATTTACAGAGTAAGTCTGCAGACATAACCAGAAACTGGGAGCAGCCACAGCCACCGGGGAGAGGATCAAGGTTAAGGAGAAGGAGGCTTGCTTTCCATCACGTATCCTGCACCTCCTAAATTCTAAAGTATGTTTGTGCATATTTTTTCTTTGCAAAATAAATAAAGCAAACAAACACTTAGTGCATGGGCTCACAGGGGCTACCACACGATGGAAGAAGGGCTTTCACTGACGTGCCCTTGGAGGTGGGGAGTGGGGTAGCGCCGGGAGGGGGGCAGTCTCTGTTCACTCCCACACTTACTTGTTGGTGGTCATGGAGTGAGCTTTCTGATTTTCAAGCTCCCCCTCTGTAAAACAAGGGTGGTTTTAATGTATCTCATGAGGTTGTGTGAGGACGGTATGACATGAGTGAATTTAAATGCCAGCAAAGTCCCTGCAGTAGAGGCTTCTCAATAAAGGTAGTTATGCTGATTACAAGTGAGAGTCTGCTAGCTGAGATGTGCCTTGGCTCTGTGGCTCAGTTTTGTTATAACCCAGACATCTGGGCCCACCTTGGGTAGGCATAGGGCATGCTATGTTTAGTCATTTTTATTAGCTCTTGGCTTATCAGGGTTAATAACCTGCTACTTGCCACTCTATGGAGATTGCAGACTTCTTTCCTTAGCTTGTTTTCAGAACCTGAAGGTCCCACTCACATCGCCCTTTCCTCAGCACCTGCAGGCTGTTGTGCTGTGCAGGCATTTATACTGCATCTCTCATTTCCTGCTGGAGGGCCTGCCCCAGCCCAGTAAGCCAGAAGGCACTGGGAGCACATCAGTTGGCCAAATGCCAGACCGAGGAGGACTATTAGAAACTTTCATTTCCTGGAGTCTGAATCAAACGATGAAAGGCATAGCCCCATGTCCCACTCCCCCACAGGAAAAGATGACTGCAGAAATTACCCTTCCAAAAAATGAGATGTTTCTTAAAGAAAGCTGCAGGCAACTAGAGCAGGAGGAGTAAGAGCTGAGGCACCCTAGAGGCAGCCCCCGAGTCTAGCACAGACTGGCACCAAAGGTGCTCAACTGCAATTTGCTGGATGCGTGGATATGTGGGTGAATGGATAAATATGTGGGTGGGTAGGTGGGCGGTGGATGGATTGGTGAGTGGGCAGGTGGGTGAATGAATTAATGGGTAGGTAGATGAATGAGTTGGTGGGTGGCTGGATGAACGGATGGGTGAGTGGAGCAGACAGATGGTGGTCAGATGAATGAGTTAATGGATGGGTGGATAACCTGGTGGATAGGATTGCAGATAAATGAGTGGGCTGGTAGATGGGTTGGTGGGTTAATGGTTGGATGAGTGGATGGGTGGGTGGATGGATGGATGGATGGATGGATGGATGGATGGATGGATGGGTGGGCTGGTGGATGGGCTGGTGGGTAAATGGTTGAATGAGTGGAGGGATGGATGGGCTGGTAGATGGGTTGGTGGGTAAATGGTTAGATGAGTGGATAGATGGATGTGTGGGCTGGTAGATGGGTTGGTGGGTAAATGGTTGGATGAGTGGAAGGATGGATGTGTGGGCTGGTAGGTGGGTTGGTGAGTAAATGGTTGGATGAGTGGATGGATGGATGGGCTGGTAGATGGGTAGGTAGGTAAATGGTTGGTTAAGTAGATAGATGAATGTGTGGGCTGGCAGACGGGTTGGTGAGTAAATGGTTGGATGAGTGGATAGATGGATGGGTGGGTTAGTGGATGGGTTGGTTGGTGGGTGGGCTGGTGGGTAAATGGTTGGATGAGTGGAAGGATGGATGGGCTGGTAGAAGGGTGGGTGGGTAAATGGTTGGATAAGTAGATGGATGGATGGATGGATTGGCTGGTAGATGGGTGGGTGGGTAAATGGTTGGATAAGTAGATGGATGGATGGATTGGCTGGTAGATGGGTGGGTGGGTAAATGGTTGGATAAGTAGATGGATGGATGGATGGGCTGGTAGATGGGTGGGTGGGTAAATGGTTGGATAAGTAGATGGATGGATGGATGGGCTGGTAGATGGGTGGGTGAGTAAATGGTTGGATAAGTAGATGGATGGATGGGCTGGTAGATGGTTGGTGGGTAAATGGTTGAATGAGTGAACAAATAGATGAGTGGGCTGGTGGACAGGTTGGTGGATAGCTGGATAGAGAGGTAGATGGGTGGGTAGGTAGATGGGTTTGTGGGTAAATGGCTGGATAACTGGATGGCTGTGTGGGCTGGTAGATGGGTTAGTGGGTAAATGGCTGGATGAGTGGATGGATGGATGGGTGGGCTGGTGGATGGGTTGGTGGATAGATGGCTGGATAGAGGGGTGGATGGGTGGGTAGGTGGCAGGGATGGGGAGTGGATGCTTGGAGGATAAAAGTAAGAGAACGTAAACCTAGAATAGTGCTTCAAGACTAGTGTTGACATTACTGCTGATTTGTCTGGGAATGCTGAGTCAGTCTACCAGCATCTCCCAGTCTCATTTTCCCCATGGATAGAAAGAGGATGGCAATACATTGATCACTGACAGGTGATCATATTACTCATCACAAAAGGATAAGGGTAATAAGTGAACTCTCAAAACTGCATTAGCTAGACCCTTCCTGGCATCCTGGGTTGGGCAGAACTGTCCCCTTCTCTGCAGTACCTCCCCTCACCCCTCTATCAGGTTGTGTTTGAGTGGCGGGGACAGGTCAGCTGCTCCCTGCACTTGCTCTCCCTCACTGCCAGGCCCTGCTCAGGAACATTCAGGAAGCCACACAGAGCACCTCCTCTCACCTGCCTGGACACAGTCACTGCTCCCAAGGAGCTCACAGTCTTGGGAAGAAGACAGACAAATGACAAGGTAAGTGGGAGGGGATGTTGTGCAGGAGCAGACAAGGGTGATGAAGGCCTCCCTCAGGGGGCGTTACTTCAGGTGGAAGCAGCCAGGGCCTGGGGGACATTTAATTCTACTTGGCTTATGTTCCAGGCCATATTCCTGTCCTTTGTACTGGAGTGTTCTCCAGGGACCTGGCTCAGAAAGGTCTAGCTCTGGTCCCTGGAAACACACCAGCCCAATCACCATGGTGCCACATTCTGTGCTGGCACTGGGGTGGGGCATAGGGCACAGTCTCGGCCTGCTCAGCATGGCACCCCAAGCCTGGGATGGAGCCACATCCTCTCCAACTGGCTGCTGCCTTGCTGAGAATCCAGAGTGACTCATGGTCAGGCCATTCTTGTCAGCAGGAGCATGGGTCAGTCAGCCACTGAGGCCAGGCTGGCCATGGGCACGCACGCTGCACCAGTATTGCTGCTCTGGGAATGAGGTCTTGGGAACTGACCAGAGCTGCCGCAAAGCAGATACCGGGAATACCTGCCTTAGAGTTACAAATGGAAACATGAACCCACCAACAAGCAATAGAAGGGGACTGTCTCAGTGCATCTGGGAACCATTTAAATCACGTGGAAGAATGACATCTACGCCCAGGCTCAAATCTGGCCTTGGACCCAAGGGAGGAGACTGGCTTACTCACTCTTTCACGCAGTCAGCAAACCCTTACTGAGCACCCACAGGGGATGAAGATGCTGCTGCATTCTCAGGCACCCCCCCGGCAGTGGAAGAAACAGCCCGCAGACAGTACAACCTAAAGGAGAAAGGCACTGTGCTGGGGTGGGAAAACACACAGGCGGAAACGCAGCTGGGCCCAGATGGGGAGGCCAAGGCAGGCTGCCTACAAGAACCTGAGTTGGAAGGAAAGGGCTGGATAAGACTATGGGAGGCAGCAGGTATGAAGGCCTGGGGGGAGCGTGGCTCACAGGGACAGGCAACTGCAGCTGAGGGAGCCTGGGGCCCACACCACAGGGAACACAGGCGGGCAAGGCTGGGGAAGGCGCTGCAGGTGGTCGGGGGGCCTTCTAAGCCAAAGGCCAGGCTTGGGAGTCCAACCTCAGGGCTCTGTAGCCACGAGAGCGCTCTGGGTAGAACAGCCAGCCATGACCACAGGTGGAAGGTCACCCTGAGCGCTGTGGAAAAGGCAGATCCAACATGAGCAGAACTGCGGACAGGGACAGCAGCTGTGGGACCAGTGTGAAGTCTCTCCACCTACCAGTTTCTTCCAAAGGCAGACACTGCTTACCGCACTGGGACATCGGGAGGAACAGATAGGAGACGCGGAAGTCACACTTCCTGACAGGCAGCAGCACGTGCACCACAAATAGTTTTTCTTTTGGTGAACAAGATTACAATGAAGCAGGATCCCAAATGGTATTTCAAACAGAGATGTTTGTGGCTAAACAGAAGATTGAGGGGTGAAGATGGAGAAGAGGGAGGAAGAAGAGCTAGGAGGGAGAGGAGAGAGACGAGGTAGCCGGCGGTGGGGCACAGGCCCCGTAGCCAGGCCGGCCGGGCTCACATGGGGCGAGGCCACCTGGGGCTGCTGCACTCCAGGTTTCGTCTTTCCCATCCACGAGGGATTGTCACGGGTGCCTCCTCCGGGGTTGCCGCAAGGACGCAGAAAGCATCATGGAGACCGTTCCTGAAACGCAGCAGCAGTACCCACAGACGGAACAGCAGGGCCTGTGAACGGGGTCCTCTCCCAGTAGGGGATTAGGATCCTGGGGCGTTTCCTCTCAATACAGGTTTTTTGTTTTCACTTTTTTCCCCCTTCAAAAAGAAGGTAACTACTTTTTTAAAGAAAAACGAATGATCCTCTGTCAACCTGTGCCCAGGGATGCCAGCTGGGCCACACAACAGCCTTTGCCTCCCACACCTACTCTACCAGGCCAGTGGGCCTCGGGCCAGCTGCCACAAGCCGTCGTGGTCCCCACGAAGTGGCTCTCAGCTCAAGCAGACCAGGCTCTCAGTCACCAAAACCACCCAATTCACCTGCCCCAGCAAGTGGGGGCTCCTCCAGTACTCCTCGGAAGTACTGACTAAGACCGGCCTGGAACAGATGTTTGGAGATTGGGCTAGGCTGGAAAGATCCACTGCTGGTGCCATTGCTAAGCTACCTGGGAAGGAGGCAGAAGACCGGTGGGCAAGCCCAGCTGCTGGGGCGGCCTGGGGCAGCCACTGCCGCCATTAGTGTGGGTTGTCCTACTGTCTGGCTGGCGGGAGCCAGGTTTCTCACTCCCTTTTCCAGGCAGCCTGAGCTCTGAACACATTTAGTGACTCGTAGAGGCCATTCTGCCTGAAGATCACGTTAGAAATAAACAAAGCTACCTGCACGATGTCCATGTTACACAAGTTGATGAAAGGGAACATTCTCAGTGTAGGGACACGTCTCTCTGCAAAGCCCCAGAAAGCACCCAGGTATAGCCCAGCCTTAGAGGCACCAGGCAGAGTTCTGGCTGCTGCCACCGTGGGATCCAGACTCCTGATCGGAGCTGGCTCAGTGCGGAAGGTGCTATTTGGATGGATGCCACAGGGCCCACAGCCTGCTCCAGGTGGTCTGTCCCCAGGGAGGCCCATGGGTTCTGAGCCATGTCCCCATGTGTACCGGGACTCCTTCCTGGGAAAGGCAGCCGCTGGGTGTCAGGCTCTAGTCTGTCTCTGGCCTCTGCTTGCAGGATGTCTGCACAAGTTCTGAGGTGAGCAAACACCAGGATGTGTGCAAACAAGCTGCTGACCAACCTGGATCCCTCGCCCTCATCAGACTGAGAGTGGCTCCACGGCAGGGATGGAGGGATGGAGTTTATTTTTAGGTCCTCAGTGCCGAGGACAGTGCCTGATGCCGAGTAGTGATCAAGAGATGTTTACTGAATGAATGGACGTATGGATGATCAATCAATCAACATCTTCCATGCAACCTTAGATCCCCAGCCTCGAGTCCCTCTTCTTACCAGCCCACCCATCTTCCCTGTGGCTCCAGGCTCCACTGACAGCAGTCATTTGTCCCCATGAACCATGCCTGGCCCCGCCTCTCTCTTCTAGGCCTTTGTATCTGCTGCCTGCTGTACTGTCCTAGTCGCGAAGAGTTTGGACCTTGAGCCGTGCTGCCCAAATGTGAGGACACCGTATCTCCTCTGAGACAAGGCAGGAGAGTCCCCCACACAAGTCATCAGGTGGCTGCCCTGCTTCCCGGGCTGGTGTTCCCCTCACTCCCACAAGTGCAGCCTTCACATTGCAGCTCAGAACTGGAGCTCACGGTGGGATCTGCTTGGTGATTATTTGGAGAATGTGCACTGAAAATATCCACTCCGTAATGTGGCTAAAACCTAATCTGTATTCCCTGGACGTCTGTGAAAGACAGCACAGACCAATCATTGATGCATCTGAGAAATACAAAGAGCTATAAAGAGAAAAGTGCCAGCAGTGGAAGAAGCAGGCGGAGGGTGGCACAGCCGTGGGACACTCAAATCCGCATGGCAAATGCTTAGCCCCATTAGTCACCATGACCGGGTCTCTATGGAAACGCCTGGAAGATGGGCCTCAAAATAGACAGTCAGGGAGCACACAGAGTTTCTGCAGCAGGCACAGGAAGGCCCAGCCCTGCCTCCTGCTCTTCCCACCTGGAGGATCGGAGCAGCACCCCCTTTCCAGGACTGTTTATGGATAGAGACAGAGAGGTCTGGGGAGCTCCAGCCCAACACGCACACTTGGGTCCAGTTGTGAGCGTGGCCCTGCTCCCAGCCCAGCCTTGCCCTCCTGCCTCCTGCCTCCTGCCTTACTGCCAGACCCTCTCCAGCAGGAGCACACTCACTATGCAACTCAGGCCCCAGAAGCAGGGAGATTCTGGAGGCCCCCCGCTGCCCGTAGTCTGACATCAGCACCCACACCACAGCCCCCCCGAAGGTCACACCACCTCTGTGAGCCTGAGGAGCATGCTCTCTGCTGGGCTTCTGGGGGTTTCTTCAAACCTCCACCGAGCATCTCCACTTTACACAAGGGGACCGCAAGGTTCACAGGACTTGACCACCATCCGAATCAACACTCACCACGAGGATGTGGCAGAGGCTGAGCCGAGACCCCAGTCAGCTCAGCGCTGACTCCACACCAGTCCAAGCCGCGCAACTGCTGCCATCATCACACAATAAAGCGGACGGCTTTGCGCTCCTCCAAGATCCCATAAAATATTAATAACTTCTGAGAATCCATGCTGAGGGAATCACCCCGAAACACAGAGAAGGCTCTACAAAAAAAACACTACATCTAATTTTTAAAACAGCAAACATTTTGAAGCATTCTAAATGTTCAACGATAGAACAAGTATTAAATTATCTTGTATTCATTTGATAAAATATAGTTCAGCCCATCACAATATGTGTGAGACATGTTTATCACATAGGAAATGCTTACACTTGTGTCAAGCATAAAAAGGGACACAGAAGTATAAATACAGTAGGATCGTCCCTATGGACAAAATTAGACTTGGAAAGTAGCAGAAAGACTTGGGAATGCACAAAAATGAATTCGAGCATAGGGAAAGGCTATTTTTAATCTCTGTTTTCTGATTTTCCCTCGTCTTCTGCCGTGAGATTATATTACTTTCATGAAGTGATCTAGTGCGAGGCTGAGGCTGTAACGGAAGGAACTCACATCTGAACCCAGGCCTGTTCCCTCCCAGCTGTGCAGTGCTGAGGAGACCAGCTGTGCTTGGTCCATGCTCTTCCTCTACATACGGGAGAACCTCAGCCTTCAGGGCTGTGGCAGGGCTCAGAAATAACAACATAAAGTCCTCACGCCTGGCCCAGCAGGCGATTTGTACTGCAAAACGGTTGCTTTGAAATTATAAGCTGGGCCTGCTGGCTTGCGCCTGTACTCCCAGCACTTTGCAAAGCCAAAACAGAAGGATCTCTTGAGGCCAGGAGTTCAAGACCAGCCTGGGCAACATAGGGAGATGCCCCTCTCTACAAAAATTAACAAATACAAAAATTAGCTGGGTATGGTTGAAGTGAGAGGATCACTGGAGCGAGCCCAGGAGGTCAGGGATGCAGTGAGCTACGATTGTACCCCTGCACTCCAGCCCCGGTGACAAGCAGGAGCCTGTCTCAAAACTACATAAAAATCCAAAAATTAAAGAAGAATCCTTTCCTTTTTGAATTCAATTAGTGAGCCTGCTCTGAGTCAGAGAAAGAAGCAGCCAGGCCAGGCCAAAGCTGGGGATACTGGGCCTGCCAGGGAGCGAGGGCCCACGTGGCATGGTGGCCTACGGGTGTGATAGAAACTCCCTCGGGCCACGGGGGCTTTTAGGGAGCTGCAGCCTTAGTTCATCCTTGGAGGGGACTCTGGAAGAATGGTGATGGGAGCCCAGGTCATGGGGAGTGGGGTGCAGGGAACGAGGTAGCCCAGAAGCCCTGGCTGGGGGTTAGGAGTGGGTGGGTCCGAGACATGGACTCCACCTTGCAGGATGGGAGGGGAGTTGCCTGGGTTGTGGCCCAGGATGCAGACCCTGTATCACGTGTCCCCCATGGGCTTGAAGGTGGGTACAACATGTGGTCAGAGTGAGGGACAGACAAAACTCACCCCTTTTTCATGCACCACCATACCGTGGCTGGCCAGCCAAGGTCTGAACTTTCCATCTGGCCCTGCCCAGATGCTAAACTCTGGTAAACTCAACCCAATCACCCATCCCTCCAAGCCCAACTGAGAGCCACCTTCTCCTCGACACCATCCCGACCCCTTCCCTTCAGAGCTATCTCCCGTAGTCCCAGATGGCCTCTGCCTGCAGGATGGGGCTGCTCTAGACCCCACAGGTTCTCCCCAGACCTCCGTGTATTGGCCCTGCTGTTCCTACTCCGGGCACTTCCTTTCCCAGCCTGGAGCTCCTCTAGGGAATGAGGAGAGAGAAAGAAAGAAACCAGCAAGATGTTAAATGCTCTATTTCTGAGCGCTGGTTACATGGCAAGGAATCATTTGTGTTAGCCTGTTCCCTTCTCCCAACATCCCTGCAAGGTGTCTGAGTCACAACACTTCACAGAGGACCAGAGCTCAGAGCGTAAGTGACTGTTCAAGGCATTCAGCCAAATTGGCAAAACATGGCAAAGTTGAGACCAGAAGTAGGTCTGCGGGGTTCCAAAGCTGAGATCATTCCATGGGGTCCATGTCTGCCTGTTCCTCTACATCCTTAGGGCCTGAACTATGAGTCACAGGGCGAGGTGCCTGTTCTCCCGCTCTTCGTATATATACAGATATATAAATGTGTGATTCCAAACAGCGCTCAAAGAGAAGGCTGTGCTTAGAAATGAAAAACCCCCACATGGCTGCTTTGGGAAGACATGCGATGTAACTCAGCCGAGGTCCCTGCAGGCATTCGCTGTGATCTCACTGCAGTCAGACAGCAACCCAGGTGTGCAGGCGGTCAGCATAGCCATGGCTCCCAAGCAAAGCAAAGATGCCAAGTGCTGCTTAAGCAGTGGAATTCAGCGGGAGTGGATGTGGAAAGCCTGGTGGCCACGGCAAGACCCTTGCCCCACTGGGCTCACAGATCCATCCGCAGCACCATGGAGGGGCTGGAGTCACTACGACCCCTGCTACCCAGTTCAGCTCCCATGCCCTGTGACTTGCAAAGTCTCCAGAATATCCGGGGATCCTGTTTAAGGTTTAAGGATTTGATCCAACCTGGACACTCCCTGCACTCCCCGCCCTCCTCTCAGGGGAAGTCTGAGTGTCCTGTGTCCCCAACAGGGGTCAGAAGATCACCTCAGAAATCCAAGTTCCAACAATGTCCACATCACGATGGATAGTCATGTGCCCATATGATGAATAAACATCTCAAGATCCCTAAAAAGGTTCAGAGCCTTTTACCTAGCAGTAACTCCTAACTGGAAAACTCATGTAGTCAGGAAATCGCGTTGAAATCTATGTATTAACATGTTCACTGGGAACAGCCAATATGGTAGGACTGAGATGAGCTGTGACACTGCAAACGGGAGACCAGCATGTCCCAGTTCTGGAAATGGCCCCACTGCAGTGCGAGGCCCCCGCCCTGGCAGGTGCCACTGGAACTGAAATGAGCCGCTCACTGCTGCGGCTCCTGCAGGGACCGCCTCACGTCCTGAAGGAAGAAATGCCTTTCAGATCTTAGCACTGCTTTTGAAAAGCCATGGATTTCCTCCAGGATAAAGGGATTAATAGTCACATTATTTGCCCACGTGCCTCTGTGCCCACTAGAGGCGACCCAAACACTATCCATTACCAAACAGAAGAGGCCTGGGGAAGAAACCAACCCGGTGCCGGAGAAGGAGACCCCCCCCACTCTCCTTCCGAGGTTCCTCCCAGTGGCCTCGGCCAGGAGAGACGGCCCACAGGCTCACTCCAGGTGTGGCAGCAGCTGGACGACCCCTCCCCTGGGGAATCTGTTTCTTTTGAATGACCCAATATATCAAGACAAGTTGAACTTCGTTTTTATTAGCCTTTTTAGGGAACCCAAATTCTTGTAGATGCAGATGTGTTTTCTGTTTAAACCTTAGTAATTCAACAAAAATAGATCTGACTGCCAATGGTTTGCTCCACTCACTCACAGAGCATCGCACGTGGCGAGCACCCCATCTCCCACCCACCCTTCGTGCCATCTGAGCTGCCTAACAACCTCGTGAAGTGGGAAATAGCGCGTCCTCCAAACCAGCAAACAGATCTGCTCTGGCTCATGATGAAGTCATTAAGCCACATCTCGCAACTGTCCTCGGATGTCAAAGTCCTGCATCTCAAACCACCACCCTGACAAAGGCAAGGCGACCCTTCTTTAGTCATGAAGAAAAGAGTTGGCCTCCAACTGCTAACCATCTTTCTATGCCATGCAAACGGGACCTCAAAACCACCTTCTCAAATTCTCCAAGAACAGAGACAGTAAAGGATGGCAGCTCTTGGGCCAATTTGGATTCACTGAAAGCAGGAAACATGTAAGCACTTCTTAACACGCCGTGGGCCACATTCTATACCGCAGGGCCTCACCTCTCTTCCTTGCGGTCCCCCAGAGTGAAGAGCGCCTGCCTGGACCTCCCTCTGAAGGCGGCCCCACCATGCACGGATGCCAGGAAGGAGGTCCACGCGCTGCCCAGTCCCTGGGGTGAGCAAGGGGGCGGCAGAGATGAACAGCACAGATTCATGGAGAGCCCCTTGTGAGTTTCCCCACCAGGGCTTGGGTATATGGCTCCTAGAACTGGGCTGATCTTCCAGGAATTACAGACATATCTATATAAAAGACTGTGGCTTTTAAAACATAAGTGATTATAATAAATCTTTGCTTTGCAGGCGGTGGGAATTTATGGTGTTCCAGACACATTTACAAATGTCATTTCACTTTAATTCTGGGCCTCAGAGCAACACGTGAGGTTGCCATGGGAGAGGTCCATGCTGCCCTGTGATGGGAAAATGGAGGCTCAGGATGCCTCCGTGACGCAGTACGTGGCAGGACCGAAACGTAAACCATGTCCCCTGGCTCCACCAACAGCCTCTACTACACCACAGAGGGGACTGAAGCACCATGAAGACGGCCTTTGCTTTCAGACAAGAGTGCAGTGAAAACCATAGTTCTTTTCTGTCACCCTGTGTCCCTACCTGTTCCCCCAGAGGCTGCAGTGAAGCAAGTTCAACAATGGCAATGAAGTGTCACCTCTCAACCTGCACGGAGCCCAACTGCGGGGGCCCAGTATGCATCTGCACAGGGCTGGTCCCACTGCTGGCCCACGTTTCCTACGAGGAAAGGGAGCCAGCACAGGGGGTCGGGGGTGACGAGGAGGTGGGTGTGGGTTTCAGAGGAAACAATGGTGCAGGGAGGCAGGGGTTGTGCTGAGCACGTAGTAGACATCACTCAGGCAATTCCTGGAGTAACTTACACAGCAGCCATCATCCCACTCCAGGAAGGAAGAAACTCGGGCTCAAAAAGGTGAAGTGGTATGCCGAAGGTCACACAGCTAACACATGACAGAGCAAGGATCTGAGCCCAGGACCGCCTGATCCTGAGAGGTCATAGAACAGAACTACATTTACAAAAGAACTCTCTGAGCCTCTGTATTAAAAAAAAAAAAAAGGGTGCTACGGATTGAATGTCTCCTCCAAAACTCATGTTGAAACTTAATCCCCAGTGTGGCAGTGCTGGGAGCTGGCGTCTTTAATTGGTGATTGGGTCATAAGGGCTCTGCCCTCATGAATGGATTAATCCATTCAAGGATTAATGGGTTGATGGATTAATGGGCTCTCATGGGTGGGAAAATGGTGGCTTTTTAAGAAGAGGAAGCGAGACCAGAGCTAGCACATGAGCACACTCAGCCCCCTCGCCATGTGATGCCCTGCACCACCTCAGCACTCTGCAGAGTCCCCAGCAGCAAGAAGGCCCTCACCAGATGCAGCTCCTTGACCTGAGACTTTGCAGCCTCTGTAACTGTAAGAAATACATTTCTTTATAAATTACCCAGTTTCAGGTATTCTGTTATAAGCAACAGAAAATGAACCAGTACAAAGCAGAAGAAAATTAGGGCAAGAAATGGAAACAGCAGTGTAACACAGCAGGGGTCTGAGCCCAGCCCAGAGCCTTCACGCCTCCCAGCAGGTGCCTCTGCCCATGAGGGTGTGTGCAGCTTCCAGGCTGCTCTGCACCGAAAGGCGCCCTGGGCCAAACCAACTTCCTAGTTCTGGCTGTAGTTGTCCACTCTTCTCTCTAATTTCCCCACTATTGTAAATTTTTAAAGGATGTTCTTAGCACACCCAGGGGAGAAGGCAAAAAGAGCAGAAAGGACCTTTGTGATCATTAAGGACTAAAGCTTTTCTTCATCTGAAATTCCCAAATTGTCCAGGTTTCTTCCAGCCCCAACAATTTTCAGGCAGGGCTGGGCTGAGGTGTGTCCTTGGCTGGTGGAGGGGTGGTGGCCTGTAACTCAGTGCTCCCAGCTCTGTTCACCCTGGAGCCCCTGGGGCAAGTGCCAACCTCTGAGCCTCAGTTGCCTGTTTGTAAATGATGGAGAAAACCTCACTCATGGGACTGTGGTGAGGAGTGCCTGGCAGCTCTTATGTAAAATGTCTGGGTCAAGAGATGCTCAACAATCCAAGGTCCTTGCCTCTTCTCTGTCCTGTGCCTCTCCAATTCCAGGACCCTCCTCACCCTTAGGGCCTACCTAGAACAGTGCCAAGGGCAGTCCATGCCCTGGGAAGGGCATCATCTCCAGACTGCACAGTCATGTCACAGAGCACTGGAAGGTGGAAGGACTTCTCCCCTCTTAGCCTTGTCCTGCCAGAACTTCTCCCCCAGGGCTCTGCTCCTGAGTGCCCTGTTGGTCACCCACCCAACCAAAGGCCCTCAAGCCATCTCAAAAACCCTTGCATGGGGCTAGCGCTGCCAACCCAGAGAGAGAAAAGAGGAGCCCATCTGCTGCCCGCCTCCGCACCCCAAGTCACTCCACTCTTTGCTCTTGGGCGCCTGCTCTACCTGTGGCCCACCCTTGGTTCACTTACCCTATGAAAGTCTTGCATAGCTGCCCGGAGGAATCTCCTCTGGTGACAAAAAAAATACAGCTAGTTCCCCTGGGCCTGACCCCACCCCATGGCCAGGGAGTCCCAGGTGTCTGCCCCAGCTCAGCTGTTTGAGCCTAGGGGCATAGCTGACTGTGCCCAGGTAATCAGGAGACAAATAGGACATTTCCACCTAGAAAAGTGGCGGGGCTACCGGGAAGCCTCCAGAGAACCAAACTGTGAAACCCTCTGCAGAAACACCAAGCCTTTCCTTCCTGACACTCAGGCTGGGTGGAGAGGAAGAAGAGTCCACAGAAGGAGCCTGAGTATAAAATGCAAACCCACTTTACAGCTGCCATGACGGTGCCCACCTGGTCCCGACAGCTTTCACCTGTTAGGAGCCAGGAGCTAGCCTCTGTAGGACAAGGGGTCTCCAGGCTGAAGCGGGCTGGTGGAGTGCAAGGAGAAATGCTTACTTTCTCCTCACGACACTGGAATCAGTTCCACGTGTCTCCAGCCCATGAAAGGGGCAGAACAAGCTTATTAATAAACCAGACCCTGGATCACAGAGGAGCTACTTATTCACAATGACCTCTTGGCTAAAGAAGAGGAAGAAAGGGGATATACATGCTTGCAACTGACAGTTTACAGGTGATCCAAAACAGAGGAGCGGATGAAATAATTTCTAGAGAAGAAAGACTCTCACTTCAACAGAAATACTAAGCTCCTTTCTCAGCAAAATGTTTCTGAGTTCAATTTAGAAAGGCACAGTGTAGGGAGGAAGTTCCCAGGTGCAAGAAGCCGCCCTCAAATAAACTGTGCCAAGTGTTCAGTCATGGTGTTCTCCTTCGGGCGGAACACGACACCAAGTTGAGGCATTTACAAAACAAACGCATTTCCACACAGACAGCATGAAAAGCTGTCAACACACAGTTGCAGCGAGTGGGGTGAAAGCAAGGGTAAACCACATCCTGTTCTCTTCTGTCATCCCAGGCCTCTCTCAGTTCTGGAAACAGTTGCAAAGTACAGGCCAGCCAGACACAGTTAATTGCCATTTCAGAAGACGACCCACTCTACAGCAAGTGCAAGTCAAGGCGTAGGCCAGGATCCGCCCGCTGCACCTGTTTTCATGGGCACTGCCCACCTAGGTGAACACAGATGCCCTCAGGCAGAGGCACCGGTGCAGCATGATGAGCCTGTCTCTCCCCCCAAGGTTTTCCGTGACGACCTGCAGCACCCACCAACATCTGGGGTGCCCAGACACACCCCCCAAAAAATCTTGCTTGTGCATTTGGAGAAAAGGAGCACATCCACCCAGAATCAATGGGCGGCTGGCAGGTACTCACCCCACTGCAGAGGTGCCAGCTGCAGGTGCTCCAGGACGAGCTGGTTCAGGAGTCCCTCCACACTGGCCTCGCCGCTGCGCTTCAGGGAGGGGTGAGCCTTGGTCAAGGAAAACGAAGTTCCTGCTGATCCCAGATATAGGAGAATATGTAAAAGTCTCTATACAGAGACCATCAGGCCAGGCGCAGGTGGCTCACGCCTGTAATCCTAGCACTTTGGGGGGCCAAGGTGGGTGGATTACCTGAGGTCAGGAGTTCAGGACAGAGACCATCATATGGGAAACCTCCTACAGCAGATGTCTCCCCTCTTCTGAAGGGGTTGTCTAACCAACCACCATGACATCGCCCTGCGTATGTGGACATCGGGGCATATAAAACAGCAAGCACTTATCTTCCGATCCCTCAAATCTGGGAAATTAAACTACTGTTATGTAAGAAAGGGAAATCCACTGAGATAATTTTCATCCAACAACTATTCTTGCTGGGGGAAATAAAGAGAAATAGAAGGTTATTTTTCCTTAATAAAACATGCAAACTGTGGTTCACTGTTCAGTACAACCCATGAGTTCCTTGACACGTGTCAGTTTCATGCTGGTTTTGCATCGGTCCTGTCATACGTCTTGATGTAATTACACATATTATTAAGAACAGGCTCACTTACTCGAGTTCATAATCGAGGAAGTCATAAAGTCTCTCAGCAAGTATCAGTGGGTGAAGAAATTAGGTTTAAAAACGTAGAAAACAGAAATCTCCCTTGCACTACTATTAAAGCAGCCAATGTGATTCTCAAAATAGATCTGTAAACCTCCTTCCCCTTTCCTACGTAAGTTAAAGCCACCACATTGAAGTTGCAATAAAAGGGGAAATTTCAGTTTCTGACATTCTCTAGTGACTGCAAAAGTAAAGAAAACACCCCACCTTCCTTCTTCCTTCAGTAAGTTAATTCCATTCAACAAACACATCTAGTTAGTCTGAAGCACACCACACACAGCACAGTGGGTGGGAGGCCCTGAGGGAGCAGAAAGGGCGGCCACTCACCCTGAAGTTGAGAGGATCACATCACAAAACCGAGAATCACACTGGCCAACCCTGGGGACAGTCCTGTGGGAACAAAGCCCCCGCAGGTGGAGGTAGAATGGAGCCGAGAGCAGGAGGGAGCAGGAGGAAACGGAGGCCCCTGGGTCTCTCCTGCTGGCTCGCAAGGGAGTCGAGCTCAGAGGGGCTGAGCAGAGTGGTGCATCCCCTCATCAGTGTCCAGTGGAATCGCCACCTAGGGCTGTCTAGACAAGGGGGCTGCCCAAGATAGCCAGCCGGCCGCACCACCACAGCCACCAGCAGGAGTACCTGCTAAGGCCAGCAACATGCTGGCCTGGTGCTCGGGAACCTCTGACCACTCCTGTGTCCTATTTTAGCATTTTTTTTTGAGACATAGTCTCATTCTGCCACCCAGGTTGGAGTGCTGTGGCAGGATCTCAGCTCACTGCAACCTCTGCTTCCCAGGCTCAAGTGATTCTCCTGCCTCAGCCTCTCAGGTAGCTGGAATTACGGGCACCTGCCACTATTCCTGGCTAATTTTTCTAAGTTTTTAGTAGAGACAGGGTTTTACCATGTTGGCCAGGCTGGTTTTGAACTCCTGACAAGTGATCAGCCCATTTCAGCCTCCCAAAGTGTTGGGATTACAGGCGTGAGCCACTGTGCCCAGCCCTATTTTAGCTATTTTGGATTTTTCAATTCTCCCCAAATACTGTATGTTCTCTCTGAATTCCAGGCCTCCCCTCCCACACTCTGTGCCTTCTCCCTGGAAATGCCTTTCCCTGCCCTCGTCTCTTTCCTGACTTTATGTCTCAGTTTGGCCCTGTTTCTCCTACAGGAAGCCTCCAGAAAGCATGCATGCATCCCCTGACAACCTGCACTAGATGTGGTCATCGTCCTATCACTTGGCTTCAGCCCTAGCCTGTGAGTTCCATGAAGGCAGAGACCCGGTCTTGGGGCCGAAAACAGTGCTTAGTTCACAGCAGTTGCTCAGTATGTATTACCTGATGAACATATGAACACTGAATGAGCAAACATCCCAGGTGGGAGTGCAGGGGCCATGCCTCAATTCAGCAGCACAGCCCATAGCCCTTTCACACAGCGAAGCGTAGCTCAGTAGCTATGAGACTCAGCGAACCTTCCTTCGCCTGAGGCCCGGGGGCCTGCGGACAGCTCCTGCACATTCTCAGATTCACTGCTCAGGGTCTTCCTGCCCTGGCTCCAGTCCACCCATGCTGTTCTGCTTCATTCCACAGCAACCCAAACATTCCACTCATCCTGTCCCCCATCAGAAGAGAATCTAAGGGCTTGGGAGTTGTGGCTGAAGCTCTGAGGCCGGCAGAGGTGCCCCGGCCCTGAGTCAGCAGCTCCTGCCCTCACTGGCTCTGCTCCCTCTCTTCTTTTTGTGGAGCTTGGTGCTAAAAAAGCAGGTTCTGGAGACTCAGCCCAACTTTGAATCTCAGCGCCACCACTGATGAGCTTTGGTTAATTTACGTAAAGTCCCTGGCCTCTCTTCATCTGCAAGACAAGTACGCTAGCAATGCTGACTTCACAGGGCCGTCACGAGGAGGGCGCAGAGTCGTACTCCTGGCCTATGGCTGGCATTAAGTCAGCGTCGCCTACTGTTGGCATCAGCCTCGTCCCCATTCTCCTCCCCTCTCCTGTTCTTGCTTCCTCTCGGAGGAGATGCAGAAACTTCTCTCCTTGCCCCAGGAATTCAGCCATCATTTCTGCTGCCTCAAACTCTCTTGGGGATCTCACTCTCCCACAAGCAATTTATCAAAGGGTTTCCTGCAAAGATAATTCCTTCCCTTAGAAGAATGCTCCAAATGAAATGTTCTCCATCTCATTACTTACACAGCCCATGTTTGTCGAACTGATATTGCTCCTGATAAATACTCTGCAGTGTACTCTTAATTATCTGATTTTGTCTTGTGAGTACCCTGGAATTCACCTTATTCATTTAATAGTTAACGAACAGCTATGACCCAACAGACAGCCTTGTCAAAACATGCCGACCTCCAGCAAACACACTTCTGGGTTTACACCCAAAAGAACTGAAAGCAGGGACTCAGACAGATATTTGCAAACCCAAGTTCACAGCAGTGAAACTCACAATAGCCAAAGGATGGAAGCAGCTGAAAGTCCACCAACAGGTGATTGAATCAACAAAATGTGGTCTCTCTGCAAAATATAATGTTATTTACCGTTTAAAGGAAAGGAAATTTTTGGCCAGGTATGGTGGCTCACACCTGTAATCCTAGCATTTTGGGAGCCTGAGGTGGGCAGATCACAAGGTTAGGAGATCGAGACCAGCCTGGCCAACATGGTGAAACCCCATCTCTACCAAAAATAAAAGAAAAAAAATTAGCTGGGTGTGGTGGCAGGCTCCTGTAGTCCCAGCTACTCAGGAGGCTGAGGCAGAAGTGCTTGAACCCAGGAGGTGGACAGAAGTTGCAGTGAGCCAAGACTGTCCCAGTGCACTCCAGCCTGGGTGACAGAGCAAGACCCTGTCTTAAAAAAATTTTTTTAGAAGTAATTTTTGACACATGCTACAATGTGGATGAACCTTGAGGACATGATGCCACAGGAAAGCAGCCAGGTACCACAGGACAAACACCCACGATTCCACCTATCTGAGGCCCCTACAGTGGTCCAATCCACAGAGACAGAATGAATCGTAGCACCAGGGCCGGGATGTGAGGAATGGGAGACTGTTTCATGGGTGCCAGGTTTCCCTTTGGGACGGTGAAAAAGTTCTGGCAGCAGATGGTGGTAACGGCTGCACGATAATTTGAAAATATTTAACACTCCTGAGTTGTACACAGAAGCAGAATTAAGATGGTAAATTTTCTTAAAATGCCAACCCAGGAAGGAGGCTGTAATTAGGAAGTGGAGCAATGCTAAGGAGGCCCGGAGGAAGCCATAATCAGGCACAGAGAACTGAGAAATCTCGCAGGGTAGGGATATCTGAGCAGAGGGCCACGGCGGGAGCTTGGGAAGCCCTGGACAAGGATGGCCCGGCTGCAGTCCCCTCCTCCTTCCTAAGGCGCCTTTGTAGGCAGCATCCTTCCATCAAGCTCGCAGCTGCTCTGGGCATTCATTCGTGTTTCCTCAATGACTGGTCCTCCCTAGGCAATGAGGCTGCATCTCCTGCATCTCCATGAGGGGCGCCCTTCTCGGGGAGAAGGCACAAGAAGCAACAACTGGGGTTTGGGGTCCTGCCTTCCTGCATCTCCCATGATGAGGACGGAGGCCGCCACCCCAGGCCCGTTTTGAGAGCTAGCAGCAGCAAGGTGCCCCTCAAGGAGGCAGCGCCCTGCAGTTCCCTTATCTTTTTGCAAAAGCAAACTGACTTTCTCCCTCAAGGAGCCAGCACAGGTGGAACAGTGGTTGCTTTGTGTCCAGGGTGTTTGAGACCTCAGGCATGACCTGTGTGGTCCCCTCCCGATCTCTAAGTCACAACAGAGAGGTCAGGCCCTAGGGCATCTCGGCATTGGGGCTCTCCTTTCAGAGCACCCCATCAGGGCTAAGGAGGTGCTTGCTCCAGGCCCAGGGACATCTGCAGAGGTTAGCGTGTTCCCTGCCACTGTGCCCTTCTCAGGAGAAACAGCCAGGCCCAAGGACACCACGTCCCCCTGCCCACAGCAGTCCACAGCCAGCCAAGCCCGACTCTGGGTGGGGCCAGGTTCCCGGGTGTCTCCTGGGCACGCCTCATGCTCTGGATATGCAGCAGGCTCACAGGTGGAGCAAGGGCTGGCCTGGCTGAGGGACAAGGGATCAAAGGCCACTGTGAGAGGCCCCTTCCTGGCCTGCTTTCCCAGCTTTAAAATGGGGGAAGGCGAAGGCTTGTCTCCCTCAGGGACTGAGCACTCCTGCAAACATTTGTTCTCATAACCCAGCACCTGGTTCAGGGCAGTCAGGCCCCAAGTGAACTTAGAAAATATTTGTAGCTGTCTGTGCCTGGGACTGGCTTTCAAGAGGAGACAGCTGTCCAGCTGAGTGGTTAGGCCACCTGCTTTCAATATGGCTGAAGCGAAGGGGTCTCCATTCCCCCTGCTCACACCCACAGCCAAGTTCCTGAGTAAATGGCAACCCACACTCAGTTTCCCAGAAATTTAATTTTCTTAAGAGGAGTTGTTTGGTGTTAAGAATTGATTGGCTGGGAAGGTCTGTGTCTTTATGAGCAGGGCACTGCAGAGTTTCATTTCCATGGATAACGAGCAAATTGTTTTTCTTCTTTTGAACCCACAGATTTGGATATCCTCATTTTTATGCTAAGGAACCATATTAAATTACTTGTCAAGGTGAGGAATGTGAGAGTAAGGGAATCTCATCTGCAGGGATTAAAGAACTTTTCTGAAGGAAGAGGAGGATGCCCAGCATGCACCTGGCGTATCAGGGGGGCCCAGAGCACCTGCTCAGTGGTGAATGGGCAGAGGCTAGGCCAAGAGGCCTGCCGTTCACCCTCACGGCAGTCCTGCTGGGTGAGGGCTAGAGCTAGGCTGCGATCCCAGGGCTGTGCAGCTCCTACAACTACACTTCCCCGTTTACGTGCTCATCCGCCTGGGTCCTGTGCTAAATGCAGGGCCCTGAGCCCAGCTCAGTGGCACATGCTGCACCCTCCTGGAGCTCCTGGTCTGGTGGCTGCAGGCCAGTAGGGCTGGCTGTACCCTGCTTCCTGCCGGGGCCCCTTGAATGCATGAAACATCAACTCAGAGCTCAAGGGCTTTTTAGAGGGCAGGCAAAAAACACAGAGCCCAATAAATCCCATGGATCTGCACACTTCTGGGACTGGCAGACCAACAGTCAAGAGCCCCCATGTCAAGGGTGCGTGCTGCAGGTAGGGCCCGCTCTAAGAAGCTTACACGTGCTCAGCAACTGAACATTCATCATGGTATTACAAGGTAGGCATTATCTAATTTGCAGAGAAGGAAAGAGAGGCATAAAAAGGTTAAGAAACTGGCCAAGGCCACATGCCACGTGGCAGCCCATTCTGCCCCCAGAGGCTGTGTTCTCAGCCACTGCCAAAGGCCTCCAAGTTACAGAAACTGGGCAACAATACGAGGCCCTGAATGTCATGTTTCTGTGTGAACATGCAGGTGCACACCAGTGTGAAACATAGGCAGACACAGACCACCATGAACACATGTGCCACCGCCCCCCAGTGCAACACAAAGGCAAGGCTGCTAAGAAGCTTCGGGGCCCTGCTCATTCCCAGCCGAAGAAGCCCCTGCACTGCTGTGCTGCTCTGGTTCCTACCTGGCATGGTGCCCTCCCTCCCATGTAGTACCCAATGGGCATAATGGTGGCTCACAGCGGGGCCCTCCCAGGAGAAGGTCAGGGCACAGGGAGGAAAGCCCTGAGTCTCCAGCTGCTTCTCCCAGAGAGGAGGTGAAGGAGAACCTGCTGCAGATCAACTGATGACAGTCTAGCCCTCAGGACTGTCTGTCCTCAAGAATCTCAGAGGCAGAGGCCCTAGTGCCCCATAGCATAGAAGGGACACAGGAGAAAACGCACAGACAGAGGAAGACAACAGGCCAGAGGCTGGCCCTGCGTGCATTACGATGACGGTATCTCCCCATCACGGATTAATGTGCACCGCAGGTTTGGCACAGACTCCCACCGTTAACTTATTTCCTTGGAAACGGTACACTGTATTCCAAAAGTGCTCAATTCCGGGGCTCCTAAGGTTGCCCCAGTCTGAGCCACACCTGCTCTAAAACTGCTCTGGCGTTCCTCCATTGTAGAAGCACACAGCAGCGCAAGCACTCCTCTGCTGTGGAAGCGCATCAAGGCGCAGCCATCCTCCACTATAGAAGCTGCATTATCGCCTGAGCTTCCTCCACTATAGTAGTTGCACTACGGCCTGAGCATCCCTCCACTGTAGAAGCTGCACTATTCCCTGAGCATCCTCCACTGTAGAAGCTACATTATCACCTGAGTATCCTCCAATGTAGAAGCTGCGCTATCCCCTGAGCATCCTCCACTGTAGAAGCTACATTTTCACCTGAGCATCCTCCACTGTAGAAGCTGCACTATTCCCTGAGCATCCTCCACTGCAGAAGCTGCCCTATCCCCTCAGCATATTCCACTGTAGAAGCTGCACTATCCCCTGAGCATCCTCCACTGTAGAAGCTACATTATCCCCTGAGCATCCTCCACTGTAGAAGCTGCACTATGCACTGAGCAAAGCTCCACTATTCCCTGAGCATCCTCCACTGTAGAAGCTGCACTATCCCCTCAGCATCCTCCACTGTAGAAGCTGCACTTTTCCCTGATCATCTTCCATTGTAAAAGCTGCACTATCCCCTGAGCATCCTCCTCTGAAGAAGCTGCACTATCCCGAGCATCCTCCACTGTAGAAGCTGCAGTATCCCCTGAGCATCCTCCACTGAAGAAGCTGCAGTATCCCCTCAGCATCCTCCACTGTAGAAGCTGCGCTAAACCCTGAGCATCCTCCACTGTAGAAGCTGCCCTATTCCCTCAGCACCTTCCACTGTAGAAGCTGCACTATTCCCTGAGCATCCTCCACTGTAGAAGCTACATTATCACCTAAGCATCTTCCACTGTAGAAGCTGCGCTATCCCCTGAACATCCTCCACTGTAGAAACTGCACTATCCCCTGAGCATCCTCCACTGTAGAAGCTGCACTATCCCCTGAGCATCCTCCACTGTAGAAGCTGCACTATCCCCTGAGCATCCTCCACTGCAGAAGCTGCACTATCGCCTAAGCATCCTCCACTGCAGAAGCTACACTATTCCCTGAGCATCCTGCACTGTACAGGCTACACTATTCCCTGAGCATCCTCCACTGTAGAAGCTGCGATATCGCTGAGCATCCTCCACTGTAAAAGCTGCACCTTAGCATGTGCATCCCTCAACCATAGAAGTGTATCAAGGTACATTCACTCCTCTGTTGTAGAAGCTGCACCATCACTGGCACCCAGGTATCTTATCAGCTCAGGGAGGGGTTATGGGTGCAGTATTCATGGCCTCAGTCCACAACAGCACCTCCTCTTTATACAGGAAGTCCCCAGCCCCCATTCTGCAGGTGGTCAGGGGGATGAAAAGATAGAGGGGAAGGCTTTCAACCTTACCAATTCTACAGGCCCCCTGGGAGTTAAAGAGAAACTCACTCTGCCCTCCAAGGATTTACAAACTGGACGAGATGTGCTGCATTTCTCGGGGCTCCTTCCTCTGTGCCCCGCAGTCCTGTCGAGATTCCCCTCCTGTGGAGCTTCAGGGGCTCCATGCTAACTGTCCAATTACTTGTCTGTTTTCATAGTGGATGTGGAGATCCACATCCTCACCATGTGCTGCAGACCCGGGTGCACTGCTCTCTCCTTTCAAGACTCTGTGTCCAACTCTTCCTGGAAGGTCCCTCCCCTTCTTCTACCTGGCAGACTCCTCTCTCAAACCCACCACAACCGTCCCCTCAGGAGAGCCAACTGAGCACAGCCACGTGCCCACCCTGCCCTGGCGGCCTGCACAATGCTCTTCTGAGCTTCATCCAGCAATGCTGCAGTTGACACTTGATTGTCTGTTTCCCTTGAAGCACCATGAGCACCTTTTTGTGAAGCTCTCCTATCTCATATAACTCCTGGGACCAAAAGTACTCCACAAACACGGATTCAATAATTTAATGAAAGTATGCATGGCGTTTGCATGAATGCAGGCATAAAGAAAAGGACGGTTTTCATCAAAAGCTGCCCTTCACTGGCAGTGCACCCACAACTGGTGTTTAGTGTGAGGAACACAGTGACTCTCTGATGGGTCTATTCTGGCACACCAGGAGGTAACTGACGCTAGCCCTCAGCACAGAGCTGGGCACACACAGCCAGCACTGTCTAACACGCCAGGGGACCAAGTCTCGGGAAGGTCAAACAACTCTCTGGCCTTGAGTTACAGGTAGGATGCTAGGCCTGGCCTGTGATGTCACTTAGCACCATGTGATACCCACAGGGTGGAACTCCTGAACACCCACGGGCACGGCATGAATGCAAACCTGCTCCTAGAGAACTCCAAGCAGTCCTGTGGATTCTTCGGTGGCTGCCGCCCACATCCATCCTGCAGCTGCCTCCTCGATCCCTGTTACTCCATCAGCCACACCAGCCTTGCCTGCTATGACACTGCCAGTGGGCAGACACAGCCAATGTCCTTTTTGAGAATTCTCAGAGATTTCAGGCAATTAATTCTGATGTAGGGTAGCTTCCTAGAAGGTCCCATGCTGGCTCAGGGCAGCCTCCTGCACTTTCTACCCTCAGGTCCCTGCACCAACAAGACCCTCACCAAGCAGCATGTGAGGCTGTTTCCCTCCTGAGGAGAGGCCCAGGAGTGAGTCAACACCAGCCCCAACAAGATCACAGGTCACTGTGCACACGACTGGGTGATCCGGGGGTTGCTGTCCTTCTGGGAGAGGTCTGCTCTGCTGAGTCAGTTGCCCCAAGCCCCCACCTACCACGGCCCTGGCTCAGCCCCACTGCTGTGGTACCCTGAGTGTGCCACCCTCCTGGGAAACACCATGCCCTGCAGAGTCTGAGGGGACTGGACCCCGGGAACTAGAGTGCCTGCAAGGGAGGAAAGTGGGGCTCTGCTTCTTCTCATTCCCTTGCAGCCACCACAGAACAGAGCAACTTCCTCTTCAGTAAAAAAGACATCAGATCTCCCTTCCTCCACTCATGACCAGACCCCTGCAAGGCATGCTGTGACTCACTCTCATCAAAGGCAGGGGAGAGTGGAAATGTGTGTGCGGTGCTGGCGAGATGAGCTCAATTTCACTGTTTCTGGTTTCAGCATTCAGCTGTCATCTCATGGCCCATATGACTCACAGGCACACGAAGTCATGCTCAGAGCAGTGACCAATTCTCAGTGAAGAAAATGCTCCAAGTGGGCAATTCTCAATCTCAGAGTCATCCCATGGGGTCCCAGAGTGGAAAGAGGAGGGGAAGAGATGTTAGGACATGCCTGAGCTGTGGTGGGCACTGTGGCAAGTGTGTACATGTTCCCTTCAGCCAGGTGGGGCCAGGACAGTTGCCACTATCACACAGGGAAAGAACCAGAAACGAGGGCTCAACAACACGTCCTGGGCTACTCAGTGACAGAGCGGCCACCCCCAGAGCTGCTTTAACTCCAGGGCTAGGCTCTTTCTGCAACATGACATCTCCAGCGGAAAAGGACCTGCTCAAGAGCCCGTCTGCTAGACTGGCAAAAATATGGGAGTGGAAAAGCATCCCTGTCGACAAAGCAGGGGGCATGCAGGCATGCTCCTACTTTCCTGTAATATTTTGCAACAGGAAAAAGGAGAGAGATCATTATCTATGAAAAGTTTCCCAAGATATGTAGGAAGTCAAAAAAAAGCAACATGCAAAATGGATACCTTCTGTGTAAAAAAAAAAAAAAATGAGGGCTGAAAGGGTGTGTTTGCATGTACTTATAATTTCAGAAATAAGTTTTTTTAAATGGAGTCTCACTCTGTCATCCAGGCTGGAGTGCAGTGGCATGATATCAGCTCACTGCAACCTCCACCTGCCGGGTTCGAGCAATTCTCCTGCCTTGGTTTCCTGAGTAGCTGGGACTACAGGTGCGCACCAGCATGCCCACTAATTTTTGTATTTTTAGTAGAGATGGGGTTTCATCGTGCTGGTCAGGCTGGTCTTGAACTTCTGACCTTGTGATCCACCCATGTAGGCCTCCCAAAGTGCTGGGATTACAGGTGTGAGCCACTGCACCTGGCCCCTAGAAATATATTTTGTTAAGTTTCTATAAGAAACAAATAAAAGTGGGTATTCTGGGAGGTAGGGAAAAGGGCAGATGGGAAAGTCTAATTAAAAACAAATCTGAACCATGTACACCTACTTAAAGTAATATAAAAATTAGTATAACAAAAGTAAGCAATAACATGCCCTTGGCAACACAATGAACAAAACTAAATGCTGAGAGTTAGCTATGGGCCTAGGCTGTGGGGCAGAGCTGAGCTTGAGGGTGGGCTTCACCCTGGGCTTCACCCTCAGAAAAGAGAGGCTCCAGGGAGGCCAGTCACTGACACACGTTTGTTTTTCTTTCTTTCTGCTTCCCCTCCTGATTCTCTTTGGGGTTTATTTTCACTTTCATGAAATTAAGACCTCACACTATGCCATAGGACTCCCAGTAAAATGCCACATGCCAGGCTTTTGAGGCAGACAGCAGCCCTGTGGCTGCAGAGCAGAGACCGTGCTGAACAGGCCCAGCCAGGCTGAGGAGCTCTGCAGTGATTAGTCCGGGGAGGAAGTCTGCCTGTGAGTAATTACAAAGTTGCCAAATGCTGCTGGAGCTTTGGAAAACATTCCAGCAGCATATTTCTATATTAATTTGCTTTCGGACGTGAGCCATAAAATTATACAGCTGAGCTAATAAAGCTAATTACCTGCATGCACATCCGACTTCCTTTCAGCCCCGTAAGCCACCCAAACAGTCTTGCATCTCAGCCTGTGCACAAGAATGGAAGGCTGGCTGATGGGTCAGGAGTGATTACAGCCACGATTATAATATGACAACACACAGTGACAATGGTGGCAGTGATGGGGCGGCAACTATCTCCTAAATACATGGACCCTGGCATTTGGAGCAAGAGATCAATCCATAATGATGATGACAATAGTAGTTCCTATAATTATTGCCACCATAGAGAATACTTCCAAGGTGCTTGCTGTGAGGGAGGCCCTGGGCATGTGCTCAACACACAACTTCTCACTGCAATGCTCACCACTTTCATGCTAAGACTTCGAAATATGGTGGTTTTTCATTTGAAAGATTTTTCTAGAAAACTGAGGCTCATAGAAAAAAAAGAAAGCAAGCCAACGCTACTAGGAAGTGGCAGGGGCCAGGCTTGAACCCAGGCAGGCTGACCCCTGAGCCCACTGCTCTCTTGCTTTCAAAGATTATTCGGTATATTGCATTGATTCCTCACAGTAAACCTGGAAACCAGGAGCCATAAGTCCCACTGGACAAAATCCTGCTGTCCATGGGGACAGGTGCCAGTGTGCCGCAGTTGGCCAGCGGCTGGTCAGTGTCCACACCCAGCCTAGCCAGTGTACTTCCAGTCTAGAGGGAAGCCCTGCAGAGAGCTCTCCATGGTGCTGAAGCTGCTGCCTCCCCTCAACACTTTTCCTAGTCATTTGGGGATGAAGTTTCCAAATCGTCAACAGATTTGTACCCCCACCATTCCACCCCTGCCTCTCAGGAGACAGAGATGAAGACTTTGGCAGAAGGAGAGTTGTGAAATCACTACTGGGGCCAACCCAGGCTTCACAAAGTCCCCTAACCCATGCCTACTGTTTAATGACTGACATCCCTCTGTGCCTGAGCCCTGAGAAAACCCATGTCCCAGCCCAACTCATGTTAGCCCAGCTCATGCTCTCATATCTTGAGCTGCCCACAGGTAGCTTCTAACACCTTTGCAAGGAAAAATAAATTCCTCTCACAGCGTCTTCCAAGCTTGCCACTTTCTGCCTCAGAGACATGGCTGAGTTACTTGCTCACATATCCTACTGGTCAAAAACCTGTGGATGCTATGAGCCGCGAGATCCAGGGGCTGGGGCTAGCCCAGCTCACTTTAACTCTCCTCTGCCATCCCTGCTCAAACCAGCAAGGTGAATGAGGAGGCAAGGCAGCCCCACCTTCCCAAATGCTTAGCTTCTTGGCCTTCCCACGGGAAGATATTATTTCACAGAACAGAAAAAAAGCAATCACACCCACAAAAGAGAATTCAGAGGACCGCTTATGGTTCCAGGCCCTGGGAGAGGAAGGGACAGTGCCCTGGTCACCGGCACGTGGTAGAGGCTCCATAAATGTCTGCTGCTTTTCACTGAGCACCTGTGGTGTCTCCATCACCTACAGATCTGCCCACTTAGTCCTCACAACAACTTCAGGTTCAGGGAACCTCCTCAGGGATGTCAGATAATGTTTCCAAAGCCACACAGCCAGAAATGGGTCAATTCAAATTCACCTCAATGGGGATTCAAATTCGGGGTCTGCTGCTCCAAGGGCAAGACCCCTCCCATTATTCTGCATTTCTGGCACAATTGGCTGGACGTCCACAGGTGCCAGAGTGGCGTGGTCAGGAGCTCACCTTCAAAGTAGTTCTAAAGGCACAGAGACTTTTCGGTGCTGTGGAACCTTGGAGGGCTCTTGTGTCAGCCCCTTGAAGAGGGTGAGAGTCCCTTGGACTCCAAAAGGCTTTTTCTCCTGTGAGGTCATGTATAAAGTCTTCTGGGGGAGAACATAAGGTAGTGAAACACAGATGTGCTCTGTACTATTGGCTTAGGCCAATAACGGTGTCAGCTTGTCCGCTGCCAGTGAGATGGTGATGCGTAACTCCAGGAGTAAGTGGTGTGTACGAGTGGGGATCCTCCCAGAAGAGGGGCAAGGGGTGGCTACCTGCCCAGGAGGAGCAGCCCCATGTCTGGCAGGCAGGGAGCCCCAGCACAGCACTAGGCAGGCTGCCCTTTGGCTTTGAGCCCCGTGCCTCATTCCCACAGTAGCAACAGCAACCCTGGGCTCCAGATACTTAGGGCCATGAATAATTATCCAAACTAGACCCGGTGAGCATTCCTGAGGACAAGGGACAGGTTTAGTCTCTTTGAGTCCCTAATTCATTTCCACAGAGTTGGGAGAAAGTAGAAATCAACTCAATGAATTTTTCCAGAGATGAGCAGAAGGAACGTAATTGTAGCTTTCAGTTATCACCTACACAAAGCCACAGTTCATCAATGAACATCTAGCCACACAAGCTTGTGTCTGGGAACATACACTGAGCACCAGCTCTGCACCTGGCATTGGAGGAAGCCATGCTTCCTTGGAGCAGTGGCCTTGTGTGCATGTTCAGCCCACATAGATTACACAGCACACTCAGCTCAGAGCTGCATTTGAGCTTCATGCCTACCACATGCAAGAAGCAGAGGATGTGGCTCCTCAGCGAAGGGGAAACTGAGGTTTACAAAAGTTGCGTACATCATACCCCACATTCTCCAACAGTATCAGATTTCCACCCCTTCCGTGAGTTTAAAATGTGGCTAGAAGAGAAAAATATACACAGTGAAAAAGCAGAAACAGGCCCGTGCAGTGGCTCACACCTATAATCCCAGCACTTTGGGAGGCCGAGGTGGGGGGATCACCTGAGGTCAGTAGTTCGAGACCAGCCTGGACATGGTGAAACCACATCTCTATTAAAATTACAAAAATTAGCCAGGCATGGTGGCGGTGCCTGTCATCCCAGCTACTTTGGAGTCTGAGGCAGAAAAATTGCTTGAACCCTGGGGGGCAGAGGCTGCAGTAAGCCAAGATTGCACCACTACACTCCAGCCTGGGCAACAAGAGCAAAACTCCATCTCAAATAATAATAATAATAATAATAATAATAATAATAATAAAACCATAAAGAAACAAAAAGGACATTTAGTTGACCCTTGAACAGCTTGGGGTCAGCGGTGCCTGCCACCTACACAGTCGAAAATCCACGTCATTTTTGACTCCACCAAAACTTAACTACTAATAGCCGACTGTTGACCTGAAGTCTACAGATGACATAAACAGTCAATTAACATGTATGTTATATGTAGTATGTACTATATTCCTATAATAAAGTAAGCTAGAGAAAAGAAAACCTTATTAAGAAACTCATAAGAAAGAGAGGATATATTTACTATTCATTAAGTGGAAGTGGACCACTATAAAGGCCTTCATCCTCATCTTCACGTTGAGTAGGTGGAAGAGAAGGAAGAGGAGGGGTTGGTCTTGCTGTCTCAGGGGTGGCAGAGGTGGAAGGAAATCTATGTTAAGTGGACCTGTGCAGTTCAAACCTGTGTTGTTCAAGGATCAACTGTGCCCGGAGCTATACTGAGTAATTCCCATAATTATCCACAAGAGAAAGGCCCCTATCTTCCTTCTTCACCTACCACAGGGCTCAGAGCAGGGTCACTGCTCTGGTTTTCCGCTGTAACCCTTTAGAGCAGAAATGAGTTTCACACATCAGGTAACCTACACACCAGCAAGAATCCTGTCCCTAGCTGGCCTCCTCTATTCCAGCCCAACACCCTTCAAAGGCCTTAGCAAGGGCTGAGGGCAGGAGGCAGGAAGAGAAAACAGAGACCTGTACTGCCCTCTGCATATATTTGGATATTCTTGTGCCTAATTTTCAAAGGCAGGGGGCACAATCCCACAGAGCCAAATGTGTTCTAGATGCATGAGGCCAGGCCAGGAGCAGGTGGAGAGGAAGACTTCATTCCACCATTTGACCAGAGCCGCCCGTCCTCATAGTGAAGGTGATCATGTCACTTGCTGGGTCAAAACCCTTCAGGGGCAACCCACTGCTTTTGGGACAGTCCCAACACCCAGCACAATCCACAAGCTCCCTCATAGTTTGCTTTTCCTATTGCCCTCTCCCCTTATAGACCCTGAGCCCATGTGCATGTGTGCCTGTGTGCACCTGGGTTCTGGCTTCCAGAGACGGCGCTGTTTGCTGCCTTTGCTCTGCTTTCCCCTCTGCCTGGAACACCCTTAGCCTTGTCATTCTGGTGAACGAACCCGTCTTCTAGAGCTCAAGCACTGCCTTATCCGGGATGTTCCCACCCTGGAAACCAACCCTTCTGTCTTCCCTGGCTGCCACCAGCGCACCCTGCAGAGCACCCATCCTTTCCTTGCTATGTTAGGTGCCGGGGATCCAGAGACCCGGGGGGGGGGGGTTCCTCCCTATGTTTAAGAAGCCCAGCCTCCTGTGCAAGGATTATATCCTACTTATTATCAGTAGTCAGTCTTCCTTATTTATCACATTTAATTATTTAATCAATATTTGTACAGATCCTTTCTGTTTACAAATGTTTTCACGCGTGCCATCTCAGTTAATCTGCATATCTTAGGAATCATGAGTGTTCACTTCCAAATCTTTGAAAAACACAGCCAGATGCAAAGCAAATGCACGAGGTTAATAAAACACCTTCCCTGTCAGTTTATACGGGGCCATTAGCAGTAAAATATTTGGTAATGTACTACAGTCCAAGACCGTTTGAAACCACAGGGCAGCTTTGAGATACTGTCTATATTTATGTGACTGAAGACCACCACGACCTGGTTTGGCATTAGAGGAAAAAATGAGTGCTCGGTTCACTCTGCCCCGGGGAACGTGACGCAAGATGGGGATCTGGGAGGTTCTGTTCGGAAGCTGTACACCTGATGCGTGTGAGCTCATCTCTCCAAAACGAAGTGCTATGCTCAGAATGTGTGGTTAGTATCCAAAGTCTACAGAGCAAAAGCTTGAACTCCATCATGGAGAATGTGATGTGAAGGCTTTCACACTGGATTTGAGGTGAGATCATGAAGTGGGTGCTCCTGGGTGGGTGTGCCTTCAGTTGGGGCATCTCTCCCTGCAGGAAAATAGGCTGTTTGCATCCCACGCACAAGCTCTGGAGTGAATGACTACAGGTGCAGGGACTCAGCCCAGCCCCACTTCAGATCAAATAAATTAGCAAATTGTCATAAATAGAAATTACACTAATGGAAAGACTGCTTTAAATGATTAATGAGCCTCTTTCCCATGACTTTGTTTTCCAATTTGCATCATGAACTTGCAGAATGCTGATACTCTTGCTGCTCTCATCTCAGTAAGTGCCCCAGCATCTCGGCTGAGCTCCCTGGTGCCAGAGACCCAACTGGACGGAAGACGTCACGCAGTGGGATGTCCCGCCAAGGGGACATGTCTGCCATTGGCTCACTGCTGCAAATCCTGCTTGGGTGAGAATATTCCAGAGTCCCGCAATGGAGAGTGGGTGAAATGGACAGAGCTCTGCATGGGGCGATGGGTACCAATCAGTGGTGAGACCTAGGAATGCTGCCATTGCCATAGGTTTCCTCTGGAAAGTGGGGATAATGCAAGGCCATGGCAGAGGCCAGAGGCTCTTGTGAGATAGAGCTGTGCGCACAGCACTGAGGGCAGCAGCTGCCCGTGCCCCCGGCTCTGCCACAGACAAGCTGGGTGACCTGCGGCAAGCGAGTTGACCTCGCTGGGCCTCACTCAGTTTTCTCATCTGTGCAACGTGCATAAAACTACTTCAGAGACTTGTTGTGAAAGTCAAGGGAATAAATCTATATAAATTGCCCAGAATGGTGCCTGGCATCTAGTAAGCGCCATATGGGTTTTAGCTGTTACTTAAGCTTTGTAATTTCATGATTCTATTACATAAGATACGCATGCTCACAGTAATCAACACACTAAAAATACAGAGTGTGTACATGTCCAACATGTACCCAATCTCACAAACACAATGCACATCAATCCGTGTGCATGTTCACACACATGTGCACACACCTGAAGGTGGGAAATGGTGCTATGAAGGCTGGAAAGGCCCTTCCCCACTCTCCTGATCAGATCTGAAGTTTGAGCTTCCTATGTATCAAGCCCTGATTACTTTCAAAGTCATTTCAAGGTGTACATGGCCACCAGATTTGGATTTGGGGGAGGGAGGAATCAAATCTGTGCCTCTCCCACCTTACCCCTAGCCTGTCGAAGGCCAAACAGCCAGGGAAATGTGACGGCCTCACTGGCTGGCAAGGCAGGAAGTCTTTCTGTGGCTGGCAGGGCTTCCCTGCTACAAGAGATTAAAGGCCTCAGAACCACTTTATTACAAACAGCTATAAAAGCCAAATTCCCTCACGGCAGATACAAAATGCAACCCTGCATTTTACTTAAAATGATCAAGGAATCAGCTGTACTGATGGCAGAAGCCATTTATAGTAAAATTCATTTAGAGAAAACTATTTCTCCAAACATGACGATTAGAAAAACATAGTGTGCTGAGTTTTAAAAGAATCTTGTTTAGAGACATTTAATTTTTTTTAGGAGATGAGGAGACAGAGCTCCCTCAGGAAGCATGTTTGAGAATCGGCAAGAAGCTACTTTGAGAGAATGAAGGGTGGGCCCACACCGCCCAGGTCAAGTGCTTGAGGAAGGAGAGGTCACTGAAGGCAACTCCTGCTTACTGGAAAGAAAGAAGTCTTGAAAATGGAGAACAAAGCCCAGGTGGGACAGTATTCCAGGTGGGATCACCCAAACAGGGCCACTGCGCCTAAAATCCTTACACTGTTCTATTTGTGAAGCCCAAAGAAAGCTGACAGATAGCACTGCCACTGCTGAGCTGCTTCACTGTGTACAGGGTGACTGCGGTGTGCAAGACCCAACACCCCTCCGCAACACACAGCCTGAGACTCGAGCTCTGCTTGAGCCCCTGTGCCTCGGAAGGCAGCTGCCTTATGGTTTCGAGGACACAAGGCACCCTGCACCGAGGCCACAGTCGCACTGCCCACATCCTTACTCTCAAAGAAGCCAAACTGGTTACAAATGCTTCTCCAGACAGCACGGGGGAGGTGGAGGCTTATCAGCCTGCTGGGAAGAGACTGCCCAGATGGCCCAGGTCATTGGCCTTCGTGGGGATCAGCCAAACTGTGCACCCAACTCTTCCTACTCCAGTTCACACAGCTGGACTCCGGTACGTCAGCAAGTCTCACACCAGTCCTCAAAATGCTCTCCAAGGGGTGATTTGCAACAAAAACAAGGAAAATGAAAGGGTGAGCTGACCTAGGTGTGTCTCTCCCCTGCTTCCAACAGAGACGGTCTGTGTAGGCTGCCTCTGCCGTGATACAGAGTCATCTCGTGAGCTGCAGACTCCTTTCACACTTTCATCACAGCACTCGGCATAGCACGACAGAGCTGGTAGCCATTCTGTTTCATTGAAATGGAAACTATTCATTCAACAAATAGTTTTAGGCTAGGAACGGTGGCTCACACCTATAATCCCAGCACCTGGGGAGGCCGAGATGGGCAGCTTACCCAAGGTCAGGAGTTCGAGAACAGCCTGGCCAACATGGTGAAACCCCGCCTCTACTAAAAATATAAAAATTAGCCAGTCATGGTGGCAGATGCCTGTAGTCCCAGCTACCCAGGAGGCTGAGGTGGGAGAACTGCTTGAACCTGGGAGGCAGAGGTTGCAGTGAGCCGAGATCACACCATTGCCCTGCAGCCTGGGCAACTAGAGTGAAACTCTGTCTCAAAACCAAAACAAAAAACAAACGGTTTTCATACCCATGTGTTAGGGACTGTACTTAGTACTTGGGCTAGCAAAAGAGAATACACACTATCAGAGCAGGGTCCACATCTGATTTTGAGCACCTGGCATGCCCGGTGTTCAGTACAATCTCTAGTACATGGTAGCTCCTCAATAAACAGCTGTGGGATAAACAGGATTCCGCCCTCAAGACAATACAATCTGGCAAGGGAAACAATCTGCAGAAAAAAACTAATTTTCTGTACTACTTAAAGACTGTAACTGACAAGAATGAAGTACTGGGTGTTACAGGAGCCCAAGGGAAGGGGCTGTGGCAGCCAGGGCAAGATGGGAGGGAGGTGGCAGGGAAAGCTCTGAGGAACAGACAGTGAGGTCCATTCTAAAGGATGAGTAAGGAGGACCTCACCTGAGGTCAGGTCACAGAGCAGCATGGGCTCTTCCAGCAGGAAACAGGCAAAGGGAATCCACATTTGCTGACACTGTCCAGGGTCAGGAGCTATGGCAGCACCTTGTAGACATGACCTCAGTTGACATCATCAACAGGAAAACAACAAGTTTTGGGATCCCGACTATCCGTCCACTTGCACAATCTCTGGTGAGTTACTGAACTTCGAAAATCTCATTTTTTGAAAGGGGTAGATACTACCTGCTTTGCAGTTCTGGGGTAAGAAAAATGCTTCTGCTCACCCATAGGTGATCAAAGCGCCTGATGCTTCTTAGAACTCATCCTGACAGCAATCGTCTGCAGCAGGTTTTGTCATACCGCCTGCACAGATGAGGACATGGCCCTCGGGTCACACCTCTGCGAGCTGGGAGTGGCAGGGCCAGCCTCTGACCCCAGGCTCCCGTGCGCACCAGTGTAGCATCATTAGTCCTAGCCCAAAGTCAAATAGAGAAGATTTCTAGATCATGTGGTAAAGCCTATTATCTGCTATTAACACAACTCACAGAGTGCTGGCTATGCTAAGGTTTCCCAAGTTCAGTAAAACTGTCCAATACTGGTAGCTGGAGGGTAAGAAGAAGGTTAAAAGAGGCCATCAAGGAGCTGAGAGGAAGCGTAGGTTTTATCTGAAAAGCACTGCTGTATAGCAAATAAGCTAGGCTCTCTGGGCTAGATGCCCCCGCCCTCCAGGGAAAAGGCACAGACATTACAAACAAACATGCCCTCATCGAGGAGGAGAGGTCTGGGTCGGGAGGCTGGGAGGAAGGACTCTCTTTAAAATCAGCAGGCTGATGTGGGCAAGAAAGGCCAGGAAATGTAGGAGAAAGGGCTAAGAGATTTGTCAGCATGAGGAGTCCTTTGTGAAAACTTTGATCCTGGGATAGAATAAGGATAAACGCACGCAGAAGCCCTCCAACCTGGGGCATGCGTGACAGGGAGGGGGCATGGGGAGAGGGCACGGGGAGAGTGCATCCCCTGAGTGAGCCACAGGAGCAGGGACTTGCCCCACGTAGCTCCTGGGAAGTAGGAGCCCTTGCTGTCCCCACTGAGAACAGAGAAGCAGAGAGAGAAGGTGGCCATGACCGAGGTCATCCAGGGAGAGTGGCGGGAACCGCCCCAGTCCGACCAGGTTTCCCGGCCTTTCATGGGACATGTGGCCCCAGGCTTGGTGGGGGTAGTAAGGACAGCTCGCTAAGTGGCTAACACACAGCAGCCACACAACAAGTGGTTTTCATTCGTAACAATGTTAAGGATGATAAATAGGGTTTCGGAAAGGAGATTTCTTAAAGAAAAAAGTTGTACCTAACCCATTAGCTCACTTGGTCAGGCCCAGTGCCAGAGTGTGACCCCCCCGCCAGGAGCAGGATGGCTGACCATCCTGGGCCACTCCCCACACAATAGGCCGCCCTGACCACAGCAAGGACGGGCCCTCACACCCAGCCAGTTCCTTGGGACGTGATCCTAGGTGTCTTCATCGTAATTTCTCTGGCTCTGGCCTCCCTGTGATAAACCTACCCCCTCTCACAAAGCGGGAGAAGGGGCTGGTCAGCAGGGTTGGGGGCTACTCAGAGGCCACAGCAGCCCTCCAGGACTCCAGGAGGAGTGCCCAGGGGCGCCTACTCACACGCGGGGCTGAGCGGGGAACAGGAACAAGGAGGCTACTGAGTTTAACTCTCTGTTTTGCCAGAAATGAAGTAGAGAAGGGCATGGGGGGAGGGATGGGAGGAAGAGAGGAAGAGAGGACTGGGAAGGAGAGAAGAAGGGGCAGGCGCTCAGAGGCCTCCCACAAGTCTGAACCCTGCAGGTGCCCGGTGATGAGTGGCTGTCTTTGTGCTTTCTTCCTGGCCGCGCCCTTTGTTCAGGCCGCCATGGTGCCTGGCCTAGAGCCGCTGGAGCAATGGCTCCTCAACCCACCGACCAGCGTCCCCAGGGGTGCTTGCATCTTTGCAACCCACTTGTCACACTGTGGCTAGGGTGGCTTTCTGAGACATCAATCTGGTCACGCTAATACTCTGCCTTCTAGGTCCCATGCTGAGGACAGCACAGCACGTGCTGGGCCCTGGGCCCTCTCTGTCTCTCCATGTAACCAGGATCGGGCTGAGATCTCCACCCATTCCTGACAGCCCTGACCTGATGGAAGCTCCCATCAGCCCAGCAATGCTGCACTGCAAGTGCCCATCTCTGTGTCTGTCCCCTCCCCTTAGATGGGGGCATCTCCAGGGCTCAGCTCATAACAAGCAGATCTGTAGAGTACCTGCCATTAAGAGGTGAAGAGCGGGGCCAGAGCCCACGGCAGCCCTGGGCTGCCCATCGTGTCGTTGTAGATGCTGCGTCGACAGGTACGCATCTACTGGGTGCAGGATCCCCAATTTCCTTTAAAATGCATCTACCTGGCCCACGTGCCGCAGGTGGGCCATTGCTGCAACTATGGACGGGTGTCAAATGAAGTTCAAATGTTTGTACAAAGTTTGAATGTTTAGAGAACATTATTAAAATGCATAATGAAATTATTAGCCAATTCAATCTTTGGTCTTTCCATCTGCTTGAATTCAGGTTTACAGTAGCAAAATTCTGCTACTCATCTGATGACAGATATCATTAACAGATGAGAGTGGGGGCAGGGGAGAGAGAGAGAGATACCGAGAGAGAGAGAGAGAGAGAGAGAGAGAGAGAGAGAGAGAGAGAGAGAGAGAGAGAGA